>CAWUFW010015232.1:0-371493 GCA_963921515.1 Calotriton arnoldi | reverse complement strand
ATCTTAATGAGCAATATACTGCCAAAAATAAATTGGTTTTGCAACTACGCAACTTGTAATTATAGTTGCGATTTCAAAGAGATTGCATCGACTAGGATCCTAATTTAGAGTTTGGGGGACAGCTTACTCCGTCACAAACGTGATGGAAATCCTGTCCATTATATTACAAATGCCACTGGATATATGCATGTGTAAAACATTCAGATGGGATATCAATAACATTTGTGACGGAGTAACCGGTCAGCAGAATTCTAAAACAGGGCCTAAGTGTAGACCGAAAACATGATAAAAGATGGTAGTGTGAATTGGAACTCAAGGTCACTTTGTGCATGACTAGGGCAAGAGTTTAATATAATACCACAAGCAGGCATTTTTGATACTGATAATGACATTGATTAGTATGGAGTATGGCCCATAGATGCTATTTCACATTTCATTATGAATTTAGTGTTACAAGGCTGCATGAGGTGAAATAATTTATAGGTTTCTAAAATGGCAGTATATTTCTAATCCAGGCCAAGCAGTGATATGTTGGAATAAAACATAACTTAGTTTATCCTGAGAAAGGTTTTTGGTTTTAAGATTTACAATCGTGCATCTAAATGAAACAGTAAACAGCTCCTCCTTCTTGGTGGCGTGAGGAAGAGGAAAAAAGGACGTAAGAACAATGGAGTGGCTCATGTGGAAGGCAGATATAGCCTCCGTTATGAAAAAAGGGTAGATGCAAAGTACTAGCCTGTCTGGATAAATAACAGTGAAAGGTGGGTGGACTGAAAAAGCCTGTAATTCGCCAACTCTAAGGGCCTAAGTTATTGCCACAGAAAATACAATAACTGTGCATTGGATTTAACGGCAAAGCCATAAGGAAGGTTAAAATCCCACTATGGGGCAAAAAAGGCATGGGATGAAAGTATAACAGCCCTTTAGTAAAATGTGTCAGTACAGGTGATCTAACCAAAAGGGTTGAGCAGGAAGACACATTAAGTTCGACAAGGCAACCACATATTCTTTCACAAGGGCGCCTATCAAGCCCTGCTGGGCAAGAGAAATGCAAAGTGCATAATGCTGGAGAGGGATGACACTGGAAACGTTTCAAGGTATCAGACATACACCAAGCATCAAATATTGCCCTGGAGCCCTCAAACATCGACTTACTAGTTAGTTTTTGGGTAGCCAATACAATGCCAAACTCTCTGTGCAATCAAACATTCAGGGGCTTGGGACAATTCCTGCTGTGTAAGCGCCTCTAGCTTGTGAGGGAGAGGCAGGAGGGCCAAATTCTAAGTTCTAAGACATCCATGTAACAAAACCCTCCTTGCCTAATTGGGGATGTCAGTTTTGCTCAATCTCCACAGCTTTGGTATGACCTTTACATTTTTGGGGGATTGGTGCTAATGCTTGGAACTGAGGAAAGTGTGGTTCACAAAAACAAGAAGACTTCTGATTTAGGGCCATGGTGAAGATGTCCACACATGGACTACATTTCATGCTCTCAGTAGACTGAAACACAGAGTTGACCTTGCCAGAATTTGAACTTGTTACCTGAAGATCACCCCATACATCACGGTTGATTATTTAACTAACTGAAACATCATGCCTTCTTTGGGAGTCACGTCTTGAATCATGGAATGTTGATGGTTTATCAGGTAAACCGTGTTGGAAGTTGCAGCCTAGCCACATTCCAAATCAGGCATTGTGATGTGAACCTGAAGAACAAGTTACTTACCTTCGGTAACGCTTTTTCTGGTGGATACAGTATCTGCCTGTGGATTCCTCACCTTTTGAATTACCCCCTGCGCCAGCATTCCACGGAAATTCTCTTCCTAGCTCTCCCACGTCGACGAGGACGTCATAATAGCACTGCTCTGCTCGCAACTCCGTATGACGTCACCGGAGCCATAAGAAGACCTCGTCGGCGTGCTGACGTCAGTTGCACCCATTTTTTCCGTGCCCTCGAGGCAAACGGGCGGACCGACAACATTTCCACAAGTATACACAGTATACATAATATATATACAAATACACATAGTATATACATGAATAAAAAGGAAAAACCAATAAGCAAAGCACTTCCTAGCAGCAAACTGTAAGCATGAAAATGACATATTAAAAACATCCATGTCAAATAGTTCTAACTTTTTTGGTATCCACAGGCAGATACTGTATCCACCAGAAAAAGCGTTACCGAAGGTAAGTAACTTGTTCTCCTGATGGATACATCTGCCTGTGGATTCCTCACCTTTTGAATTGAATCCCTAAGCCGTACCTCTCCCGGAGGAGGGTGTCCACCTGACTATACCAAAGAAATTTGCAGAACAGAACGTGCAAAATGGCCTACCTCTAACCTCAGAATCAAAACAGTAATGCTTCGCAAAGGTATGGAGGGAGGCCCAAGTTGCTGCCTTACAAATATCAACAACAGGAACACCTCTAGTCAAAGCAGAAGAAGTGACTTAGCTCTGGTGGAATGAGCTCTAATACCTTCAGGTGGCTCCTTCTTGGCCAGGGCGTAGCAGATCTTGATACACAAGATGATCCACCTGGAGAGTGTTTGTTTGTGGACAGCTTTTCCTTTCATTCGTCCAACGTAACCCACGAAGAGCTGATCATCCAGCCTCAGCTCCCTGGTCCTGTCCAGGTAAAAACTGACCGCCCTCTTAGGGTCCAGACGATGAAGTCTCTCCTCCTCCTTGGAAGGGTGAGGGGAGGATAGAAGGTAGGAAGGATAACAGACTGACCTAAATGGAAAGGAGTAACCACCTTAGGCAGGAAAGCAGCCCTGGTCCTGAGAACCATCTTTTCTGCATGAATGGTTAAAAACGGAGGTTATGAACGAAGAGCCTGAAGCTCACTTACCCTCCTGGCCGAGGTAATAGCGATCAAAAAGACCATCTTGAAAGAAAGAAGCCTCAAAGGGCAACTATGAGGAGGCTCAAAAGGAGAACCCATCAGAAAAGTAAGAACAAGATTCAAATCCCACTGAGGCATAATGAAGGGAGTGGGAGGAAACTTATTGGTTAGACCCTTAATGAACCTCATAACAACCGGAGATTTAAACAAAGACGGCTGGTCCGGCAAACAAAGAAAAGCAGACAAAGCCGACAAATATCCTTTAACTGTAGCCACAGCACAACCCTGCTGGGCCAAAGAAAGAGAAAAACTTAGCACATCACACAAGCGAGCCTTCAAAGGATCAATAGACCTCTCTCCACACCAGTTCACAAATTTGGACCACCTGGAGGAATAAATAGATTTGGTGGAGTGTCTCCTGGATGATACAATAACATCCACCACATCCGGCAGGAGAGAGAAAGAACTCAGGTTGCCCCATTCAATCTCCAGGCATGAAGGTGCAGGCTCTGGAGGTGGGGGTGTAGAACCTGCCCCTGCGACTGCGAGAGGAGGTCTGCCCTGAGAGGGAGACGGAGCAGAGGGTGCGATGAGAGGTGAAGTAGATCTGTGTACCACACCCTTCATGGACAATCCGGGGCGATCAGTATGACTTGGGCCCGGTCTTGGCGAATTTTCCTCAGAACTCAAAGAATCAAGGGTATGGGGGAAACGCGCAAAGGAGCTGCGAACTCCAATCCAACTGAAACGCGTCCCCCAACGCTCCCTGCATCGGAAACTGGAGACTGCAGAACGACGGGCAGTGCGCGTTCTCGCGAGTGGCAAAAAGGTCAAACCGAGAAAATCCCCACATCTTGAAGACGAGATGGACCACCTCCGGATGAAGCCGCCACTCGTGATCGGCAGAGTAATGCCGACTGAGACTGTCCGCACGTACATTTAGCACACCGGCCAGATGATTTGCCATTACACAAATCTGATGGCCCTCAGCCCAGGACCAGAGTCGCAGAGCCTCTCTGCAGAGACGATATGACCCTACACCTCCCTGTTTGTTGATGTACCACATCGTGGTAGTGTTGTCCGTCAGGACCTGAACCGACTGACCGCGAAGGGAAGGAAAGAAGGCCTTGAGAGCCAAACGTATTGCCCGCAATTCAGAAAGGTTGATGTGAAGCAACCTTTCCTCTGGAGACCAAAGACCTTTGACCTCCAGATTCCCCAGATGAGCACCCCACCCTAGAGTGGAGGCATCTGTGATCACTGTGGCCACAGGTGGAGGAGGCTGAAAGGACTTTCCTTGAGACAGATTGCCCTGTACACTCCACCAAGACAGCTCCGCTGCAGTGTCTCTGGAGATTCTGATGTTCTCCCTGAGATTTCCGTTGTGTTGAAACCACTGCCTGCGGAGGCACCACTGGAGTGCCCTCATGTGCCAGCGTGCATGGCTGACCAACAGAATGCAGGAAGCGAACAGACCGAGCAGGCGAAGGACCTTCAGTACTGGAACAACCGCTCCATCGTGAAACAAAGGAACCATCTCCTGTATGTCGAGAATCCTCTGCGGAGGCGGAAAAGCTCGACACACAGTAGTGTCCAGTATCGCCCCTATGAACAGGCTGCGCTGAGAAGGCACCAGGTGAGATTTGGGTACATTTATCGAGAAACCCAAGTTGAACAACAATTGCGTTGTTGCATGCAAGTGGCGCAACACCATCTCTGGAGACTTGGCTTTCAGCAGCCAATCGTCCAGATAAGGGAAAACAGGAAACCCTGACCTTCTGAGATGTGCCGCAACCACTGCCATCACCTTTGTGAAGACCCGAGGTGCGGAAGTGAGACCGAACGGAAGGACCGCAAACTGGTAGTGTTGCGAACCTACCATAAAACGGAGATACTTCCGATGCGACTTCAGGATGGGAAGATGAAAATACGTATCCTGCAAATCGATCGACACCATCCAGTCCTCCTGTTGCAGCGCTAGAAGAACCTGAGCCAAGGTCAACATTTTGAACTTTTCCTGCCATAGGTAAAAATTCAAAATCCTGAGGTCCAGGATCGGCCTCAATCGACTGTCCTTCTTGGGAATCAGGAAATAACGAGAGTAACATCCCTGACCCCTTTCCTGCTCTGGAACCACCTCTCTCGCCCCTTTCTGCAACAAGACAAGAACCTCCTGTTGTAAGAGTAATAAATGGTCCTCTGAACACAAATCCTGGCGAGGAGGGTAAGGAGGTGGAAACTCTAGAAAAGGGAGGGCGTACCCATTTTCCACAAGATTCAAAACCCAACAGTCAGAGGTAACCGATTTCCAATCTTGTAGAAAATGGGACACCCGACCCCCTACAGGACCAACATGCTCCAAGATGGGGGATCTAGAGCTGCTTTCCCGTGGTACCAGAGGGGGGACAGGAGAAGAAGAGGAGGAGGAGGAGGAGGAGGAGGAGGAGGAGGAGGAGGAGGAGGACTGCTGCCGAGCGGCTCCTCGAATACGGCCTCTATTTTTCCCCTGTACGACCTGTACAGAGGATTTTGCTGTTGTTGCTGCTGAGGCTGCTGACGGCCTCGAAAGGAAGCTGCCTTCCCAAAGCCTCGATACCTCTTGTAGCCATACCCTCTAGGCTGAGACTGCAGGCCCAAAGATCTTGCAGTAGCCCTACTGTCTTTAAAACGCTGCAGAGCAGAGTCCGCTTTGGTACCAAACAATCTTGAGCCATCAAAAGGCAGATCCAATAGAGTAGCCTGAACATCTGGTGAAAAACCTGAAGATCTGAGCCAGGCATGTCTCCTCGTAGCAACTGAAGAACCCATCACCCGGGCAACCGAGTCTGCAGTGTCCAAACCAGACTGAATGACCTGCCGGGCAGCTGCTTGAGAATCCGAAAGAGCCTCAAGAAAATGAACTCGATCTTCCTCAGAAAGTTTAGGGGCCAATTGCTTTACAGAGTCGATAAGGGCATGAATGTACCTCCCAAGTAAGCAAGTGGCGTTCGTAGACTTCAGCGCCATACTTGCTGAGGAAAACACCTTCTTGGCCGACTGCTCCATCTTTTTTGAATCCCTATCCCCCAAGGTGTTAGGAAAGGACCCAGACGACTGCTTGGAGCAAGAAGCCTGAACCACCAAGCTTTCAGGAGATGGGTGGGCAGAAAGAAAAGCTGGATCGCCAGGAGCTGGTCTATATCTCCTTGCAATAGATCTGGAAACTGCAGGAGCAGACAAGGGCTTCTGCCACACCCTCTAAGATAGGATCCGTCAACGCCTCATTGAAAGGCAGTAGAGGCTCACTAACTGAAGATGTATTAAGCACTTCAGTCAAGATATTTGACTTTACTTCAGCTGAAGGCAACTGAAGATCCAACAACTCAGCAGCTTTTCTAATCACCCCAGGATAAGGGGCGACATCCTGAGAGGGAACAGCCTTTGGTGAAGAGAGCTCCCACTCTGGGGAAGTGTCTAAACCACTGGCCTCTTGCAGACCTTCAAATTTGTCCACGGAGTCGAGAATCTCCCCTTCGCTCCTGCTGGTACTCATCCTCTTCTAGCAGCCTTTGTGCTTCCCTCCTGGAACGCTGGTTCGGGATCGGCGTCGGCGGCGCCAGCGGTGCCGGCGTCGTAGGAAGACCTTCCAAAACAGGCAGCGGCGCCAAACGAATCCGAGACGGTGCCGACTCGACACCAGACGGAGTTTGAGGATTCGGAGTCGAAAACCTCGGCGCCGGAAACTGCCAAGATGGAGCTGTCGACATACAAGGCACGAAAGGCGCCTGAGCATATTGCTGGGAAACACCCAAGTTAAAGGCAAGCGGACCCACGGGGCCAGACGGCGCACCGGAAGGGTAGGATGCCATGGCAAACATGCCAAACATCGCATTTAGGAAATGAGAGGTACCTGGAAAAGGAGGGTAAGGATTCGAGCCTCCTTGGTCTGGATCCATTCGAGGCCTAACTGGAGGCTGAGATTGCGGGGCCGGTGAGAACTGCGCCCGCACAGGTGAAGCCACAGGTACAGGAGAAGACTCTCTGGGCACCGGAGAACCTTTGGGCGTCGAACAGCCTCTGGGCGCCGGCAAACCCCTCGGAGTCGGTGAGGGGATCGGAGTCACCTGTGGAGAAGGAGAAGGCGACGGAGAAACAAAGTCCTTTTCTCGACATCACTGAACAGGTGAAACCGACCTCGAAGCCTTGCCCTTCGAAGAGCGACGTCGAGAACCGTGTCTCCTCTTCGACTTCTTATGCTTCTTAGACTTCGAAGTATGAAAGGTCGACGACTTCGAGCGCTTACGATCCCTCTTCTCTTTCTTCGCCTTTGCAATGAAGAGTTTCGCTTCATGCTCCTTCAGCGCCTTTGGGTTCAACTTTCGACAACACGAACACCCTTCGACGTCGTGGTCCCAAGAAAGACACCAAAGGCAGTCGTCGTGAGGGTCTGTAATAGACATATGGCCCCCACAATCCCTGCAGGGCTTGAAACCCGACTTCTTCAAAGTAGCCATTTCTACAGAAACACGAAGACGTGAAGAAACAAAGTAATCTCAGAGAAATGGAGTCCCAGAAAAAAAACGTTACGTGTCGACGGCACGGAAAAAAAGGGAACAGACGTCAGCACGCCGACGAGGTCTTCTTATGGCTCCGGTGACGTCATACGGAGTCGCGAGCGGAGCCGTGCTATTATGACGTCCTCGTCGACGTGGGAGAGCTAGTAAAAGAATTTCCGTGGAATGCTGGCGCAGGGGTAATTCAAAAGGTGAGGAATCCACAGGCAGATGTATCCATCAGAAATAAACCACTTGTGACCATTATGTGAGACTGCTCAACACTTACAGGCAGAATTGAGTAAACCCATTTGCAGGACAGGTTTTTCTTAAGGTTGTAAATTATATAGTCTCTCTAGCATATAACAACAACAGCTTCCAGACAAGTCAGATTTTTCATTATCTTTCTCTCATTTGTTATTATAATTTATGATTGTTTCTAAGAGTATAAAATATTTGTAAATAAAAGGAAAACTTATAAAGATCTTATGTAAATGTATAGGAACTAGATATTTATGTATTCTTATAATTTGTAGTATCCAAATCAGTCATTTAGATAATTTTCTTTTGAGACTCACATGTTCCTATAGATTTACTTAATATGATGTAAAATATTTTAGATATGTTGAAAAATATTTCCCTGAAACCCCTAAAAAAATTAAGTTGGTTTCATATAGTGTATGTCACTCTACCCAAAGTTGCAACTTTAGACAATTCTTTCACCCAGTCACTAACATTTGCATAACCAGGACCTTTCCAGTACTGAAGAATTAACATTTACCCAGCACAATCTCCTATTCAATCGAGGTTTCATAGTGTGCTATATGTAGACTAGAAGTATCATTGAAAATGAACATTAATCTGGACACTTGTACAAGTTTTGCTTAGGAGTGACAAAAGTTTCCAATTTATTTTTAAAAGATTAGTTTCAGGGCCATCAAATAGTAGGTATTTTAAATTCATGGCTCTTGGGCACATTTCCAGCATTTATTTAACGCTCACAGTTTCACTTTGTTTTTTAACATTTGTGGTGTCTGTAGAAAGGTGGAGCATTATGTAGTGATGCTGGTTAGGCTTCACTCTTCTATACTCTCACAATACCCCGAACATGGTCTTTGGATTCACAATAATAAATCCTGAGCTGAGTCCTGGTAGAGTGGCAAAGAGCAGTCAGGTTTTAGTAGAGGAACACTTGTTAAGCATTTCAGAGAACGAACATGGACGATAAGTTATTGACACAACAGAAATCCGACACCAATTTGTACAAAACAAAGTAGATTTTTATATAAATCTAGACACCAAACCTAAGCCAATCCGCTAAGTACAGCCAGAGGTACATATTTTAGAGACAAAAATAAATTAATGCAATTCAGTACTGCAAAACGTTAGAATTGTGGTCAATGGTAAAAAGCATCAGTGACAATCAGTTATTTGCAGGTCGAGTTGCGTGAAACCCACTGGGGGGTAAAGGTGATGTGGGTCGCAGGACCAAGCCACGACAGTCAGTTCGATTTTACCTGGCTCGAGAAGCCCAGTGAAGAGTTGCCCTGGCTGTCCTTGGTGCTGAAGCGGGAGCCGCAGGTGAGCTGGTTTTACCACTTACATGGTGCTGGTGAGGAAACAGGTGCAAAATGTCGACAACAGGGCCACTGCTGTGGTCGGCTGAAGGTGCTGCGGAGTTCCCTTGGGGTGCAGTATTGAGTAAAGGTGGTGGTCGGCGGACTGGCCACCAACAAGCCTTGGCAGCGGTAAGGTCAGCAAGAAGTTATTTCGACGCGGGCCAGGGAAAAACAGCAGCCGCCTGAAACTTGCTGAAGGTCCGGACTACGTTTCCCACAATGCACTGGACCATCTACTTTTGGTCAAAACCCCTTAAAGGACCCGATGGTCACTGATTCTTTGGTTCCGGCGCGTGATTTCTACCTGCGGGCTGCAGGGGGAAACTAGTCCAGGGGGGTCTGGAGTTGCCTTTGGCTCTCAAAGGGGTCTCGCTGTCTGGGGGAACAGGTATTTAGTTTGGACGAGTCGCGGTCGTGCAGTTCGAGTATCACACCTTTGGTTTGGGCAGCTTCTCTTGTCGCAGACTCTAGTCTCTTCTGTTTCCTTTGTTGCAAGTCGAATCAGACCTGCGGATCTGGTGCCAGGAGTGCCCCTTAAATCCTAGATTTAGGGGTGTGGGTGCAAATAGCCTATGAGCTACTAGCCCCAGCGTCTAATCTGCCCGAGGTGACTACATCCTGGGGTGTGTGTCACATTTTCTACCCAGAACCCTCTATTCTGCCACTTCTAAATATGGCAGAAACCTTTCTTAGCTGTACAGGCAAGGTAGCCCACCCTAGGGATGTGGCTAGCCTTCGGGGGGTATACACCACCTGACTCCATATTTTTCCAGCCTGCCCAGGTGCAAATGAGCCTTTGGCAGGGGGAGGGCCGTTTGCACCATTGGAAGGCAGCCTGGTTGCATATCACAGGTGGAGTAAGCTTTGAAGCTCACCGTCTTGATGTGCCACTTCACTAGCCATCCTGTTAGGGAGGGAGGTGTGACCACCTTCCACTCCAGGCCATTGTTTCTGACTCCGGGGAGAGTTCACACCTTCTGGCAGGGGGTCAGATTTCTGTCTTGGAGGCAGCAGCTGCGGGCTGACAGCCAGAGCACAAGAAAGGCTGGCGCAACCAAGTGGGCAACCTCTAAGGTAGCCATCTGGGTGCATGCCACATCGGCCTAGATGGAGCTGGCAACCTTGGGGGTGCCTGGTTGCCAGTTCATGTTATCCTAGGTACCGCTAATCATTTTTAGTAGCCTTTAATGGAAAAGGCTACTATAGGGATATATAAGCTTGCCGTTATATGTCCTCACCTTTAAAATAATGCATTCTGCCTCCTGGGCTTAAGAGTCCTTCCTTAGGGGTGACTGGCATATATTCAAAATAGCGATTTGACCTTGCCACACATGGTGACGGCAAAGTCGAGTACGGCCAGTTTGCACTGCTCCTGCTGTCTGCAATGACAGGACTGCTGTTATCTGTTTACCTAGGTCACTCAGGGAGGCGCACACAGTGCTTTAGGCCCTTTACTCCCTTGCCCTGGGTACCACTGGTACCATTTACCAGGGACTTATAAGGGGGGTTAAAGTCCTTGCCAATGGGGTTGCCAATTCACTTGTATAAGTATTAAGGAGAGAGCACTGGCACTGGGGCCTGGTTACCAGGCTTCAGTGCACTGTCGGAGTCGAAAACCAGCCTCTTGCGTTCCAAATGGGGGCAAAAATTGGGGGGGGGGTCACCTGCAAAAAGACTGTCTTCATACACAGGGGAACAGGTTGCTGAGACAATTTTTGTGTATCCACTGTCTGGTTGCTAAAAGACCCTGCCTTTATCCTGACAGACTTCTGTCTCTGGGTTTATTGTGGGTATACAGTGGCTTCTCCAAACTGGATTTGGGTATTGAATGTGGGAGAACACCAGGATTACCATAGTACATTTCTCACACACAACCAGCCCTCAAAGGCCAAGTTTAGTGTGGCCGAAGACTTTTGCCATTTTGAAAATGTCCAAAGTGAGTAGGGTTGGCCCCAGGATCTTTTACCATATTGGTTAGGGAGCGTCCAGGAGGTGATCCCACACACTATCTACTGCCAGACATATATAGGACATCTATAGGCACCCACCTCAGAACACAGCTATGTTATGTTATGTTATATAGTTTTATAACGCGCGCAGCTACTCCAAGGAGTGTCCCGGCGCGGAACCAAGAGGAGTCATCAGACTAACACTAGGCGAAGAGGTAGGTTTTAAGATGTTTCTTAAAGGCCAGAAGGTCGTGGGTGTCGCGAAGTGCAAAAGGGAGGGCATTCCATGCCTGGGCGGCTTTCACAGCAAGGGAACAGCCGCCCAGCCTGTGACGAATGAAGCGGGGCACTTTAGCTAACAAAAGTGCTGATGAACGTAATTGTCTCAGCGGGACATAGAAGGAAAATCGCTTCCGTAAATATGCGGGGCCATGACCGTGGAAGGCACAATGGGCAATCACAAGGGATTTAAATTTAACCCGCTTGGCTACGGGAAGCCAGTGCAGTGAGCGCACCCCAGGAAGAACAGAAGAGGACTGGGCCTGCTGTCTGAGACATGAGAAGAGCCCCAAAGACTGAACCTCTCCCCTTCTATCCAGGACAAATAAGTGAACTCCAATGTTATAAGTATGAAGACCTGTTCAAGATACAGGAATACAAGATACAAGAGGCCTTACCTATACTGCCCTGTTGATCAATGACAAATAAACCCTGCTGTTGGCCTCTGCCCAACAGTCTGAGAGTTTCCAAGTGCCTCTCACGAGGTCCTGGGAGGCTTTAGAAGTGTACTCCTAGGGTGTATTCAACCTGCACTCCATCACGGCCAGCCTCAAATTGCACCAAAGTCCCAGTCAAACGAGACTATTGACTATCATTGGCACTTTGCTCCTTGGCGCTATTACTTTGTAAACATTAAAAACTCATTTTTGGTTCCTCTTGTTGGACTTTTTTTGTCATTTGGTTTATTAAATTTTACTTAATTCTCCAGATTCGATTTGGAATTTTTAGAATTTTGCATTTTAACTTTATGGCTCTTTTTGGTAATGCATTTATACTTTAGATATTGCTTTCAGTTAAGCCTTTCTGCTCTATGCCATAGCTACCGGGGGTTGAGTGTAAGCTAATTTAGTAATTCTGAAGGTTTGAAGGGTTGCGATTATTCCTTGAGGTGGTTAGTCACTCACCCCAAATAACAATCTAATTTCTTAGATTTAGGTAAGCGGTGCCCACACACAGACTTACACGAACCAATGTAGACACACCATCTATTTCAAGGTATTTAACGTATTTAACATATTTAAAGGTTATTCAGGAAGGTTATCTGTTGGATTATTTTGTGACAAGATGTACGTTGAGAAATAATTTGAAGTATGGACAAACTCTCGTTATAGCTGGTTAAACAGAATGAGACACTCTCCAGAGAGGCAGCCGAACACTCTTCCCTGTCAGAACTGTCCAAAGAAGAACTAAAACAAATTATTGAAAACTTGGCTCATGTGCTAAATAAACATAACTGCAGAAGAACTGTAAATAAGAAAATAGGTGGAGCTAGATCTCTACCTTCATCTCTTTTATAAGTACCCTCTGCACTTTTTGATTAGACTTCCCTAGAGATATGAAGGGTAAAAGGAGGTTTAAGAGGAAAAATATGAGCCAGACTCCAAAGTACAAATATATCATGCAAGAGGAAATGCTAGTGATTGACCAGTAAAACTTGGACATGCCTCTCAGACCCAAGTGCAGCGCCAGCTCTCTCGATTTTTTTCAGGCATTTTATTATCCAGCAACAGTAAAACTCACTATACACACTGAAGTGACAACTTAATTCTGCAAGACGGCTTCCATTTTAAAATAAAAGTCACAGCCATATACCGTGGTGAGGCAGCTGATCAGATTTCCCTCATACCATCCAGGTAGAGCCAACAAATCTAACCTAACATCTATGGCTTCAGAGGAGGTCTCTGTCTCAGACCATGAGGACAGAAAGGAGTCTAAGAGGTTATCTAAAGCATTGGGGCATGTTCCTATGCTATCCAAACAAACCATTGCTATTAAGCAATCTCTTAAGTTCCTGTAGCTGTTCTGGAAGGAGAAATCTACAGAGTCCTGAGGACAAAGATGAAGGTGCAGGTAAGAATTCTTTCAGATGTGGCCTTTTGCAAGTTGATATCCGTAGTCAAGCCAGCATGATACCCACTGGTATTGTGGCACTAGATTTAGATGAGGATTTATAAGGTGAATGTCAGAATAGCAGCTTGGTGAAAATGCCGTCACTGCAAAATAAATTGTTTATTGATCAGTTGGAGGATAAATTTCAACAGCCTTTTGAAAAACATAAGTTTGGCTTGAGGTCTATGAGGCCGCATTTGTCCCATGACCTTCAGTTGTGCTTAGACCCCCCCACCCTCCTAAGAACCACAGACTGACCTCAAGAGGATGAAATGGAGATCTGTCCATTGTAAGCAGGACAGGGTTTGAAGCCTGATTTTCCCCGTGGTGACATCTCCCTAGCACTGCACTGAATTTTGAGGAGAAAAATCTTCGAGACGAAACAATGAGAAAAAGAGAAGGACAGCATCTCCAGAGCCACATCATAGGAAAGGAAGCAGAACAAAAGGAACTGATGTCCGTGTACTAGGGTAGGTACTGTATGGCTCAAGTTATGTCATCCTGGCATCACTTTGGACGCAGAGACGGAGCTCCTTCCCTCTACCAGCAGAAGAGATGAGGACAAAATTCCAGACCAAGTCTGGCACCTGAGGATATTCAACAGCTATGGTATCTGCAGGTAGAGGTGTCCATCAGAAACATTTACTTCTTTCCCCTACATAGCACTGCACTTACAATTGGGTCGCTGGTATCCCCGTCACATGCAGTTACCTTGCATCTCCTGCCAGATGCGTGGATCCTGGAAAGAAATCTCTAAATTTAGGCTATGAAAAGATCATTTTCTATTTTCTCCTGCGAGTACAAAAGAGTGAACAAAGATTTTAAACAGATTCCAACTTACGCCACATTTAGTACAAAAGTAGTTTCATCATGGGCTTTCATTTATAATCTAGACACATCCTTTAAGTTGTAGTCTTGTTTGAGCTCAATTTGGTTGTTACGCTAAAGTTCTGGATCTTAGGGGTTTTAAGTAAGTAAAGTTAGTATTGAATAAAATGTCTCTAACAGCGTTGGGTTAGCTGATAACCCTAATCTAAGAATGTTGGCACTGCAGTGATGTGGAAGCGCAGACTGACGTGCAAGCAGAGGAAATGGGGACTAACCACTAGTGATCAAAGCTGACAGCCCTGCTGTAGAGGAGTCAACTGACAATGGTGAAGTGGTGAAAGAGCAACATACTCAGTCAGCTCTATTGAAAATAGGCTAAAAGACAGAAGCAAGGTTTACCATAGCTATCAAACCCACACTAACAAGGCAAGTGGAAATGAAAATGCTAGTATAGGGTCAGATTTCACAGAAAAAAGTGATAAAGTGCAAAGTAGATTAAGGTCTGAGAAGCAGAAATGTGGAGTTCAAGTGACCAAAAAAAGTTTGCATTTTAAACACATACTGGAGAAATGTTCTAAGACTAATCAAACAGCTACCCTGAGTTTCCAGCAGCAAAGCTCAGCTCAAGGTAGTTTTACCATCAGAATTGTACCTCATTTTTGGATATATAGCTCCTCAGGATCTTTTGAACTCCCAAAAACCTTGTAGTAGAACAGGGCCTTTTTTAGACCTCCGTCTCATTTTAACTACAAGATTTTATGAAAATTACCCAGTTCTAAACAAAGTCTATGTACCAGTACATTTCTTGGAGTATTGGCAAGAGGAATAAGTGCCAAATGGCCAACCCACTTGCTTCCCCACTTTCAGTCATGAACATAATCAGAGTTTATAAAACATGTATTGCAGATGCCAAAGACTGGTAAACAGTGCGAGTTGTAACCATCTTCAGAGTATACATCAGAAGAGGAATCGTCCTTGAGGCCACAACAGCATTATAAAAGGCACAACAACTGAAAAGAAGCTAGAAGAAAACATCACAATTCAAGTGTGGGACTTTGGCATTGCTCTTAAGGCTCTTTTAGCTCACCTATATCCTGCAACAATTTAGCCTCTTATGAATGAAATACATGGTCTTGCAACACCAGACTGCTGTTGAAGGATCTCCTCCGCCTACTCCTGACAACAATGTAACAAATTCAACTCACTAGATCATTTTCAAATCAGTTTTACAGTCGGTCTCCTCCTTCACATTAGGCACATTTTTTAATCCATCAGAAGGAGAGCAACAGAGCGGGATAAAGAGTTGAGGGGAGGGACAGAGGAGGAATGGACTAGTGAAGTCAGGACAGAAAGCAGAATAGTGTCTCTCAAATAGTAATACACTTCAACCAAAGATGGCTTACCCAGGGAAACAGCTCCTGTATCAGACAACAAAATACTGTACTGAACTTAACCCTCTCCAGAGCTTTTCCATCTTGCCAATATATTTAATTGAGGAGGAGGGCTACCTATAGAAATTCAATGTGAACTGTTACATGAAAAGGACTGCTGACTAGTTGTTGCTCAACACTGCCACATGGTGGATAGTAGACGTGAGGGGTGGGACTGCATTTCCTTTTGTTCAAGGTGAGAAAGGTTTTAGTATGGGCCAGCCCTTTTCTCTGTCCCTGATTACTGGTTCAGGAGGGGTCACACTCCATTGTGCGCTTGTCTTTGTTCTACTCTATCTTGGAATCAGTCCCATTGCTACCTCCTGTAAGAGCAATTACCATCCACAAAGGCAGTGTCTGAGGAGCAGCTAAAAAGTGACAGTTGATGGAGAACCACATTAAACCAGTTCGTTCTGAAGCTGTAGACGATGAATCCACATCCTCTGTCTGGAATATGTGTATAGAAGTGGGATCCAAACCATACCATTCTGTTTTAGTTCCACGTTCATGACCAAAGAAGTGCTCCGCATAATACTTTAATTACTACTGTGTGACCAGGGCTGGTGCCCATCTCACAGCCAGTCTCCAAGAAATGAGGGGACATCACATGAAGTCTGCACATGAAGTCTACACTTTCTACTGGTGCAGTTGAGGATCTGCCTTGTTGTTAGGAGCCTGCTGAGAGAGTAAAGTTGAATACCTGGTCCTGCAGGAGAAGCCTACCATGTTCTGGTGTGTGGAACACCCAGAGAAAGTTGACGGCCCTAGAGAGTGAAGCCAGGTACAGCCTGTACTGTGTAGAAGAGGTTGGGGGGTGGAGCGGTCGGGCTGCTTGGTCCACCCGAGTAGTTCCTGTATAAACTACACGACTTTGCAAGTTCAACTATCACTGTATCATCCAGCAGTCTACCATGGGTCCAAGGACCACACTCTCGCTGACATAGCACCACTATCATCACATTAGTACTCTTGACTGCACAGAAAAGTGTTCTAAAGTGAGCAGAATGCACCATTCATTGTGCTATAGAAAACTTCAAATGCATACATAATATATCAAAACATGCATCAAGAGCAGGATTTTTTCCCCAACAAACTATGTTCCATCTTCGGGGCTAGGAACATAAGTTAAACACCAGTGAATTCATTTTGACTACCTGTTTATCAGAGATATTGAAAATAATGGTAAAGCACAAAAAAGCTGCTAAATCTAATATTTTTGCAGAAAGACTTTCACAGGGCTAGAACTTATTCAAAAGAAAACAGCAGAGTTCAGAATATCGTTCCAAAGGCGAAAATTGGCCTTTTTACACTTTCATTCAGTTAATTACTTTAAGGAATTAAGAAAAGGTTATTTTCAATCATTCTTTGCCGAAGATGGAACTGTCATGTACAAAGGAATGTCACAGTTTTCTGAAAACATCTATTATTCAGTGAGATTGAGACATTTCAATCTCTGCACTCAGAAACCCCTTCAACTCTGGAAATACTATTCGTCCTCATTGTTACCATTGTCATTTGTAGTGGAATGTGAACTTTGATTAGGCTATTCACACACAAATGTTTCAAAACTTATGTCTTTTGCCCTTATTTTGGCTGCCCACTATGTGGGTAGCACTAAATCGCGCTAACATCACCTGAACTACATTGCACACCGCTACATGCATACCCATACCATTTGTCAAGTTATTAGAATAATATACTTAGGATAATTTAGGTTAAAAAAAATTATATGAGTCAGCAAGTCCATAGTTCTGATTCAGCTGCACATTCCATTGAAAATGTTTTTTGGGGTTATTTTTTGTTTCACGAATATGTATGAATTCGTTCACATCCCTAGGCTAAACTGGCTAAGCCTGCTCATGCCGAATTTTGGGCTATCTCGTTCAGTCGGGAAAAGTTAAAAGGGGTGGGGGGTTAAGAAAGATGCACTTCCTATTTTAGTTTTTGGAGAAGATTTTGCTTTACATTACAGCAAAAACGTCTGAACGGATTCACACCGAGTATGGCAAGAAAGTAGAACTTTACCCAGAAAGCATGTGGTTTGGTGTAAATTTGTACAGAAGTTTGAGATAATTGCTCTTAAAAAAGGTGTTGGACGAACTTCAAAAGATTATCATTAAGTAAAAATCTGAGAGATGAAGCGAATATTCTTTGAATTACATTAGCGTCGTGCAGAGTTTTCTTGAAATTTGGTAGATTAGCATGTTCAGCTTCTTGGAATTTTGAAATGTGTGATCACCTGTCATGGGAGGGAACAGTTAAAGGGGGATTGTGGGGAGGTTTTACTTTTGCGTAAAGTCATTAGGGATCGCTTGTTTGAAGGAAGGGCAAAAACATATTTGCCAATAACTTTGGCCCTCTGACAAACCTGTAAAAACTTCAGCAGACAAGCTTTCTCGTAAGTATGTCTAGTTTTGTAGGGAACCATTAGAGTGACAAAATAATTATCATTTACTAATAGCAGCTTGCATGATCTGAATACAATTAGGGAGGACATCCAGATGGTAAACATGGTGCAGTGATCCCAAGTTTCATTTAGATTTGGGCGGGGAGGGGTAGAAAACTTTGATCTGCTAATAACTTTAGTACAATTTGACAGATTTGCATAAAGCTGATATACCAGGATCAGGTTTAATTTATAAACTAGGCACAGTCCATGACTATGTGCAATGGGGATTGGCATAGGGATGGGTCTCATTGCTCAGTCCTGCTGCCATTCCCTACTCCACATGGCTGATGGCCAATAGGGGCAGGAGGGTGGCATCATACAATTACGACACACACTACACATCCACCACAAATACACACAATCAAACGTTGGAAATAACTCATACAATAGCCCACTTAAAAAGATCAGAATTTCACTGGAAAAAACATTTTCAAAAATGAGCGTTCTTGGTGTGGAAATGCTTTTACTTTTTCTTGGGGAACAAATACTAAGAAATTCACTGTGAAAATGCAGCTAAAGTGACATTAGGATTCCATGGCAAAATCTACAAACCCCTGAAATTTGCCAGTTATGGGATACTATGTCGCGCTCACTACCACGCATTGCTCTAGACCACACACGACTTCTCAAATAACACCCTTGATGACATCACTATGACAATACTGGCAGCAGAAGGCATTTTCCCATCAGCTTTTACTCTTCTTAAGCTACATGAATTTTTCAATAACTACTAAATAAATTGACAGTGGATGTGTGTAGCTTGTTGTATAGGATGATGACCGTTAGTATTTTATGGTGTTATGTTACCGTATGATAGTAACTATGTAAGTCACACTGGACAGAGGAGACCACACACTTGCCCAGAACCCTGTCAGATCATGCCCCTTGCATCCTCAAAGTGCGGTTTCCTATGTCAATCTGGCGGGAATTTACCTGGAAACTGCCTCCCCATGCGCTACTAGACGCGGCATTCCGTGAGGAAATACGCAGAGACATTATTGAATATTTTTCCTTAAATCAAGGATCGGTATCATCCCCCTCACTACTATGGGAAGCCTTTAAGGCCGTAATTAGAGGGAAATGCATTGCCAGATAGGCAGGGGTTCTAAAAGCCATCAGGCAAACTATCAAGAACCTAGAATCCACTATTCGGGATATTGAACTTAAATATTTCGATACCAATGACCCGATCCATCTTGCACCCATTAGGGAAAAAATCTCAGAATTCGAAGATGAAGCAAATAGGGAAGTAAAATTCTTAGGTAAATACGCATCCGCTAGGAGATACGGAGAAGGGGACCGCCCAGGTAGAACACTTGCCAATATCCTTAAGCCCTCAAAAAGCGCACCATACATAACGGAACTATTAGGCACGGACGATAACCCAATTAGAGGCCCACAGGAGATACATGATCACTTTACAAAATGTTATGCCACGCTGTACACCTCTAACTCACCCAACATTGATAACGAGCTAAAAGCCTATCCCGACTCGAATGAACTACTCTGGCTAAGCAGAGTGCACAGGGAATACCTGGACGAACCATTTACCACTGATGACATAGTACAGGTTATCAACAGCCTACCAGCTGACAAATCTCCGGGATTGGACGGCCGGACGACAGCTTTTTACAAATGCTATGCTTCGATTCTCGCGCCACACCTTATAGCAATGTAGCAAGAGTCGCTTCAAACTGGATCCCTCCCTCCCACTACTCTTGAAGCGGTGATATTAACGCTGCTTAAACCTGGCAAGTCCTCAAACCATTGCAATTGATATATACCGCTCTCGCTAATTAACATTGATTACAAAATATATGCGAAACTCCTTGCAAACAGATTGCAACCCCTACTCCCCCTTATTGCTAGACCGGATCGGTCCGGTTTTATACCTGGACGGTCAACGTCACACAATTTGCGCACTTTTTTTCCGGTAATACACTATCTAGATCCCCAGATTTCTGCCTTGGCAGTGTTACTGGACGCCACCAAGGCCTTTGACTCACTGGAATGGTCGTACCTTTCCTCCATTCTAGCCAGGTTGGGACTCAGCCCCCTTTTCATAAAGCAGATTGGACTACTTTACTCACAGCCGACAGCGCACGAATGGCCTAATCTCTGCCCCTATCGATATTGCACGTGGCACCAGGCAGGGATGTCCTTTATCACCCCTCCTTTTTGCCATAGCTATGGAGCCACTTGCGGCTAGAATTAGACAAAACAACAAGGCAAGAGGTCTGACTTTCTCAACAAGGGATCTAGTCATCTCGCTTTATGCTAATATCACATTATATATTAAGCACCCTAAAGAAAATATGCACCCTATACTCCGCAAACTTACCAAATTTGGTGGCTTATCAGGTGTACAGATCAATTGGGCAAAGTCAACTTTACTCCCCCTCACGAGCTCGACTGAGCCATTCGACTCGGACTATCCTATCAAATGGGCTAGCGGCCCGGTCAAGTATCTGGGGATTTGGGTGAGTTGCAACATACAGGAGCTATGGAACATGAATTACGGGTGGACGGTGGCGTGGCTGGAGGGGAAAATCGCTATCTGGACTAAGCTTCCAATATCCCTGGCTGGGAGGATAGCGATTGCTAAAATGATCGTCCTGCCTAAATTACTATATATCTTCGCAAACCTGCCTTTGCAGCTGACTCAAACCTTCCTGAGGACACTGCGGTCTCTGTTGGTATCCTTAATATGGGCGGGTAAACAGGCGCATATCTTGGGACATACTTACTCTCCCACTTAATCAGAGTGGTCTGGGCGCAGTGGATATTTCCCTGTATGCCTACTGTGCTCAGGTACAGTTCCTACAGCACTGGTTATTCACGCCGCCATTTCAACCTCATGTCGCAGTAGAAGTTGACAGAGAAGCCCTGACACCATTAAATGTGGCTTTATACCGATGCTACAAGCGCCACACTACTGAACTGAACACAACTGAAACACTGCGCTGGGCCTGGGACAGGTTGCGCCGCAGGGCGGGCTGCCCGATCCTATATGCACCATCCATTACTCTTGCTCAAAACCCACAGCTGCCCCCACTTGAAGACAAAGGGAATGCCGAGAGGGCAATTAGGCTAGGCCTCACTAATTTTGCAGACCTCTACCCGAATGATACATTTCTGCCCCCCCCCCCCCAATTACTCAGGGAATGCCCTCCCGATTCTCTGATCAACTGTTATATTACTGTATCAGAGGTACATGTCGCAAACTACATGGCACGTTTCCGAATCCTCCTGTCGTTCTCCTGGCCCTTGAACTAATTCGTCCCCCAGTAAACTAATTACTCGATTATATAATACTATGCAGCGATCATTCCCTGTGACACAGCCAAAAGCATTAGAGGGCTGGAACTCTGAGTTTGAGGTGCCCATGCCAGAAGATCAGTGGCGGTTCTGTTGAGGGCAACTAGAAATGCTGTCCCCAAATTATAAACTAAGGCTCACACACTTCAAATTCCTACACCGTGCACCGAGCATGGGGCTCGGTTCTGAGGCGAACTGCTGGAGATGCAACGGCCCCCAGGCATCGTTCTTGCACATAGCCTGGGATTGCCCCCCGATAGCGAAATTCTGGGCTGAAATTTTTCACACAGTAAGCGAGATACTAGGACTCAATATAAACCCATCATCCAAAGTAGGGTTGCTGGGATATGTACAAGAGGCCCAGATCGGAGTTCGTCGACTCTTGGCCAAGCTCCTTCTATTGGCGAAGAGTAGAGTCGCCATGCACTGGGGAAAGCGAATAGCTCCCGCTATCAAAGCATGGGTTCTAGACATCACATTTTGCCAGGAGCAACTGTCCACATTTTGGGAGCTATGACCCCCGACATCCAGACCCAGGGACATATGGGGGCCCTTTCAAACTTGACTAATCACTTATAACCTAGCCCAAGACTCAACTTCAACATCAGAGCGCACACCCGATCAGAGCATGAGCTGAGCTTAAAATCAGATGTCCCCAAGACGCAAACAACAAGATCACCCAGACACTCCATCTGGGTGAGCATTCTGCACAATACTGAGTTGAAAGGTAGCACTGAAAGGATAATAATATTGTGGAATCGAGTGAACACTAGTTTGTAACTCAGGAATGGAATATGCTGTCTTGCTTCCTTTTAGTGTTGTTGTTATAGTTGTTGTTGTTCAACAGAAATGGCTATAATATGATATATAATATCACTGTGTGCACTTGCTGGAATATCTGTAATGTTATCAAATGCCAATAAAAAAACAAATTAAAAGAAAATTAGTCCACAGACTAACCAGAAAAAAAACTATGCAAGTCGCACAATGAACTCGCTAGGGCTGTCCTCTTTCCTCCCTTTTTGCCCTTGCGATGGAGCCGCTGGTGACCAAACTGCGAGCCATGGGCCTGTCACAATCCCTCCCTGGCGTGGTAAAATTTTAAATTATATGCCGATGACCTTTTCCTTTCCTTAAAGGATTGCCGAGCTCCTGCCGCAGATATGCCATAAATGCTTTGCGGCGGCAGCATCTTGTCTATGGTTTAACTGGACTAAACCCTACATTCTCTCGATGTCCCCTAGTATCCCATTCACAATTGGGTGTTGGCCCCATACGCTGGGAGGACACAAAATTTGGCTTTCTGGCTATCAGCATTTACCATTCCTAAAACGACCTCTTCAGGGTAACTTGTCTAGGGTGGTGCCCTCTCTATCCTCCTAGATTCGATTTTGGAAAACTTTCTCTGGCAGCTGTCTGACAAACGAAACTTTAAAAAATGGTGGTCCTTCCCTGCCTGCTCTATCACTTTTCCAATCTCCATATCCCCGCCACCCTCCTTCATGGATTTAAACTCCTAAGTGATCTAATCTGTCGTGCAGGAAGATAGAGGGTGGCTCTTGCAAAGCTTTGTCTCCCTACAAATGCAGGTTGGTTAGGTTTTCCACAACTAGAGCTTTACTATCTCGCGGTCTGACTTCAGTGGTTGAGCAGGTGGCTCTCAGGTCTCTCCCTTGAAGACACAACTACTCTTATCACTGCTGCAAGTTAAAAAAAAAGTAACATTCACTCTTGAATCCCACACAACCCCATTCTCAGCTATGGTTCCTTAAAGTGACATTGCTTTGCTAATTGCGAGCCCTGCACCTGGTCAAGCAACTCACCTCATATGCACTGGCAATTACCTTGCTAGGCCTTCCCACACCACACCCACAAGTCCTGATCTTTTGACCTCTTACGCAGTGGTATGAGTCCAATCTAATACTAGCGGGTGAACGATTCGGTGTGGACAGTTTGCTCACCTTTCATGAGCTCATGGACATTTACAAGCTCCATCAGGGTCAATTCTTACCGTGCAACACTCTTCACAACATCCTACGGCAGCTTTGGAGTATCATGGACTCCTCCGATCCTCACTCACTTTGCTAAACCATTTACAGTATGGGGCTTGAATGCAGACATATTTCATGGTTCCATAGAGCCCTCCTGCCCTCGGTTCTCACCTATACAGTCACCTTACAGGAACAATGGCAGGTAGAGTCTTCCAGGATAAGGAATGGTTCCTCACACCTGAGATTCCCCCACCCAATATCGTGTGAGTGCATGTGATGGTGGCTGCGTGGGTGTTGGTTGGAAGAGTCGTAAGGCAAATAAAAACGACTTCAGCAAAACAGGAGGAGTAAAAGCAAAAAGTTTGGTCTAAGAGGGGACATTCTCTATGAAATCACGTTTTAAACAAACCCACTGGAGAATAATGTAAAATACCTGTACAGAAGCAAACAAGAATGTGATTAAAAATTTACATTGTACTTGAATGAATTCATGCAATTGGATTCAAAATGATGTTGCTATAGGAGTGTGACTAGTGTATATGCTGTTTGAGAGCACTCAAAGATGGCAGTCATGAATGCAAAAATGATCAGTCCGTTCTTTAGGTTTATGGTGTAATAGCGCAAGTATTCAAATACACCATGTGTTCATGGCATCTCACGGTGTGAGCAAGGCTGTAATAGTCAAAATAAGTTAACGGGGACAAACAATTTACTTACCTTTGGTAACACCTTATCTGGTAGAGCGTAACCGCAGATTCCTCACCACACAATATCCCAGAAGAGTCAGACTGGATCTAGAAAATCTTGAGTAATAACTCAAGTCTGCGTTGGAAGGGATGCAGCAGTACAGTCATAATTGACACTCTAGTGTGCTGACATCAGTTACTTTTCTGATGTTTTCCATACCAAAAATGTGGAGCCGGGTTAAAATCAATGTACCAGTGGTGACCAGTGTGCAGAATCTAGCTGGGGAAGATCCCAGTTTGCAGAGCAGGGAGGATGGGACGGCTGTGAGAAGCTGGCCTGGTATATGATGTACGTGGCCACCTTGCACCAGTCCAGACAACTCTTATGGTGATTTAAGAGGTCTTAGACAACCTTAGAAAGCTCTCTAAGTGGTAGCTGTGGAGAGCAGCCTTCAGGCTTAGTCCAGGAGTGTAAAGCGCTTCTTTTACCAGAATGCAATCTTACATTATAGATTAAGTGAAAAAGAACCGCACAACGTATTTATAAAAATATGTATTTATTATATAATACTCTCTAACACATACAAATATCTCCTACCTGGAGATATGCACAATGCACACAATACTTTAGCAAAGAAGCACAGTAAATAGCACAGTATACACAGTGGACCCCAGTGAGGGGCCAAATCATATACTGAGAAAGTGGTATAAGAACCACGACTCGGGTCAAGACAATGTCGAGAGGACGTAGAAGTGCTGGGGACCAAGGAACCACACAAGGTGAGTGGCTAGGAACCCCACGGAGAGCGTGTGCAGTGTGGGAACACGACTGCATGCTCAGTACAAGTCTACGTGTAAGCCGCGGTTGGATTTTTAAAGATTAAGGACCCTTCCCAGTGGATCCTGAAGAAACCCCGTGGAAGACAGAAGGTTGGAGAGCCACCCCACCCGTGGATACCCTAGTACCTACATTACCTACATCAGGGAAGCCGGGTGCATACGTGTGAAGTGTTGTCTGAAACCGCTGTTGAACTCAATGGAGGACTTCAGGAAAGTGCAGCTGCTGGAGAAGGAGAAAGTGTCCAGTGGAATCAGAAGGTGGATTCTAGGTGAGAGGTACCTGCACGCAGAGGGGACAGAGTCTTTGTCACTCAGGAGTGACCAGAATACTTGGAAGACGAATGCCCTCCGATGTCGGGTGTTGCAGGAGAGTTGACGATGGCCTTGACTCTGCAGCTGAGGACCAGGCAACGCTGAGGAAGACCAGGAGCCATGCATGAGCTGTCCCACGAAGGATGTCGAGTGCTGAGGGGTCGGTGTCCGGCGGGAGCACCAACAAGCCTTGGAGAATGCAACCAACGCAGGAATTGAAGAAGGAGCAACGTCGGGACCAGCAAGGTCCAGGGGACTCACCAAAAGCAGGGGAGTCAGGGCAGGCCCCGAGCAATCAGGGGAGCCCAAGAGAAACAAAGGTGACCCTCAAATGGACCCACAGGCCGGAGGCACTGGAGTCGCGAGAGGACCTCAAGCAGCTCACCAAAAGATGCAGGCCACGATGCACACGATGCGGTGTGGCCCAAGATTTTGGTCACTGGATATGCTCGAGGTTGGGGCTACTTGGAGCCCGAAATTCTTCTTGGAAGGAAGCCAACAAGCCTTTGCAACTGCAAGTTGACGCGGTGCACAGGTGTTCGACTATTGCAACCTCCACCACGGATACTGGCCTCAAACCTGGTGAGAGGGCAGGACAGGCCTCGGGAGCTGTGGAGAACCACCACCTGTGTTGCAGAACCTTATGGAGTCCGGAGGAGCTCAGGATCAGCAGACCAGTCGACTTAGTTGCGGTGCCTGCGAATGCAGGGGAGTGACTCCTTCACTCCAAGGGAGATTCCTTTAGGTGTCTTTGATGCCCACATGCCTTGGAAGGTTGCTGTATGGTGCACAGACGATGCAGCAGACTGGAAGGGAGACGAAGTCGAGCCCAAACGAAGTCCAGAGTGCCCAGATGGTAGAAGAAGAAGTGATGTCTGATCTGAATCTTGTCCCACGACGAATCTAGGGACCTACACCCAGGTAAGTCCTTAAGTGCCCTAAGGAAAGGGTTGGGACAATTCAGGGTCTGGACAGGGGGTAGGTTACTCCCATGTCCTTTGTCCAGTTTTGCGCCAGAGCGGGAGCCAACGGCTCCCAGGACTGGTTTGAACTGGACTATGCACAGGGACACCAAATGTGCCCCTCATGCAGACTTTGTGGCGCTGGTAAGGGCATCGACCCAGTCCCAATACACTAAATCCTGTCTGGGAGGTGGTCACACCTCCCTGTGACAGGATGCCTATTGTTCTGCTTTCCCCTGCACGAGCTTGGCTCAGCAGCAGGAGGGCAGAATCGTGTCTCTGGTCGGCAGCAACCATTTTGTGCAGTCCGGGTCTAGAAGGTTGGCACCGGGAACACTGAGAGCCTAACAGAGGGCTATTCCAGTGCTTGGAATCATACCCGATTCCAACATGTTTGATACCAAACATGATAGGATTCGTTGCAGCCGTTTTCGAGATGGTCATGGCACAATTACGCGGTGCCCCTCTATATAGTATATGGCTGCTTCACTGACAACCCGGGAGAATGGACTCTGTAGGCTGTAGGAGTGTCCTGCTCATGCAGGAGCCCCCTGTCATTTAGAACCAAGCACCCTACCTTCAGGATTGCAAAGGCCTGTTATAGGTTTTTAAGTGCAGTGACCCAAGATATAGAAAACCTATATCTTTAGTAAATGGTGCTAACACCAGTTTACACAGGCTGCAATGGCAGGCCTGTAGTTCCATTTTGAATGGTCTCTTATGGGTAGCATAATACATGCTTCAGCCCATGGGAGACCTCTGGGGTACCTATGCCCTGGGTACCTTAGTACCATATACTAAGGACTTATAAGGGTACCCCAGTATTCAATCTGGGATGTACTTAAGTACTGAACACAACAAGTTTAGGGAGAAAGCAGATAGACTGTATTCCTGTTTAGTAGGATCCCAGTCTGACTAGTCAATAAGAGCTTAGCACCAAGCAAGAAGTGGGGGTAACCATAACAGCAGATCCTACTTTCCTACAACGGCCAAAGAGGAACCTGCTGTTAGAGTCTCTACCAAGTTAAGCAACTTGTTTATCTGACAGAGACTTCTAACTGCAGATTGGTCACCTTAGAATAAATACCCTAGCAATAAGTCCCCGAAGGTGGAGCTGGGAACTGTCTAGAACAAAAAGTCCAGAAGGACCAAAATGCCAGTCCACTGAACCTGGTGTGTAAAAACAGTAGTGTTTGGTAAACATGTGCAGGGATGCCCATGTGACTCCCTGAGAGATGTCCAGGGCCGGGATCCTGTACGCTAACGCAATGGTGGCAGCCTTGCCCTAGTTGGAATAGGCACACTGCCCTTCAGGCAGTTGTTTCTTCACCAGTGCATAGCATATTTTGATACACAGCACAATCCAGTGGGAGACAGCCTTGCCCTTCTTCACCCCAGCTAACCCGAAAAAAACAATTGTCTACCCAGTGGGATTGTGCAATCAATATAAAAGGAGAGAGCTCATTTAGGATCCAGCCGTTGGAGTCTCTACTTTTCTTTGGAAGCGTGAGGCATACAAAGCAGTCTGAGCGATGCTCTGGTCAACATGGAAGGGGGTAACTACTTTCTGAAGCAAATAGGCCCTTCTTCAGTGTTCCAGCTAGTACAGAAAAAAAGTAGTGTATGGAGAGTTCACTGAAAGAGCTTGAAGCTCGCTGACCCTCCTGTCTGAAGTAATGGCCACCAGAAAGGCAACCTTGATGGCAAGGAGTTGCATAGGGCAAGAATGGAGGGGCTTGAAGGGAGTACACATTAGGAATGCGAGCACAAGTTTCAGATCCCACTGGGATCTGAACAAGCACAAAGGTATACCGAGTGGGGGTATTTAAATACACATGAATCACGAGGTGGGTGGGCAAATCAAAACATGCATTTCAAATTAATGAGTATAGTGCAAATCTGGACATTCATTTGGGATTACGGAGTAATCAGGAAGATCTGAATGTGCACTGATGATTAAGGAGTAATAGAAGCATGCAGTCAAGATTGTGAGGAATGGTTAGGCACCAAGCATCAATATGTAATACAGCTAACGTGAACATGCAGCAAGGAATAAAGAAAATTATGGTAGAATGTTGGGCACAGTGCCACTGACTCATTGTCAGTGAAATTGCTCTCCCACCCTCGCAGCTCCACCATTAAGTGAGGCCTGCCCCTGCACTCTCGAGTGTTCGTGATCGAGGCCCTCCTCCACCCGCAGGTTTTCCTGCGCCTCATCCCTGGTGGTCCAGTGGACCTCTGTCTTCTTCCTCTAACTCTGCTCTTTCACTCGTTTTTCTACCCTTTTTTGTCTTTCACCTTTCTGCACTTTTCTGCATCTCTGCTCTTTTGTGCCTTATTTCTGCTCATTTTCCCTTCCTCTCGCTCTGCCCTTTCACTAGTTTTCACTCGTTTTTCTACCCTCTTTTATCTTTCACCTTTCTGCATCTCTGCTCTTTTGTGCCTTATTTCTGCCTATTTTCCCTTTTTTCTTTATCCCTTATTTCCTCCCTTTACCTTTCCCCGCCGCCCCTCCCCCCCAGCGCGACCGGCCCAATCCAGCTCCCCTCCCCGCTCCCGCCTCCCAGCTGTCCAGCCCTCCCCGACCCCTACTTAATGGCGGCCACTGCGGGGACAGGCGAGCAAGACCACTGACTCATTGTCAGCGAAATTGCTCTCCCACCCTCGCAGCTCCACCATTAAGTGAGGCCTGCCCCTGCACTCTCGAGTGTTGGTGATCGAGGCCCTCCTCCACCCGCAGGTTTCCCTGCGCCTCATCCCTGGTGGTCCAGTGGACCTCTGTCTTCTTCCTCTAACTCTGCTCTTTCACTCGTTTTTCTACCCTTTTTTGTCTTTCACCTTTCTGCACTTTTCTGCATCTCTGCTCTTTTGTGCCTTATTTCTGCTCATTTTCCCTTCCTCTCGCTCTGCCCTTTCACTTGTTTTCACTCGTTTTTCTACCCTCTTATCTTTCACCTTTCTGCACTTTTCTGCATCTCTGCTCTTTTGTGCCTTATTTCTGCTCATTTTCCCTTCCTCTCGCTCTGCCCTTTCACTAGTTTTCACTCGTTTTTCTACCCTCTTTTATCTATCACTTTTCTGCATCTCTGCTCTTTTGTGCCTTATTTCTGCTCATTTTCCCTTCCTCTCGCTCTGCCCTTTCACTAGTTTTCACTCGTTTTTCTACCCTCTTTTATCTATCACCTTTCTGCATCTCTGCTCTTTTGTGCCTTATTTCTGCCTATTTTCCCTTTTTTCTTTATCCCTTATTTCCTCCCTTTACCTTTCCCCGCCGCTGCTGCCCCCGCGGCCCCTCCCCCCCAGCGCGACCGGCGCAATCCAGCTCCCCTCCCCGCCTCCCAGCTGTCCAGCCCTCCCCGACCCCTACTTAATGGCGGCCACTGCGGGGACAGGCGAGCAAGACCACTGACTCATTGTCAGTGAAATTGCTCTCCCACCCTCGCAGCTCCACCATTAAGTGAGGCCTGCCCCTGCACTCTCGAGTGTTGGTGATCGAGGCCCTCCTCCACCCGCAGGTTTCCCTGCGCCTCATCCCTGGTGGTCCAGTGGACCTCTGTCTTCTTCCTCTAACTCTGCTCTTTCACTCGTTTTTCTACCCTTTTTTGTCTTTTACCTTTCTGCACTTTTCTGCATCTCTGCTCTTTTGTGCCTTATTTCTGCTCATTTTCCCTTCCTCTCGCTCTGCCCTTTCACTAGTTTTCACTCGTTTTTCTACCCTCTTTTTTCTTTCACCTTTCTGCATCTCTGCTCTTTTGTGCCTTATTTCTGCCTATTTTCCCTTTTTTCTTTATCCCTTATTTCCTCCCTTTACCTTTCCCCGCCGCTGCTGCCCCCGCGGCCCCTCCCCCCAGCGCGACCGGCCCAATCCAGCTCCTCTCCCCGCTCCCGCCTCCCAGCTGTCCAGCCCTCCCCGACCCCTACTTAATGGCGGCCACTGCGCGGGCGCGCCAAAGGCAAGCCCGTCTGCGCCCGTCCGCGACCCGACCGTGACAAGCGCCAGGAACCCTGGACCTCAACCCCGCCAACGCTACAACCCAGCAGCACTCCACGCACTCAACCCAGGCCGCAACAACAACTGCAAGCTAGCATCACCAGCCGACTCTCACGGACCCTTCAGCTGTCACCGCTGCCGGCACACCTGCAGCACCACCAAGAACACGGATCCAGCACAACCCGCCCACAAAACACAACCGAACCGAAGACCCTGCAATGCATCCTCCTCAACGTCCGATCCCTCCACAAACACGCCACAGAAATCTGGGACCTCCTCGACAGCACCACCCCGGACGTAGCGTTCTTCACCGAAACCTGGACCAACACCACCTCGGGACCGGACATCGCCATCGCCATCCCCCAAGGATACAAGATCTCCAGGAAGGACCGCCCCACCCGCCCAGGAGAGGAATCGCCATCGTCCACAAATCCAGCCTCCGCCTGAGCACACTCCCTGACGAGCCCACAGAACTGATGGAACACCTTCACTTCAAGATACTGGCCAGCCCCACCACCACCCTCCGAGGAACCCTCATCTACCGACCCCCTGGACCCCGCGGACCCTTCGCCAACTCCATCACGGACATTATCTCCCCGCAGGCCATCGCATCCACCAACTACACCCTGCTGGGAGACCTCAACTTCCACCTCGACAACCAACTGGACCCCAACACCACATCCCTCCTGGACAACCTCCACAACATTGGACTGCGCCAGATCGTGACCGAGCCCACGCACTCAGCAGGACACACCCTCGACCCCCTCTTCACTACAGGAAACTCCATCACCTTCAGCCACACCACCAAACTCCCATGGACCGACCATCGTTGCGTCCACTTCACCTTCAGAACACCCACCATCCACAGACACCAGCACCTGCTTCCACGAAGAAACTGGACCAAAATCACCGACGACCAGCTCACCTCCTCACTCAACAACTCCACCCCAACCATCGCGGAAAACGACGACCCCAACACCGCAGCCCGAACCCTGCATAGATGGATCTCGGACAGCACCAACACCATAGCCCCCTCAAGAAAAACAACAATACCCGCGCCAAGAAAGCCAGATGGTTTACCACTGAACTTCGAGAGTCCAGAAGCACATGCCGCCGCCTCGAAAAGGCCTGGGGGAACACCAAATCCACAGAAGCCCACGACAACTTCAGAGCCGCCACCAACGCCCACCATCAACTCATCAGAGAAACGAGGAAAAAAGCGATTGAAGACAGAATCTCCACCCACGCGCACAACAGCAAGGAACTCTTCACCATCATCAAGGAGTTCGCCCAACCCACTAGCGAGTCTACCGACATCCCTCCCTCACAAGACCTCTGCGACAAACTCAGCACCTTTTTCCACCACAAAATCAAGAGCATCTACGACAACTTCGACGAAGACAACCAACACACTGAACCCTCACCAACCACCCCCGACACCCGGAAACCAGCGATTGACGACTGGACAGCCCTCACCACCGAAGACACACTGAAGACAATGAAGTCAATCCACTCAGGGGCCCCCACGGACCCCTGCCCCCACCACATCTTCAACAGAGCCGCCGACACCTTCGCACCCATGCTCCGCCACACCATCAACCGCTCCCTGGCGACCGCCTCGTTCCCCGACGACTGGAAACACGCCGAGGTCAACCCCCTCCTAAAGAAACCCTCAGCGGACCCCACCGACCTCAAAAACTACAGACCCATCTCCCTGCTCCCGTTCCCAGCGAAAGTCATCGAGAAAGCCATCAACAGCCAACTCGCCACATTCATTGAAGGACACAACATCCTCGACTCCTCCCAATCCGGCTTCAGAAAAAACCACAGTACGGAAACCGCCCTCCTCGCCGCAACAGACGACATCCGCACCCTACTGGACAAAGGAGAAACAGTAGCCCTCATCCTCCTCGACCTATCAGCGGCGTTCGACACAGTCTCCCACTGCACCCTAATACGCAGACTCTACGACGCAGGAATCCAGGACAAGGCCCTTGACTGGATCCGCTCCTTCCTCTCCGGCAGGACGCAGCGGGTCAGACTCCCCCTTTCCTCTCGGACCCCACACCTACCACCTGCGGAGTCCCCCAGGGCTCCTCCCTCAGCCCGACGCTCTTCAACGTCTACATGGCTCCACTCGCCCCCATCGTCAGAACCTACGGACTCAACATCGTGTCATACGGAGACGACACCCAGCTCATCCTCTCCCTATCCAGCGAGCCCAACACCGCCAGACGCAACTTTCGAGAAGGCATGGAAGCCGTCGCCAAATGGATGAAAAACAGCTGCCTACAACTAAACACCAACAAAACAGAAGTACTCATCATGGGCCCAAACCCCGATGCCTGGAGCGACACCTGGTGGCCCCCCGCCCTCGGAAACCCGCCAACCCCCACGGACCACGCACGCAACCTGGGAATCATCCTGGACTCTGAGCTCAAAATGGACCGCCAGATCAACTCTGTCTCGTCTTCCTGCTTCCACACCCTCCGCCTCCTTCGTAAGACCTTCAAATGGATCCCCCTCGAACACCGAAAGACCGTCACTCACGCCCTGGTCACCAGCAGACTCGACTACGGCAACGCACTCTACGCCGGAATAAACAAAAACCTCACCCGCAAGCTACAGAACATCCAGAACGCCGCCGCAAGACTGGTCCTCAACCTGCCAAAACACTGCCACATCTCCCAGCACCTGCGCACACTCCACTGGCTCCCTGTCGAGGCGAGAATCACCTTCAAGATGCTCACCCACGCACACAAGGCCCTCCACGGCACCGGACCAGCATACCTGAACAGCCGACTCAAATTCCACGCACCCCAAAGGACCCTACGATCAGCCCAGCTCTCCTACGCCGTGGTCCCCCGCACCAGAAAGACCAGATCGGGAGGCCGCTCCTTCTCCTTCCTCTTCCTCGCGGCCAAAGCATGGAACGCCCTTCCGCTCCACCTCAGACAGACAACATCGCTCCCCATCTTCGCAAGAATCCTCAAAACCTGGCTCTTCGACAGACCCCCTCCTTGATGGATGGAACCTGCACCCCCCCCCCCCACCCCTAGCGCCTTGAGACCCTTACGGGTGAATAGTTGCGCTTTAACAAACCCCTGATTGATTGATTGAAGATTTTGAATGTCGGCGAGAATCTGTGCTAAGGAGTAATGCATAATGAGATTATCTGAAACCACATTAACGATTACTGTCATGGTGGTAATCTGAACATTCAAAGTCTGTGGAAAGTGGTACTGGCCTGTGGCTGGAGAAGTAAACAACCAAGACATTCACTCATTGGCTTACTGATCCATTTAAGCACAAACTCACTCAACCCATTCGTCCATTCATGGAAGTGTCCACTTAACTATGCAAACTCACCGATTCATTAACTAGTCACCAATTCTTGTGCTAATTCCTCATTACACTCATTTTCATTCATCCATATATTCACACACCCATCCTCTAAACAATGCAATCATTCGTCCATTTACTAATTCATCAGCCAATCTGAAATCCAATATAGGCATCAAGCCAAGTCACAAGGAGCTTACCTCGTCAACTCTAGAAAAAGTAGAATTTCAAAACCTTTCCACATCAGAGTAACTTCAATGATTATCATATCTTCAGCACTGCATTCTACATAGTGACTTTCAGGTTTTAACATATTATTCCAAGGTGATTAGTGAGTCCAATATGACACTCAATGTTTATCTTTATCACTAGAAATCATTTTCAATCACCCAACAGTGGAAGGTCTGTATTTAGGCATTTAGGACCATTTTTATTTAGGCAGTGATCCAAACCCGCTAGTATGAAATCTGTTTTGGCCGCATTAAGGTGGAGCTGAACAGCATCCATGCATATCTGCATTTGAGAAAATACTTCTAATTCTTGCCTCTGATCTTTAGTCTTATGTACAGTGAAAATACACGTGGGTGTGATGTGTATAATTCAGCATTTGGATTGTGAGATGTTTGCAGATGTGCTGTAGGTTCACCACATTAAGATTAGATAACAATGGAAAATGGCTGTCCCCTGCATAACCTTGTTCAACATTACCAGTGGCTCTGTATTTTTCTGTCCAATTACTACCCCAGCTTGCTGGTTGTGGAGAAGGACTGCCAGCAAGTACTGGCAGCTTTCAAAACCTCCATTACCTCATACACCCTACTTATAAGGGTGCTGCAGTACCTAATTTGAGCTGGCGGTTGCCGGTGGAAGCAACCAGCACTTATTTTTGGTAACCAGCACTTATTTTCCGCACCAAATGAAAGAAAGGGGAAAGCACACAGATAGGAAAGACAAAGGAAGAGAAAGACACCGAGTGAAAGAGAGTGAGAGCCGGCAGATGGGAAAGAAGGAGGTAGAGAAAGACAACAAAACCGGCACAAATGGAGAATGCAGGAACCTGCAAGAGCAAGGAACAGGGGAAGGGAGTGCCCGGTAGTGGATTAAAGACTACCAGCCTTGGTATTTGGTGTGCCATTGTTTAATTGCACCTGCCATCGGCTTCTGAGCAGAGCTTAGGGCACCGGCACTTCTTTCACAAATTAAGTCCTGGTGTTGAGGTTAGGGTGTCAAAAGCTGCAGACATATACAGTAGCATTAATAATGCTCTGTCTCCTGTGTCCATGATGGTCAAGATACATGCCTGCACAGCCAAAAATCCAGTCTGCCTGGGTAGGAGCTAACTGATTGTCGCCCAGTGTTGCCTTCCTTTCCACAGAACTCTGCTGCTGAATTGTGGCAGCTTTGTCAACTAGTTTCAAAAGCCAAGGCACAGTGGAAATTGAACAATACTTATTTTGGGTCCAAGTTATGTAGAAACACGTTTCGTCAGTAGAGAGGTCCTTGTTTCATTCAGGACCACTGGGATCTCCCTTTTCCTTAAGGATCCATTAACTAAGTCTTGAATACAAGTTTCTAAAATCTCACTCCTCTTCTTACTCACCTTAGCGGGACGGGGGCCCCTCATTGTGAGGTAGCATTGAGATTATCAAGATCAATGTTTCTTCCAGGGTGATCTCCCAGAAGAATAAGCCTCTGGCCAATGCTGATCTCAATTTGAAGTAGATGCCCCCCCCTACTGGTTGTACAATGCATAATCTATTAGCAATTTATAGGCAGACCAACTCGTCCATCAGCATGAGACAAAAAAAAGACTGCCAATAAAGGAAGCACTCTTACTCAAGCAGCTGTTGGATTTGTCAATGTGCATTCGAGATATTGCTGTTACCAACTGTACAAAGAAATGCATCACAGTCCTCAACAGTCCTTGTGTTTACCAGTGGCGGCTCCTCCGATAAGGTGGAGAAGTGTCGCCCCACTGCTCTTTGAGCAGAGCAAAAAAAGTGATAATAACAAGACGTTATTATCATTTCATTTTTCTGTGGGTGACTCAGAGCCAGGTCGGGGTGGGGCTAAGCTCGCCAGAGAAGAGTGAGTAGTGGTTTGCACTCCCTAAGTACGCATGACGGTTTGGCCAGCCCTCTTGGGCCAGCCAAACTGTAATGCGCACATAGTATGTTCTCCACCTGGCTGTGTTGGACAGCTGGGTGGAGAACATGCCCAGGCAGTGCAATGCCCAGGCAGACCAATCACGATGCTGCTGATGCAGTGTCGTGATTGGCTGGGAGAGTCTGAGCGCCTGGGTGCTTCCGGTGCTGCCAGTGCCGAGTAAGGACGGAGGAGATGCGTGCGTCGGCGAAGGTAAGTTTATTTATTTTTTCACCCCCCGCCTCACCACCCCTTGTTTCGAGGGAGCCGCCACTGGTGTTTACATGTCATCTTCACCCTCACAGTATATGAAACGTTTAACAAAGGGATGAATTAAGAGCTCCGTACCCTATATCCTGTCTCCTATGGATCAATATTCGACAAGGAAAGAATCAGCAAACCGAGATTTGAGCCAAATGTGCAAAGGGAAAAAAAGTTCACCTTTATCTTGAAGGGTATCAGTCAGCATTTCATAACATTATTTACAGGGGTATGAGAGGCAAAATATGCAGAGTAACAATTCAAAAAAATATATATATAACAAGTAAGTTAAGTATTGAGTCCACGTCGTAGCTTGTATTCTTTAGTTTGTTTTTATTCACAAATAGTGTTCGAAACAGCCAACGCGTTTCGCCCAAACATGGGCTTCTTCAGGGCAATGCGAGTATGAAATAAGAGCGCCGCAAGGTAAATGCGCGTCCAAAGTATATCTAATCCGTCGCGGGACAGAGGAATTTGTGTAATAATGAACCTCAGAGTGTTTGTTCAATTAGATGGTCCACGAAAAAAAGGAGGAAAAACAATTGCCTCCCTTGTGTCGTTCCGTAGTGGTTATGCAAATATTTGATCAAATGCTCCGTGTTCGGGCAGTTCTACGGCGCAGTTCCGCGCTCGATGAAAAGAGTACTTTTTTTCGCTGTTTCGAACACTATTTGTGAATAAAAACAAACTAAAGAATACAAGCTACGACGTGGACTCAATACTTAACTTACTTGTTATATATATATTTTTTTGAATTGTTACTCTGCATATTTTGCCTCTCATACCCCTGTAAATAATATTGTGATTTGTGGTCATTTGGCAGCTGGCCATTTGAGGTGGGCATTATCTGACTACTCTTTGTGAATTTTCTTGTCGGTGCAATCCTCTGCGACCCAGCTGCTTGCTTTATTTATTAATAGCATTTCATAACACTTTGAAAGCATAATGTACATTTTGTAGAAGAAAGTATGAACTCGACAAACTATCAGAAACAAGCAAAGACACTTTGCCATCTGTAGTTGCGATTAAAAGTAGTTTCATCTCAGTTGACTGCAAATGTTGCTCTTTCATATCAAGGAAAATATTTCAACCGAAACGTTTGCTCTGTTGGAGTTTTAATTTTAGGAGGCAAGCTCCATCACACGCGGAGAATTTAAAATGGACTTGGGAGAATTCCAATCAATTTCGATTTTTAACACCCTGTGCTATCCCAAGTGCAAAAAACAAACAGATCAGCAATTATACAGCAAGATATTGCAAATTATGATTATGCACGGCAAATCTCTGAGTCCCAATGAAATAAACATTTTATTCTTGTTTTTAATGTGCTGTTTTAGGGGGGATGACATTGAATTTCAATCCTTCCCTCAGGCAAATAAACCGTTTTCAAAGTTATGAGCTGCTTTGTGACCAAATTGATTCTTCTTTCCCTGCCTCACCATCTGATTCATTGCAAAAAGTCCAACTTGTTCTGTTTTAGAACACAATGCCTCTTTGAGAACTGCTTTTCAGTACCTTGCTGACAACTTTAGGTCTTAAAAACAATGTTCTCGCAGCACGTCCTATTGAAACAGCAAATAAGTGGATTGTACACAAGCTAAGCTTGAGGGCTAGCTCTGAAAATATTATGTGCATGATTATTGCTATGTTGTTAATTCATTAAATAGAACAGACATTGCGTTTAGGTTAGAAAGATGCTTGACAACGTTCTTGGTTGTTACAAAAGATGCATGGTTCAGAGAGCTTGCACTGGTGATTGTGTAAATGCGCACTGACATTTGCACTGGTATTTGGAGTGACCAACCAGCGCATGGTGTCATGTTTGCACTGGACGGTTGTTTACAAATAATATTTTTGCATGCCAGGGAGATCATATGTCAGGGCAAAAATGGCCGTAGTAGCAGAGTGTTACTTTAAGCTTGTTAACATAAAAACTGAACCCTCATTTGGATGACTGAGCTAAATCAAGTATTATCCTTCATGTGACAAGTACACCACCGAACCAGTGGCGTGGCCAGTGTGGCATGGGCCCTAGATCAAGGAAGGATATCGCCCCCACCACTCAATATTTGAACTGTGAAATCAGTGTCGGCTCCTCCGCTAAGGCAAAGGAGCGCCGCCCCACTGCTCTCGGAAATATAAAATGATAACCTAAGTTATTACCATTTTATTTTTAGTATCTTGCATGCAGGTTAGGTGGGGCGGGCTTTGCTCTTGTGACGTCGAGGGAGGAGGGGTTGCTGCACCTTAAGTGTGCATGACGGTTTGTCCGGCTATCTTGGGCCGGCCAAACCATCATGCGCACTTTGCATGTTCTCCACTGGGCTGTAATGTACAGCCTGGGAGGAGAACATGTACAGGCTGTCAGTCCCCGTCTGAGCACCGAACCATGGCGCTCAGACCAATCATGAGGCTGCTGTCATGGTGACAGCAGTGTCGTGATTGGCTTAGGGGAGCTTGGGCGCTGCCGGGAGCCAGCAGAACAGCGAGGACGAAGAAAAGGCTGGTGACGAGCAGGTAAGTATTTTTTATTTCTAACCCCCCACCCCCGCCACCGTTACCTACTAGCCGCCACTGTGTGAAATACAGCTATAATCATGGTTCAGTGGGTGCCTGAGGCCACTAGACCTCTTGCACCATTGGAAGCTACGGTCCTGGACCCAACTGGGAGGTGCACCTTCAGCCCTGATTTAGATGTTTTCTTCTATGGAATTTGAATTAAGTAGTAGTAGTGACATTACTGGCCATTTGTATGTACTTTTGTATTGAGCCTTTTGGTTCCAATGTTCATATTTTTCATGTGATGCAGTATTTCCCCATTTCAGTAACATAGGAATGCAGTAATACTGCAATTTAGCAAAATGGAACAAAAGTGCAGCATTCAAACAAGTGCAGATTATTGCAGCACTCGAAGTGAGGGCCCTCTGCTACTTGCATTGATTGCCGGTACTGTGCAATGGATCAAAAGACGAATCCAACAATCACACCTGTTTCTAACATCTTAACACCATTTAATATAGAATAAAAAGAATTGTTTGCTTTAAGATACTTCTAGTTGAATTAACGTTTTTTTTGTATTTTCTATTAACGTACAATTGAAGGATATCAAGAAATATGTAGAAACGTCTTGTAACCAAGGCTATAGAGACAAGAGAATAACATACGACAAGAAAAACCTATAAAACAGACTAAAACATTAATGCAACAAAAGTTAATCTATAACTAAACAAAGGAGGCGCCTAGTTTTTAGCCTATTAGCTATCAAGTGTTTCAAAAACAGAATTGGAAAAAACAAGACACATGATCAGATACATTTAACTCTTTATATGTCGTGTGACAGCGTTGGTAGATCCGGACACTCGGAAGTACACCAGGGCAATTGTCAAAACAACTAATTCATAGTTGACGGGATACAGTAAGCAGTAGATTTCCAACTGTTTACTAATGAGCTTTTCTGCAGTTTTCCTTCCTCTCGTCTCTATCCAACATTACCTGTATCCATTCTAGCACTGACAAATCTGATCATGAAATCACATGGACTACTTGCAGTAAGTTCCCAAACTCTGAAGGGGCCACACTAGTGAGAGTGTTTAGCTCACAGGCTAGTAGGTGGAAAGCATGGGGTTCAGAAAAAAGTGAATAGTTCAGTTTTCGTGATTAGTAAGGGGGCACACAGACTCAGATGGGTATGAAGCAGACTGGTTTGAGAATGGGCAGATTGGAAGGTAGCACAACTCTCCAAGCCACAAACAGGCTTGCTGGCGCAGGCATGGGTATATGATGAACAATGGGGATAGCCGAATATGGTTAACTGGCATGCTCACAAATACAAACGGTTACAGAAAAGTAGTGTGCAGGCTGATAAATGGAATATATCTCCCAAGATTAGAGGCGGGGAGACAGGATGACTGTTAAGTAAGCAATCTCTTACAACCTTAGAGGTGGATTCAACCAAGGTGCAGGGCAGAGAAATAATACACTGAAACAGACACACATAACTCACAGGCTTCATGGTAAGAACTACAACACTGGTTCAGAAATATAACTCACAAGAATTGTCAGACAGTGGTAAGGACAGGTCACAAGTACCTCAGGGCTAGCTACCAGCTAAAGTTGAATAGAACAGAAAGGGATCAGCAACTACTGTGGTCAAAAGAAAAACAACTCAGCTGTCATCAGACCACCTGTAATTCCACCATGGTTTGAATACCATAGGGAAGCTCATCAAGCACAGTTTCTATTCTCCCTAATATCATTAAGTTGCTAAAAATGTTTAAGTCACAGAGGTGATGGCGAGCATAAACGTAAAAGCACAAAGGTGTTAGTGGGTACCAAATCTTGTTCATTATCATACTTAGTGTACTAAGCTGAAAATCATAAATTGTGCCTCAGCTGATGTTCTACTATGCATCCAACTATGATACTTCTAAGACATACTGTTCACAATAATAATTATTAAACTAATGAATGGGTATGGCTTGACACCGACAGAAGACAGCTGCTCCCTTATGAGGCTCCACAGCTGTTGGAGGGAGATGTGTGCCTTCTAGCGGATGACACGAACCATGGTAATCCTCAGGGAGTAGCGCTAGTTTGGGAAGCTCTCCTTCACTTTGAGCTGGTACACAGCTTGTACAGTGGCAAAATTATGTGCTTTCTCTGTCTGCTGGCAGGCGGGCCGACAGGCTGAGCTCACACCTGCCATTTTACAATTCTAGTCATAGGCCCACATTACGGAACACTGAGGAAGGACTGCTGCTGCAACATATCCCTCTACATTACACTGGCCTTCTGTTAGGTTTACTTTTAAAAATACTCATTTTCTGGCCATTTCTTAATCACACCACTTCTAATAGATATCAGAAAGGTTACATTTTCAATCCTCCTTTGAGTTTTGCATTTACAATATTGTTGGTGGGTCTGTTTTCGACATATAACTTGATTTCTGGATTTCTCTGGCAAAATTCATATATAGTTGCAGACCTTGTGCTACGTACATGCATCTTTGCTATGGCAGGTGTATCTGATCAAACTTCTATGAGGAAAACGTGTAACTTGGAATTTAATTCTCCTTCTATACACAAATATTCTAAGTTTTCAGACTCAAATTCATTCTCGGACCTATTATCTGACATGGAACACTCAGAATGTTTGCTTCAAGATTCTCCATTACCATCAATCTCTTTAGTGGTTCAGCCTTCAGTTGCCGGGGCTTCTAAATCAGGAACAAAGCTTTGCAGAACCTTAGCTCTTCATCACATAAGCAGTTTAAAAAAGCCCCCCTCCCCACTCCGGTCAAGACTCCCCTCCTATGGAATTCATTCTAGAGGAAATACGAGCACTCAGGCCATATATGGAAGAAACAAACAAATTGTGGATGATAAATGGTCTATAACTGATAAAAGAATCCCAATGGTGGAACAGAGTTGACCTCTTACAGGACACTACACAACAAATTACACCCCTGCAGTCAGAGATTTGTCAACTGAAGAAGCAAACTGAAGATCTTGAAAAATCGAAATTGTCTAAATTACTTTGCACTTATGGTTTAGCAGAGGGATTGGAGGGGTCAGATACTAATTCTTTTTTTCAATTCTTTATCCCCAAGCTTCTTGGAATGCCAGATCCTACTACTTTAAACATTCAGGGGGCTCATTGACTTGGCCATAACCTTCGAAATGTAGCCTCCTCTCAGAAACCTAGAGGTGTCATCCTTTTTCCTAGGATACATGGATCAACTGATTGTGCTAAAAGCAGCCAAAAGTAAAGGTCACATTTGTTGGTTAGGTTCAAACTTAATGTTTCACAAGATTTAGCCAAAACTAATGCTCATAGGCGTAAAACGTTTCTGGAAATGTGTCCAGCTCTTCAAACCCTCAATGCCAGATTAGAATTGTTTCATCCTTGCCTCTTACAGTTACCTAAAACAAAACTACTACTTATGAAGATCCAGTCCTCCTACGGAAATTTATTAATAACAGTAAAGAAGTAGCAATGGATGTGACACAACTTTCTACCAATTAACTGTTTTCTGAACAACTTGAGCCACCATGATCTCGTTTGTAAACTGCACATTTGTGCATAAGTAGTATTGATCAATTTTTTCCCATTACTCTCATTCACCTCCTATAGTTGTACTCTCATGCCCAGATGATGCTCTCCAACATCCATCCATGTGGTTTGGCCTCCCCCTCTGATGTGCGTTAGAGTTCAGGGTGCTGACTTCCTCATGTGGTCTTGTCACCTCTGATTATTTGTTTGTTCTTTAAGTATATGTATTATTTTGTTTATATTTGTCTGACTTACTATTTTTCTCTTTTCTCTTCTCACAATTTCTATCTCACTATTTCTTATATCTTTCAACTTGGATATATATGGTTTAATACATTATCTAAAGCTACAGCATTTTCTTTACTGTTGCAGGCAGAATAGTCCTATCATTGCTGTGAGTACAAGTTAATGTCTTTACGAATAACTTCTTGGAATGTTAGGGGGCTGTGTTCACCTGTTGGCGTTCCCAGCAACATCCATGGCTTTTTGACACTGCCACAGATTTAAGAGAAATCCAAAGTCTGAGGCAGTACCAAAAAAGTACGCGGAGGCACAACAAGGAAAAATATCTTTATTTCTCCTCGGTTGTCTTTCTGCAGCACACATAAAAGAGGAAAGAGCCTCTTGTGATTGTTTTTGTTCAGGAAGGTTTTCCTTCCTGCACAAAAATAATCATCCCCGCAACGCAGGCACCCTTGCACCATAGTGCAAAGGTGCCTGCGTTGGCGCACGGCAGCCATTGGGCACCGTCACAGGGGAAAAGGACAGGAATGCGCCGTATTTAATAGATACGGCCCATTCCTGCCCTTTTCTTTTGCTGTAGCGCAGCGCAGCAGCAAGGCCTTCTACGCTGCCCTATGGCAAAAAAAAACCATAAATGAGGCCCAAAGGACTCTAATGAGGATGGGCAGTGTGTTATCGTACAATTGCTTGTTATTAAAATTCCTTTTAATATTTTTAACATTTATGCACCTACACAACCTGACATTTTTGGCCTGACATCTCACATAAATTAATGTTTATTTCAGATGAATATTTGATTTTTGGTGGGGATTGCAATCTTGCCATGGACCTTTTCATTGACAATCATTCGAAAATCACATTTATCCCTTCTAATATTCACAGAAAGTTTCTGTCAACAGTAAATCAGATCTCTGGTTGAGGCTTGGAGGCTCTGTAATCTGTCTGTGGGGGAATATACTTTATTTTCTCCCGTACACTTTTCTCAATCTTGGACAGATCACTTATTTATATCTAAACTTTATCTCCACACCTTTTAAACTCAGATTGGTTCAACATTAATCTCTGCTCATGATTCAGTTATAATGGATTTAGATGTTCCTCTCTCTAATGGTAATAAAAGATGGTGGTTTGATAACTCCCCTATTAGACATCCAGTTTACCCAAAGTTTTTAAACATTTGTACAATGATTTTTTTCTCAGACAAAAGTCTCAGATTCTGTAGGACTCTTTTAAAACAACAGCCAGCGGCTTCATTATTTTGCATGTTTAAAAAAGAAAAGCAAGCTCAATAGTAATAAAACATCTGAAATTCTGAACAATATCTAAAAAATTTAACATTTAAATTATACTTCTAAATACTGCCTTCATGAATTAAATCAAAGCGAAATTTCAATTCAATAAGCTTTCTACAGAGGATGCGGCCTCTTATTTACTTAAATCTAGCGCTATATTTTATGGAGGTCAAATTAAGGCTAGCAAACTCCTAGCTAACTACCTTAAGATTAGAAAAGAAAGAACTAAAATCAAAACTATTGTGAAAAAGGATAATATTTCTATATTTAAGGATACTGAAATATTAGAGGAATTTAAAAAGTATTATTCTAATTTATATACACCCAAATGAAAACCGTCTTCTGATTCTATTACACAGTATCTAGCTCCTACATGATCCATCTATTAACTCCTCTCCTTTGGAGGACAAGATCAACACTCATGAGAGTCTTACTGCAATAAACCTATTAAATAACGTGAACGCTCTTGGCCCAGATGGCTTTTCAATCAAATGTTATCTTCATTTCTCTAAATATTTACTACCTAAATGTTCAAGTAATTTTCGTTTTATCACTAATAAATTTGCAAAAGTATCATTCCAGGAAGCATTGATCTGTCTGATTCCGAAGGAAGACAAAGATCTTAAATAATGCAAATAATAGACATCTCTCTTTAATAGATAACATTTTTGCAAAACTTATTGCTCTGCGTCTGGACCCAATGTTACCTAAACTGATAGGACGAGAACAAGCCGGGTTTGTTAAGGATAGAACTTTATCTGACAATACCAGACTCTTCTTTTATGTAATAAGTAAATCTAATAAATATAAGCCCTCCTGGGCTGCTATCTTCCCTTGATGCTGAAAAAGCATTTGACTGCATGGGCTGATCATTTATTTCCCAATCGCTTAAATGGTCTGGTTTTTGCCCCTAATTTCTAAATCTAGTTTCTCGTCTCTATTCATCCTCAACAGCATCCATTTATGTAAATAATCTGGTATCAAATTTGCTCTCTTTACAGAGAGGAGGTAGACAGGGTTGTCCCCTTTCACCTCTACTTTTTATTCTTGCTTTAGAACCCTTTTACTTAAAATCTGGCAAAGCTCAGATATCAACGGGTTTCAATACAGCGACAAAGTAAAAATGGCAATGTCCGCTGACATTTTTATGTTTTTTCCTGACCCAACCTGGTCTTCGCCGGCATTCCTAATTGAAGTAGACAATTTCAATATGATTTCAAGATATAAGCTCAATTCTGATAAATGTGAAATACTCCCTACTTAACAACTTTTGCAATAGACACAAACTTATATGTTCCAATTTCGCTTGGGCACCCCAGAAAATGTAAATACTTGGGATTATGGTTTACAAACATAAAAGGCACAATCTTCTTTAATTAAAATTCAGTAATTGCAAACCTAACATCTTTAACAACTAGGTGGAATCCTCTCTTATCATGGTGGGGCAGAGTGGATTCAATTAAAATGATGCTTGTTCCAATTATTCTTTTTGCATTAGCAAACATACCTGTACAGGTTCCGGGTCAATATTTAAAATCAATATATGCTATCTTACATAAATTTGTATGGGATAATAAAAGACCTTGGATGTCTTTCTAAATTATAAAGACATAAGGAGTTGGGTTAATTATCCCAATTTTATTTCTCGTTACACTGCTTTCCTCCTAAAACAGTCCAAACATTTTAACACAAATTACGCTTTTGACATTCCTCCTTTATGGACAGACGTTGAACCTTTCATTCTCCCATTTTCATTTGATTAATTTTTAACATTTACTCAAAGACCTTCCTTCTTATCTCTGCCTGTTCTTAAGAACTTTCATAGAATATGGCTTCCAATTTTGAAGATCACTACCACCTAGACATGAAAGTCTGGATTCCGAGGTGTCACCTCCAAGAGCATCAAAGCAAGACTGATTTGATACTGAGAGGTATTAACAGGTAAGCCCTCTACAACAATATATCACCCACAATATCTATGTGCATAACTCGATACTAACTTCATCTGTCCTCTTTGACCCTGTGTTGAAATGTCTTTCACAGACCTAGACTAATTCTATCCTTTTTGGCGATCTTTGACAAAATCTATATTTCCGCTCACAGGGCCAGTCTATGTTGCACAGTTGTGCTTTGATAAATTCTCAAGATTATGCTAACTTAATCTGCTTGCCTTGATGTCTTCTCAAAAGATCTCAGACCAGCCCAAATGCAGTGTTTTATTTGCATCGCTCAAAAAAAGAAAATATCAAATGTTAATGGTAAGGTAACTATAGTCGCTACCGGTGGCAGTCAGAGTGAAGTCATGTATCATTTTCACAAAGTCCGCCAGGATAAAAAGCTACAATATCCATAAGGTCAACTTGGTACTAACCTACAAGGATCTTTTCTTCTTCAACAGAAGTTTTTAGACTTTCCATGGAGTTAAATACATAACACTAGAAGGCAAAAGTACGAGTTTGGGTATCTCAACTCAGGACAGAACTATGCAATTGAACAAACTTACTTTCAGGAAGTCTCAAAGAATTGACCTTATTTTTTCATTTTAGTAGCATCTGTGTGCGCATACAAGTGACCTGCACCAACAGTAATTACCATTCACTCGCCCGTTTTCTTTGTCCTTTTAGCTCACCCTCTCGGTTTTTGTGGCACTCTTCCTCTAATCTACTAATGTCTTACTTTCACTTCCAACACCAATCATGAAACCTTGTTCCACTGGTGGTATTCACCACAAGTTCACTGCTTTGAAGCTTAAGCTGAGTAAGATTCCCTCCATTGAATACTTAAATTGTCTCATAGGATGTCATCTGACAGTACATCATAGTCAATGTACAATACTGTATTAAGTCACTTTAATGAAGTTTTGTGCAGCATATTTGGTAAATATGTACATCAATAACTGTCCATGTACTAGATACCTAAATTACACTGGTTGGGATAGAAAAGTCCTTTGCATGGTAAAGACGTGTTCCCCTGTCCTGAGTGCCCAACTGTACAATTGCCTGGTTCCATAGTGCTGATCTTTTTGTCAAGGGCAAAACGGATTGTGTGCGCGCCATGACATAGGCCTGTCTCACGGACTTCAGTCTTGTTGGTCCAGGAGGGATACTCAAAGCGCTATCCTCAGTGGTGGAAGGCTACTGCCTTCACCAGGGGTAGTAGTGAACATGATCTTTTTACCCAGTGTCACTACAGTGAGTCCTATAGGCCCACTCACTTTTTTACATGTCCCACTGCTGTGTGATTAACTCACCCTTGTCCTACATCAGGCATATGTGGAGTGCTGCACAGTGCAGGAGTGGTGACTGCGTTGGGTGTGTGTGTGTGTACCTGGGAAGGGTACAGTACAAGAATGGTACAGTAGATGTGTGGTTAGTACATGTGCAGGGTATATGTATGCCTGAGAGGAACACAACATGAGGGATGTGTGCTTGCATGAAGTAAAATACTTGAAGGTTGAAGAGTTGTGCAGTGCGCACATAGTGAGTGTGTGCGATGGCACTACATGTGTTTTAAAATAAGCACAGCCTGGTTGAATATCGGAAAGCTTCAATACTTAATAGTGTGCAGATTGAGTGTATATACTGAATGCATGTGTACCGGTAAATGTTCAATGCATAGAGATATTAGTGCTGCACAATAAGTACGCTCAGTGTAAACTTAGTAAAAGTGCCTGCAATGGTACATAGCATGGAGGACGCTGGGTTTCATTTTGGGGAGAACAGGCCTACCTCGTGAAGACATGAGGGGAAGAATGCCCCTTGCTGCATTCCTGTGAACTGGGTGGGGACACAGTGGAGAGAAAAAGAACAGACTCCCTTTACATTTCAAAAGACTGCTCTTTTATTTAGTGATAGATCACAAGGAAGGCGCCTGGACACTTCCCATGAAGGGAGATGGGGTTGACAAAAGAATCATGAAGAGTAGGGCCTGGAATCTGGGATTAACCTTTCGATGCACATATTACTGTGGCTGACATCCAAGTGTGAACTCTGGTCACTCACATGAATTGGATAATCAGCTTCGTAGTCGTGCCTACTGTGGCAGACTTCTTTCATGAAGGAAGAGAGAGGTAAAGGAGAGGTGCCAACTTCAAAAGAAGCAGAACCCCAACATAAAACTTTAAAGACTCAAACCATAAATTACATTTGGTGTCTGGAAAACGACTATAAAGGGAGGTAGAGTCCTCAAACCTGTCTCATATGCCAATCAGCCAGAAGGGCTGTGTGAGGAGGGGAAGCTGTGCAAGACTTCTGCCTGTGACCAGAACTGGGGGTCAAGGCCTGTTAGGCTCCCTGCTGGGTGAGGGAACATCATCCAAGGAAACCAAAATCACCGGCCCTGGAGCACCATTGCCTGCCTGCTTGCCAAGAACAGTGTGCTCTGTGAGGAAGAGGAGAGTGTTGGAGGGAGCCCAGCTGAGAGGAATCCCTGAGTGAGGTGAGGAGAGCAGCTATGAACCGATCGGGTCATTGCCTATGCACAGGAATAGTCTGACGGCCCCCATAGACGGCTGCTGTGATGTCAGCCATGTGAACTGCGCCATGCGGGAAGCACCAATACCGCAACGATGAGCAGCGGGGACCCCGTATGACAGATGTGGCCACTGGTGAACTTAATTGGGCTGGAGCATTAGATATTTGTCCGCAATGTTTAGGGCGAATGCAATGAAGAGTCTGCGCCCGATAGTGAGCAATGAAGCAACTCCGTATGCCAGAGGGGCTGCCGGTATCGCTGTGGCCAACTGTTAGGGTTGTGGCCCGGACGACAGGATTACTTCCGTGTCCAGTCGATCTACCACACCAACTGCACCTGTTTCCCCGAGGAACACAGACTTCACTGAGGACGTCACAATCTCGCTGGAGCTCCAGTCAGGAGCTAGAGAACTCCCCCTACCCCTTTTTGTTAGGGGAAGAGCTACTCTACTTTTGTGTCCACCGAGCAGGAGCAGTTCTCATCACTGAAAACTGACCAGCAGCTCTGGTCATCAGTAACAGACTGCATCGCCGGGTGTAGCTGCATCCACTGCAAGCAGCCTGACTTCGCCTTACAGGATCCGGGCTTGGAAGCCCCCCGAGGAGAGGACACTCGCTGCACCACTGAACAATGTCACACCACCAGAGTGGGTAAGGCGGACACTGCGTCTTTGTGGCCCCGGAGGATTCACTGCTGAAGGTGCTACGTCACCACAGACACTTTTGACTGAAACCGTGAAGCATCAAAAGGCAACTCTTTATTACGGCCTAAAAGTTTACAAACCATGATGAGGCCACCAGTGAATGGGGAATAACCCTGATCATTTTACACGAAGGAGGGTGGGACAGGGATTTGTCTGACAACCACTAGCGCCCCAACCTCAAGGGGGTTGTGTGGTTGCTTCAGAATGTCATATTCCTTTGCATAACTTTTTTTTATAAAACCAAGTATTTAGCTGGACATTGATTTTTTGTTCGTACTGTTTGCATTTTGAGTTGTGAATCCGGTTCACTGACCTGTATCTCCAATACCCCCGCCCCCCAAGGGAGCCTTGACTGCTCAACCACAGCTACAACAGAGTCAAGTGCAGAAGGGGTACTTGGCCCACTTGAGAGGGATCCACATTAGGTCAGGCCCCGGACATCAGGAGTAAAAGGCTTCAACCACCAAGGTTGGGCCAAGAAGCCTCTACATGCCCTGTGAAAGGGGTTCCGATAGGAATACTAAGGGCAAACAAACACTATTCTTGAATTTGATTTCTAGAATCCTAACATCTTGTTTGAAGTGTCATGTCTGGGGCTTATGCCAAAAATATCAAGATTTTATGCATTAACTCTGAATCTGCCTCTACAAGGATCTTAATTAACAAGCACTGGAAAAGCCAATAGGTCACACTCATACAAGAGATATTGACTTTGCCAATGTATTGTTGCCATGTTGTACACCAGTGTGGCTGCTGTTCAGCATGACTAAAAGTTAGTGGCGTTGAGTGTCCTAAAATGGAGTGGATGGAGTAGAGTGTCAAATAGGATTGACTGGAGTAGAGGAGGGGAAGTAGAGTGTCAGAGTTGAGTGTCAGAGAGTGTCGTAGAGTGAAGTGTCAGAGTGCCGTGGCATAGAGTGGAGTGGACTGAGGTAGTTCGGTGTATTGGATAGGAACAGATTGGGGTGGATTGGATTGGAGTATAGTGGGTTGGATTGAGTGCAGTGGGGTGGGGTGGATTGGAGTGGGTTGGCTGGATGGGGTGGACTGGTTTGCGGTGGATTGGGGTGGACTTAATTGGTTTGGGGTAGTGTGGATTGGATTATGGTGGATTGGATTAGAGAAGGGTAGGGTAGGGTGGTTTGGAGCGGGGTGAATTAAGTGGAGGGGGTAGATTGGAGTGGATAGGAATTGAGTGGGGTGGATTTGAGTGTGGTGGGCTGCATGGAGTGGAAGGAGTGTGGTGGACTGAACTGGGTTGGGTTAGATTGGGATAGAGTGGGTGGATTGGAGTAGAATGGGTTGGACTGCAGTGGGGGGACTGGGTTAGATTTGGATAGAGTGGGTGGATTGGAGTAAAGTGGGTTGGATTGCAGTGGAGTAGACAGGGTTAGACTGAGGTGGGTGGATTAAAGTGGGGTGGGGTGAATTGGACTGGAGCGGGGTGGAGTGGGGTGAGGTGGACTGGAGTGAGGTGGGTTGGACTGAGTGGGGTGGATTGGATTGAGGTGGACTAGAGTGAGGTGGGTTGGACTGAGTGGGGTGGATTGGATTGAGGTGCATTGGATAGGGTGGGTGAACTGAATTCGAGTGTGGTGAGGTGGACTGGATTAGGGTGGGGTGAGGTGGATTGGACAGGGTGAGGTGGAAGGGACAGGGGTGAGGTGGAAGGGACAGGAGTGAGGTGGATTGGACAGGGGTTGGTTGGATTGGGGTAAAGTGGACTGGATTGGGGTGATGTGGATTGGAGCATATTTTTGGGGAGTTGGGCGTATTGGAGTGGGGCACATGGTTTTGGATTGGAGTGGGGCAGAATGTTCTGGATTGAATTGGGCAGACTGTAACTTCTGGATTAGAGTGGGACAGATTGTTCTGGATTGGAGTGGGGCAGATTGTTCAGGAATTGGAATGGGGTAGATTGTTCTGGATTAGAGTGGGTCATATTGTTCGGGATTAGAGTGGGAAAGATTATTCTGGATTAGAGTGGGGCACATTGTTCGGGATTGGAGTGGGGCAGATTAGAGTGGGCAGATTGCTTTGAATTGAGTGGGGCAGATTGCTTTGGATTGAGTGAGGCAGATTGTTTTGCATTGGAGTGGGGCAGATTGCTTTGGATTGAGTGGGGTAGATTGTTTTAGATTGGGGTAGACTGTTTTGGATCGGGACAGACTGTCTGGGAGTGGAGTGGGGAAGATTGGAGTGCAGCAGATTGCTTTTGGATTGGAGTGCGGCTGATTGCTTTTGGATTGGAGTGAGTAGATTGGATTGGGGTGAGTGGATTGTATTGGTCTGGGGTGGATTGGATTGAGTGGAGTGATGTGGAGTGTATTGGCGTGGATTGGGGTGTACGGCACAATTATGTATTAAAGCATCATTTCAGAAATTACACATGAAAAAAACAATGTTGCTTTGCAAAAAAGAATCCTCATCTTCTGAGAATAGCGCCCACGAGCAAAAACAAAAAAAGAGTGTTAAGTGAGAAAAGACTTGGCAAAGTAAAAGAAAATTAACTAAAGAAAATACATCTCTGCAATTTTGTTTGTCCTGCTGGGCAAGTTATTGGCAATCACACGCATTCTGTTTGCAGGGCACTAAAAGTTAAACAGAACAAAATAGTACTTCAATCACGCCGGGAGCAGCGGACAGGCACTGATTAAGGCGAATCAATCAGCGCTTTGTCCATGCTCCAGAGAGGAACAGAAATGATGTCAGGCTTGCCTTGAAGAATTACGAGGCTGTAAAGAAGAGTGCCATGCAGGCCAACAGGCGAGCTCAAAGCACTTTTTGTTAACAATCGTGTCTCGCAAGGGAGATGCATGTGCTAGCGCATGCTCTCACAGGCTCGATCTAAAAATGATCCATCATTACTCTTATCAGTACTTTAGCCTACTATTCTCACCCCTACACTGTCCACCTATAACTCTAAGTTGACTTACTTAACACACACAAAATATCCAACCTGGAATTTACAATTCCCTCTGTTAAATAAACATGTGGCATTAAGTGATTTGGACCTCAGTGTAAAGGTCAACAGACAGAAAATATCTTTGTGCTGGTTGTACCCTTCAGGCTGTGTCATATAATGAAGATTTGCATAAGCAGGAACGGATTTCCTCTTCAACTTATCCGCAGATACAATGCAGATCTTTTTCAAGCACTAGTCAGTTTTTGTCACTTTATCTGTAATGCAATGTTGGAGTGTCAGGAACAAGCATTCTGCTCCAACATTCCCCATTTGCCACTTCATCTCACCTGGATAGCAACAAGAGGTGAAGTTTTGCACATCGGGAAAATGGGAATAGAATAGGACTGACACTAGATGAAACAGATGCTTTGGTCTTGCTCTGAAATGGATACAACTCTAAATGTGATTGAAAGAATGTTAAAGGTACTGACATTTTTTATGTTCAGTTTAAGTCTAATTGCTCACACTCAAGCCCATTTAAAACTTCACTGAAATAGTGTCTAATCTGACATCCATACAGCTTTTCCTTGTCAGGGAACATTACTGCTCTACCAAACATGTTGAACCAAGTACAATGAATCTACGGGAAGAAGGTGCTAACAACGTGTCTCCCTTTTGTTATTTGACTTTCAGTACACAGCTCATGAATTCGTTTCACATAAATCATATGCACTTTCCTACAGTCTTAGTTAGCCTTTTGATCTCTGAGCGACAATGGTGGATAGAGTCATAAGAGCCACATCAGTTGATCGTTCAAAAGGGTGCTATGCCACAAGAATCAAGGAAAGCTGATGACGAGGACTCACTGTGGTGATCAGAATTACTATAAGTCGATGGCACTGTCACCAGTGGATTGAAAACTTCATAGACCTTCAGTTGGGAAGCACAGAGGCCAAGATTTACATACAGCTGGCTCAGTAACTAAATGTTTTATCTAATCTTCTAAGACTTTTAGTGTCTTCAAGGCCCACAAGATTAGAGGATTACCAAGTCTTAAGAGGGAAAAAGAAAGCACCAAAGGGGACGAAACTATTTTAAAAAGCTCTGAAAATGGTTAGTCAAATGAGTAATATAATTTACATATCCTACACTTAGGCGTGTTCTCAGAGGTTGTGTTTTTGTGTTGTTCTATATATATCAGGATGTACAGGTCAGGTCTTTGTTTTGACGTGAGCGTTTTTTCAGGATACTCGGTCATAAGATGCCACGTCAAGTTGGGAATCAGGAGACAGACCAGTCCTTACATTTGGACACTGCATGGTAGTTCTTGCAATAAGTCTGTCAATTACCTTTTTACGTGACAGTATCTGGCTACGGAAATCCCTCATTTGGTAATGGAAATGCTGTATAAATCCTAAACATTTGAAACACTGTCCAGATTTTATCTGAACAATATGTATGAAAATCTTTTTTTGGAAGCCGGTTCTCAGCTAGTGATTTAGAGCAACTAGTTTACCTGACAACAATCCCTAAAATTAAAGAAATTGGGGCAACAAATTGAAGAAATTCATTGTGTATAAAAACAGATACTTTTATTAAAATAATGTGAGTAAAGAAGAAAAATAGCATTTGATATATATCTAAACCTTTTTAGGTCTCGCCAAAGACAGCGCATGTGCGGCCTGTTGTGACACATGTTATCTTACAGTTGGCTTAAAGCCCCAATCATTGTTCACCACTGGTTGGTTTCATTGCCACCTCCTCGCAAATTATTAGACAGCTTCCATAGACTTCCCTTCTTATCTTTGTCCCTCCCCTAGAGCATGGAAGTATTACTTGTGTCCTTCTACTAGTCATTTGTCAAGCACTACTTTTTTCTTTTTGTTTAAGCCCTCTACAAGAGTAGGCGTACTCTCTCCATGTTCCTCTCTCACCCTCCCATCAGCTGTCCTCCTTGCTACCACCCTACATACCTTCCCTTGCGGTTCTTACTTTCGCATCATCCTCTTGACTGTTTTCTCCCATAGCCTCCCCCACCCGCCCTCCACTGTCCGTTTACTACCCCATCCCCTCACCCTCCATTGTCCTTGTGCTTCCCTATCCCCTCCCACCCTCTGTTGCGTGTGCTACCCCTTCTCTCCAGCCCACCCTTCCTTGTCAGGTTGCTTCCCCAGTCGGTCCAACCGTCCCTCCAATGTCAGCTTGCAACCCCAGTACCTCCAGCCCATCCTCCATTATCAGCTTGCTGCTCAGACCCTCCGGCATCTTGCGATTCACAAAATCACAAAAACAGCTGTGGAGCGCAATGACAGCAATAGTTCGCTTTTTGGATGCAAAACAAAAAGGTGCCATCTTATTGGCTGTACACACACACACATCACTACGTGGTACTGTATAGCCGTAATAGCTTCCTGCTTCCTCCTGCCGCATTAGGAATCATGTCAATGAGCCCTGGAGGACATCACATTCAGAGCTTGCATTCTCAGCAGTGCGCCTCACAGAACAAAGGGGAAAACAATGCTGTTGAAAGAAAGATGAGAAAACGTAAGTAGCGCTTCACTGGCAAACTCTGTAAAGTGGCGCTTGTGCGAACAGACCAATAGGCCTATGGTTCTTTATCTGATGGGCATGTAGACTGGAAACTAAAAGCGTCTGAGACCTTGTTCCGAAAAAAACTTAAAACGTGGCTCTTCCAGCACCCCCGTGGTGGCCGGAAGTAGGCCTCTGTAGCTGTTCTTCGGGGGACTTAGGCTGTAGGGAGGGTGGGTGGCTCAGGCCAGCTGTCAAGGCATTGTTGGTGTTCTAGAGTGGGGACACTCCGTTGGAGTAACCAGGCGCTCTATAAGCTGAATAATAATAATAATAATAGTTTCTGTGTTCACATAGGTTAAACAGTTTGTGATCACTTGTGCACTACAAGGGTCGTGCTGATCTCCCTACACGTATGCAATGTGAAAACTATGTGGCTGTCACTTGTAAACTGAAGCCTCTGAGACCTCCAATTTTGCCACAAAGGGGTGAAAACGAAACATGGTATGAGGATTAGGTAGAGCTCTGATGATATAGTAAGAGAAAGAAGGGAAGGCAGAAAGTATATGTGTAATCAATGAAAGCAATGCAACCAGTGCTTACACAGGATTTTGGATGGTGACACTGTCCCGCCCATCTGAGACAGAGGTCTTGAATGTAGTCTATACTGGCTGCAGATTTGTGGACTGCGTGTGGAGGCAGTCACGAAGCTATTGAGATATTGAGGGCTGTAATAAACAGTTATGAAAAGCACATGAAAGGACTCACACTACATATCAGCTGTCCCATGGGCACTCAGAGATGGAAAAGGATGACTCGGCAGAGTAGCAGGGGGTCATTCAGAGAATGGACACAGAGGCAGCACAATAGGAATCAGCCGGACTCTCACATGTGGCAATGGGCAGCCCTCGAAGGAGTTAGGGGCTGCAAGAGAGCAGAGATGAGCGGCACCAGTGTAGAGGAGTAGATAACAAGCCTCACCCTCTTGAGCCCCAGAAACATCTCCCAACATACTCTCTGGGATGGAGAGTCAGACAAAAATAAAAGAATAAAACTACATAACCAACTGCAAGTGTGGCAGAGGCAAAGTACAGTCAGCTTTGCAAATCATTAGTTTTTCATGATTTAGTGACGTATATTGCACGCTGTGTTCTACCATAACAGTCTTCATTAAAATGGATGCTGTTGACCTCTGTGAATGTGTTATGATCTATCTGTGCATTTATACCTGTTTGTTGTATACCCCTTATTGCATGTTTTATACAAGAGCTAAACCTACTTGCTTTGTATATGATTGTTTCACTAAGCAATTACGATTTTCCTCAGTTAATCTGGTTACATTTCAAAACGTGGTGTAATACAGCAGGTGGCTCTGGGGCCTGGAACCACTAGCCCCAAGTCAGCACAACGCCACAGAAAACAGGATGACTAGCAACCCTGTGCTTGACTTAGCCTATGATCCAGAATGTTATCACAAAGGAGAATATATCAAACAAACACTTTCAACATGCCAATTTCAAAGTGGAATACTCTGCTAAAACTGTTTCCATTAATTTATGGCTGAACCGGAATGTTTACAAGTAAAACAAAGTGCTGCAAAATGTGCAAATCTATGCCGCAATATCCTGGGGGTCTGGCTGCTACAGCCCTTCCTACCCACCATTTTGTAGTCAGCTTGTTTCCACACCCTCTACCGCCAACCAGTATCAGCTTGATGCCCCATCCACTCCTGCCAAATCCCAGTTGTCCGTGTGTTTCTTAAGAAATGAATCAAAGCTAAGTAACAGCAACCCTTTAATCGAAAATAGGGAATTTTTAAAGAATTTGTTTCCGCATACACAGCATAAAACAGTATTAGGTTAAGCAATTATGTGCCACTCGTGAGTTTCGCTACCACCACCAGTGTTTTAAGCAGGGCTTTAAGTGGGATGAAAAAACTGACGGGTCTCTCAAAGGGGGGTGGCCAATGTAATTAAGGGCGTGGATTAAAAACACGTACGCTAAAAATCTGTGCTTAGCATAGTGTGCCGCCCAACTTGTATTTTACTGTTTCTGTCATTGCATCCAGATATATCATACAAGTAACATCATAGCTACAACAAGTCAGGACTATTGGCTTTGTCAATGGTTGATAGATGCATAAGATAAATAAGCAGCAACTATGGCTTGTATATAATATTGAAAAAGCTTCCAATTAAGACCTGTTGACACCAGGACAATGTTGCTGCTCCTGAGTTTCAAAAAGAGAAGGGAAAATCCTGCGAGAAAATGACTCTCTTTAAAGGATTTCCCTTCCCCTACAATGCTCACCTGGCATGACGTCATGCCGTAACTTCTCCACTAGTGAGAAGTGAGCAGTGTGAGCACGCGCACATCAATGTGCCTGCTGTCACTTGCAGTCCGGAAAAAAACGACCGCCTGTGCCACGGCATAAAACAGAGCCCGATAGAGACCCGTTTCGAGGCCCCCTTTAAACAAGCATTGGCATAGCCAATAGGTCTCGCTTTTGGGACCTTACAAGTATTTAGTTATGCAACTGTTGCATGGCTAAACACTTATAAGGTCCCAAAGGCGAGACCTATTGGCGCTGCCAATGCTTGTTGTTTTTTGCCTTATTGTCTTGCACACCTTGCTTGGCTTTCCCCAGATGGCACTGTATTGTTTCGTTGCATTTTTGACTTTATCAATAAAAAGATTTAGACGTAAACCGCAATCGACGTTGCAAAGTAGCTAGCACCACTGTGCAACATGTTTTAAAAATGAATGTGTCTTTGTGTAATTTAAGTGGTGCTTATGTAAAGCACTCCAATACCTTCGAGATCGAGTTTGCGCTACTTAAATGCTGCAAAAAGGTAATTAAATAAAAATCAAAGTGCCTGAAAGGACATGAGAGTGGGTGTGACGAGGAAGGTCGCGAAAGCAAGAAAGAGGATGTGGTGGGTTAAAAGGAAGGGGTCATTCAAAACAACTGAAGGGGTGGTGGGTCACTGAGTGTCCCTGTGAAATGTAAGTGGTGCTCACGTGAAGCTCTCCAATACCTTTGGGTCATGTTTGCGCTACATAAATGCACCAACATAATAAATAAATACGAATAAAAGCCCCTGAATGGCAATGTGGTGCAGGGTACAGCGTTTTTTAAAAACTGTAAGCCATAAAGTACGGCAGATAACGCCGCTGTGCAACATGTTTTAACAAGCAAATGGTGCGCGTGAAAGTGATCGCGAGCAAGGCGGCCAGGAGGAAAGACAGATGGCGGCTGCGCGCGTGCATGCAAGCTTGAGGCCACCAAAAAGCCTGTGGTAGCACTGTGAAAACCTGCTTACAAAATGTCTCTCCGAGCAGCGCATGCGGTGGCTCAGGCGAGACCTAAAAACTGCCGGTGCTCAGCACCGGTGAGACCTGGCCCACTTAAAGCCCTGGTTTTAAGACTATTTTATTTATAGCAAAACTGTAACAACAATTCGTAAAAAACAAAGGAACATAGATTTTCTGTGATTCTAAGCTCTGGTCTGTTTCGGAGCAATACATCTGGTTTAGCTACTAAACCGAATCGTATCCTGGTCAATAATAAAATGTAGAGGTATTTAAAGAGTACTATGCTTCAAAACAAAAATTTTTGCGTTTAGATTGAATCATCTCGTTTCTTAAAGCCACATAACTAACCGTTTTAACTGCTCATAAAACGTATTTATATGCTTCCTCGTAAGGACGGGAATTTCGCTGGGAAGTAGGGAAGCACCCTAAAGCAAAAAGCGGAAATTATTTTAAGTCAACATGTAATACTAAGCAATATCACCCATCACGTGAAGTGCTCAGTTTGTTTTGGTGGAGTGAACACACCATACCTACCGGGCTGGGCAGGGTTACGTTTTCATCAGTGAAAACATAGGCAGCCTATTATTGAAAAAGAAATGGAAATGCGTGAACAAATTGTGTTATTCTCTTTTTCTTTAACAGCTGGAAACACTACTTTTGGAAAATGGCATACTTTGCGCATGTATTCACAGAATTTGAGTGAGTGATTCTTCACGTCAAATACTTAAAGTCTGTTAACATGAACAAAAACAGACGTCAGTTCTTAATGAACGTCAATGCGATCTCAATTTAATAAACCTAACTGCGTGGCATACCTCTTCGTGTGCGTGCTTCTCGTTACAGCACTGCAGCCAAACTAAAAACACGTTGTTTCAGAAGCCCGCGCGAGACTTGGATAAACCTATTGGAGGGTCACTACGTGCCAGACGTCATCACGTCCGTCTAGCACATTATTATAACAAGCGTTGGCAAAGCCATTCTTGTGCTTTGCAGTTTTATTTAGCGCGAACTCGACCCGAAGGTATTGGCGGTCTTTACACGAGCACCAGTTACAGTAAACAAAGACACATTACTTTTTTTGTAGGCACGGGGAGATTAAGTGATTGGCCCCTAATCACAGGATGTTGAGCTTGCGCCTAGACTCGAACCTGGCTGACCAGCTCCAAAGTCGGCAGCTCTGGCCGGTAAGCCACATCCTATGCATAGTGTATAGGTTGTTACAATGTTTTTTAGACATGTTGCACAGCCACCGCTGACCGCGCCATAGCGCTTTTTTGTCCCCTTTAAGTAGGGTGACCAGAATTTTAAAGCCAAAAACCGGGACATTTAACGAAAATAGAAGGACTACAATTTTACTCCAACCAGACAGACTGACAGCACTCCTCAGCAGAAAATTACATAACAGGCAGTTAGAATATACATAAAATGCAATTTTTAAAACCCAGTAGCTTGCCTGTTAATTAAATTGCGCTCTTTAAACAACTGATAACGATCCCTACTTTGTAAAACATCAAAAAGCACCTCCCACCGTTTTCAGTCGACCCTCTCTAAAAACCGGGACATGAGCTAAATTTCCTGAAATCTGCCAGGACAGCTGGTGAAAAACCGGGACCGTCCGGGCAAATCCGGGACGCCTGGTCACCCTACCTTTAAGCCATGCTGCACTGCTGTGCAATATGTAGAAACAGCGCATGTGGATGTTGGGGGCAAGCAACACAGGCAGGAGGGGGAAGTTGAGGAAACAAGGGACAGGAGGGGGGGTGGGGGAAACAGATTACGGGAGGAGGGCAGGGGTGTCGGAGCATGAGCGCTGTAGTTGTAAACTACAGCTTTCAATAACAGTGCCTGCACGCAGTAGGCAAAAGCAACATCTAGGAAAAGACAGCCACAAGTGTGGAAGAGTGTGCAGGGTGGAGTGGTATGCCTTGTGAGAAGTGTACCGAGAGCACCAGTTGCCACCAGCGATCTAATAAGTCACTCGAAGAGGGGGGCGTGGCCAAGCAAGATGGCGGAGTAGACGTGCTTTCCTAGAGCTCCCGCCACCGCATCATCCGGAATCATCCCGCGTGTATAAAACGGCGATACACGGCATGACAAAGACTCTGGGAGTTCCTCACTTCCCTTGGCGCCGTCCGGTGACCCGCCGCCTTGAAAAGCTGTTGGAGCGGAGAGACGAGGGGCGGCCGACCGGGATGTGCGGCCATATTGCCAGCGCTGAGTGAGGCCCGTGAGGTGCAGTGGCAGCTTGCTCCGGTGAGCAACAGGGCGGTGAAAGGAGGCGGGTAAGCGGAGAGCAACTGGCTGCACAGGGGAGGTGCGTGATCTCGGTCACCCGTAGAGCTGCTGCACAGCAGGAACGCAGCCAGCGAGGACGGACAGCGACCGGGACAGACGGCCATATTGCTGACATAGAGCGAGGCCCGCGAGGTGGATGGCGGCTTGATCCGATGAGCGACAGTGCCGGTGAAGGGAGGCGGGTCGGCTGAGAGCGACTGGCTGCAAATGGGAGGTGCGTGATCCCGGCCCTTCGTAGAGCCGCCACACGGCACAGTGGGAACAGCCATCTTGCCGTCGCGAGGTGGGGCCTGCCAGTGGAGAGGAGGGCGACGCGGCTTGGAGCGTGATCGCTCCAGTGAAGGGAGATGGGCCGAGCAACATAGGGGCCCAACCGCATGCAGGAGAAGTCTGTTCCTGGCTGCTGTGAAGACTGAGGTGACTTGACCCCCGCATTGCATAGGGGAGTTGCCAGAGGGTAACGAAGCAGTGCACCGGGGACAGGCGCGGTCCGCACAATATACTGCACAGTATGGACTCACGCGAACAGGGGGTGCCCGGTGCAACCCTATAGAGGCCAAATGCAAAGCAGCCCGCTTAAGCAGGAACCTCTCCACACAGCCAGACCAAAAGTAAGCGGTTCGCTGATGGGGGAATAAAAGTGGCCGGCGCTGGACGCCTGAACTGGGAGTGCCAGGGCGTGGGAATGAAGGCCTCGCAGACGGCCATCATTAGCAGACCCTCCGGGTTGGAGTGACTCACCACAAGCGGAGACTTCACGCAGAGTAAAGACCACAAGGAGTAGGAGTATATAATCTGAGCCCAGATGAGAGCACACCTGGCAGGGTGAGGGGAACACTGCCAGTAGTAGTGGGAACTCCTAGATGAGGACTGCATGGTGGTACACACACTAACAGGGTGGCACAAGCAACCTGGAATATACAGTAGATCTGACCTCGCCTTGCATTCCAGACCTCAGTTGGGAGAACGGGGAGCACTGCACGGATAAACTAAACCGTCAGCTACCTTGGTGTCTTGAAGCCGGGTCGGGTGATCCAGCCAAGTCCCGGAGGGAGAGGAAAGGTGGTCCCACAAGGTGGCAACTGAATCCTGGCTCCTGCCTGGTGACGTGACGAAAGTTATAGAGGAGGAACAGGGGGGCCACAACACTAAAATGGTTAAAGAGAAAGGCAGCAGGGCAGCACAGGCAAATAAAATCTCAGATTACGCGCTCCCACTCGATCAGGGGGCAAAGGCGGCGGCCCTGACCGCGCGCGAGGATGGGATGGCGCAAACCGATGATCGAGCCCCCTCCATAGCGGATGTGCTGACTGCTATTCACGCCACGAGGGACGAGATGATCCGTAAAATTGAGGCAGTCGCCATTGATGTCAATCTACTTCGATGCGATCTAAGGAAGGTCTCGGATAGGATGACCACCACTGAACACACGGTGGACACTTTGCAAACGGAGCTTCACACCCTACGGGAGATGGTCACCGACCTTCAAAAGTCGTGGTGGTCTAAGCAGTAGCACATCCGTCCTAGAAATTACTATTTAAAAATTAAATAATTAACAGTAATGGTGCCCCTCAAGGTAACAAATAGAAACACCCCACTACCGCGGATGTTACCCAACGAGAATTCTACAGAAATCCCGTATCAATGCAATTCAATAAATGATTGTACCTCGGCACTCCAACAAATTAAATGCAGTATTTTGTCCCAAGTCTTGGGCTTCTGGCCTCTAGACAATGGTAGAGTATCCACAACTACCAACTCACAGAAAATATCAATCGAAAAACACAGGTAGCGCAGAAATCTGTATTTAATAAAGTTTTGAAGATAATAAAATCATATCAATATTCTTCAACAACTGAAATGTATTTAACACAACAAAAATACAATCGCTATGTGGAAGTTCTATTCCTAGAACCTCCCAAATGATGACAATGAATGGCAGCCGACACGTGTTTCGTTACTTTCTGTAACTTTCTCAAGGCTTGATCTGAAAAAAGACACTTGTTTCAGTCGCAGTGGATTCCCTACAATCATTAAATCTGTAGTTTACCGGACGAGGAGACACATAAGACCCTTGGTATGGTGCCTGTCTGAAAGAGAATAATAGTCTGAAGCGAATAAGCCAGTCTTTTGCCTTAATTCGCAAGATCCTCAAACATAGTATAGAGGTGCATTCATTATGGCACCCATACAGAGAATATTGCGTAGATCCAATTTCTAATTGCCTCGTGTAAAATTTCCGAAAATTAGCGCAGGCTATGATATGCCCTAAATTATAGCAAAACGCCGTCGCGAGAAGGGATCCTAATACATCCAGCAGAGATGTATTAGGATCCAGATTTAATGATTGTAGGGAATCCACTGCGACTGAAACAAGTGTCTTTTTTCAGATCAAGCCTTGAGAAAGTTACAGAAAGTAACGAAACACGTATGGCATGCCCCAGGTTTGTTGGAGACTGATTGCGCCATAGCACTGTTGGATTTTGAATAAGCGTTCGATTCAGTAGAATGGCCCTACATGTGGCAGGTACTCCAGCGACTCAGGTTAGGTGAGCAGTTCTTAAAATGGGTGCGGTTGCTGTACACGGATCCAGCTGCTAGAGTCCGGGTGGCTAGGGTGGTGTCGGGACGGTTCGCTCTCGAGTGGGGCACTCGTCAGGGCTGCTCGCTCTCTCCCTTACTATTTGCAATGGCCATGGAGCCCCTGGCGGCCCGACGGAGGACTGCCCTGGACCCCTGGGGAGTTAAGTTGGGGGAGACTAATAATATAGTCTCACTATACGCCGATGATACATTGGTTTATCTGACGTGCCCGGAGATCTCTATACCTGTGCTTATGATGGAGTTACGGAACTCCGGGGAGGTCTCGGGACTTCGCATTAGCCCCGGAAAATCCAGGGTAGTCCCTATCAGCAGATTGGTCGCGGTCCCGGAAGGGGAGCGACCGCATATTGAATTGCCATGGGCGGAGGAGGGGACACGATACTTGGGCATCCGCTTGGCGATCACAGCTGCTGCCTATCTCGACCTTAACATTGGCCGGGTGGTGGAAGGGTTGTGGGGGTCGATTCGCTTTTGGGCTGAGTTGCTGCTGTCGCTCATGGGGCGCATCGCGGTCATTAAAATGATTGTTCTGCCTCGCTGTCTATATGCGCTGCAGCACTCGTTCTACATAATCCCGCAATCGTACTTCCACACACTAGAAAGTCTGCTGATAGACCTCTTGTGGGGGAAGAAGCGTAGAAGGGTGCGGTTGACAACTTTGCAGAGGACATGGGAAAAGGGTGAGCTGGAGGTGCCCCGCTTGGAGTTCTATTACATGGCCTCCCAGCTGCAGCATGCGGTCCACTGGCTGGACAGCGAGGAAAACTGGGAGAAACGCCTGTTGGCGGGAACATACGGCGACCACACGCTGACGGAGTTGTTCATGTTGAGGGGCAGAGTCCCCACAGAATGTTCGTATGTCGTACGACATTTAGCAGTAGTGTGGGAGAATGTGGTGAGACGGGTGGTGCAACATGCTGCATTTGCTCCTGATATGCCCCTGTGGGAATTACGCCCATTCGCCAGTATCGCACACTCCATGTCAGTTCACTGTTGGAGGGATGGCGGCTGCCAGACGCTGGGGGACCTTTATGTAGACGGAAGGTCCACGACCCAGGAAGAAGCACAGGAAACCTTCAACCTCGGACCAGGCCAATTCCTGCAATATGGGAAAATTTCCAGTGTCGTAGGTGAACTTTGGTCCGGGGTTTTCACAGGAACCCTCCACTACTAACACTCTGAAAGTCATGCTGTACATGGCGGGGGGAGGCGACTAGTCTCTCATCTCTATATAGCACTCAGAGATGATTTACCGGGCAAGACTCTTAGAATTCAGCAAAGGTGGGATATGCTCCCAGATGAACCCCTAACAGAGGGTGACCGGAGAAAGGTACATGAGGGGGTGCAGAAGATTAGCGCAAATGCACAATTCAAGTTCCTCCAATATAACTTAGTACATCAAGTATACCTTACCCCACGCACACTACATATAATGTACTCGTCCCGCAGGGATGAATGTCCAACCTACCAAACCCACATACTTCTGAAAACTAGACACCCGGGGGGTTCCAAGGAGGTATGGCTTGCGTGGATCCCCCAACGTTTTCTTACCCAGAATCCCCTGCAAACCTCAAATTTAGCTGGAAAAATCACTTTTTCCACACATTTTTGTGTGGGAAAGTTGTAGCATCACCGGGCTGACACGAATTTCCTACCACCCAGCGTTCCCCTGGGACTCCCGATAAAAATGGTGCCTCACTCATGTGGGAGGCCCAAGTACCCGCGACAGGAAACGGCCCAAAACGTATTGTGAAAGAAAGGATTTTAACAAGAGCTATCCAGAGGAAACAATTCTCCACTGAGGAAATACCTTCATGTCGCATCTTTTCGGATATTTCAGCATTGGCAGCACGGCGCAGAAAGGAATTCATGAAGCTACTTGAACATTTTAAGGTACAGGGCGCACAGGGGGCGATAGCCCAACAGTCGAAATTAAGAGTCCTGATTAAAGGAAAATTTCATATGTTTTCCAGCCTAGACGAAGCTCAAGAGATGCTACAATCTATTACAAAGTAACTGAACTGGGACAGAGGGACCGGGCAGATGATGCAGATGATCTATCTTTTTTCTTATCAGGGGTGGGGGGAGATGGGCAGTCAATTGGGTGCAATACCATGGCACCCCAAAAGGGAAGGCAACATCTTGAGAGGGGTATGGTGGGCTATTCCTCTCTCAATGGGGGATATCAAGGTGGATGCTGGAAGGGGGCACGTTGTAGGGTGTTTGGGGGGGGACATGTTGGAGGGGTGGGGTTCTTCCCCTAAAAAAGAAAATAAGTAAAATTCTACCTAATAGCAAAATGCAGTTAAGAAATGTGAGAAATCCTTTAACATTCTTTGGGAAAAACATTTTTTATAAAAGATATGGGGTTTAAAAAGACAGTATTATCTTGCAATGTCAATGGTATATCCAACAAACGAAAATATGGAGGTCTGATTAGGCGGTTAACGTCTTTTTCCCCTCAGGTTATAATGTTGCAAGAAACTCATTTGAAATCTAACACGCCAAAACCTTTTATCCCAAAATACTATCAGGCAGCCTATTTTGCAACAGCCAGACTCAGAGTGAGGGGGTAGCAGTATATTTGGAAAAGGGGATAGATTGGGAGGACACACAAGTTAGACACGACCCCAATGACAGATGGATCTGGGTTACAACTCGAATCAATGCCAAGACATTCAACTTAGTGAGCTATTATGCCCCTGTAACTGATGACTTTAAAGCAATCCTCCAGATAAGCGAGCTGGCCATGGGAGCAATAGGACCCATAGTTTTGGGCAGGGATTTTAACTTTATACAGGATCTGGCCAAAGATACCTCAAATAAAACAAAGAAGCAATTAAAGCCTCATACAAAGAAAGTAGTCGATTTACTGAAGAGGGAGTATCTTTTGGTTGACCCTTGGAGCAGAGGCAATATGGAATCCTCCCAATACACCTGCTATTCGCACCAATTTAAATCAGCTGCATGCACAGACTTTTTCTTAATCTCTTGATCACTTAAGTGTCTGTGTTCCGAAATAAGGGCTAATGGCTTATCCGACCATTCTTTGGTTAGTGTCGATCTCGAAGTTGAGGCCAGCATAAGAGAGAGGCCCAGGTGGCAGATGGACCATTCTCTGCTCTCTAACCAGCAATGGGTATCAGAGATAAGCAAATCTATAGAAATATTTTTTCTAACCAACAAAGACACGCCATCTCTTTTTTCGGTTTGGGGATCCTTTAAGGCCACTATTCATGGACAAATGATCGCCTCTACAGCTGCACAATTTAAAAAGCGGCAGGCAGATATAGCTCAATTACTGTCCACAGTCGACAACTTATTACAGCTGAGCAATGGACGGTTGGGGTCACATAATGTTAGTAGCCAATTAGACAAAGCGAAACATGAGCTAAGAGAGTTATTTTATTAGAGGAAATCCAAAGTTCACGGCTATAGCAGCACCGGGTATACGAGGAAAGCCAGTTGGTAGGGAAGTTTCTTGCTCATTCAACTAGAACTAAACAGGAAACAGGAACAATCAGGGAATTGGTGGAACCACAGACAGGGCGGGTGGTCTCGGAAAAGGATAGGATAGCCAAAATCTTCTTACAGCATTATAATGACTTATATGCGGCAAAATATACAGTCTCAAATGAGTCTATATCCACTTACTTTCACTCCCTAAATCTCCCACAACTAACTATTCCACAAATTGGAGAGTTAGATGCAGCTATAACAGCAGCAGAAATACAACTTGCCCTCTTTTTAATGTAAAGTGGCAAGACTTCTGGTAAAGATGGCTTCCCAATATAATTTTACAAAATCTTTATTAAGGAGCTGACACCTTTACTGGTTGAGCTTTTTAACACAATAAAAAAAAAAGGGGGAGAGATTCCATCTTATTTTAAAGAATCAACTATAGTGAGCTTTGTCAAGAAAGGCAAGAACCCAAGAGATGTCAATGCATACAGACTGATAAGCTTATTAAATGCTAACTATAAAATCTTAATGAAAATACGGGCTAGGCGTGTGCCACCTATAGCCCAGAACTTAATATATATGGATCAGACAGGTTTTATTGTCAACAGAATGATGTAATCGAATACAACTTTTTTGTTACAAGCCCTTAGTTACTTTAACATTAATCAGACATCTGCAGTCATAATGATGGTAGACGCCGAAAAGGTATTTGATTTAGTTAATTGGGATGCTCTTTTTATACCCTTACAAAGTTTGGCTTCCCTTCGCAGTTTACCAACATGCTTTATAGAGTGTACCACGGTGCACAGGCAAAGGTTCTTATTAATTCAAACTTAGCATGAGTGGTTAAAATAAATAGAGGGACATGGCAGGGATGCCCTCTTTCACCAGTGTTGTTTACTTTTTTTTATTGAACCTTCAGCTATCAGTATTAGGGCCAATGGCAATATAGAGCCACCAATTCTGGGAATATCTCATTTAAAGCTATTTGCGGACGATATAGTACTTAACCTTAGGCCAGAAAGACAAAATCTTGAGGTACTAATGGCAGAATTCAATCGTTTCCAAGCAATAGGGGGATACAAAATTAACCACAACAAGACAGAAATGCTGGTTTTTAATGCTCTGTATAGCACATTCCCTTTAAATCTTCAACAACAGGCATCTCATAACCAACTAATTCGTTATCTAGGGGTAAGAGTAACAAATCAATATGAAGAACACTTTAGATTGAATTACGAACCAATGTTGAGCAAAATTAAGGAATCATTGGATAGACGGACATTTCTCCCTCTTACATTGATAGGACGTGTAGCATTGATTAAGATGTCTTTTGTACCGTTGTTGATTTTTCTTTTTTCTAATATCCTGATTAAAATTAACAGGGCATATTTTAAGGAACTAGACGAACGAGTTACTTACCTTCGGTAACGATGTATCTGGTAGAGACACAGTCTAGCCGAAGATTCCTTAACTTAGAATATCCCCCAGGCGCCAGTCTGGATCCGGAGATTCTTCAGCAATACCTCTGCGCGCAGGGGGACAGCGTTGCATGGCTCTGCCCTGACGTCGTACACGGATATGACGTCAGTGGAGCCATATAAGTCCCTCCCGGCGCGCTGACGTCAGTTTTCTACTGTGAAACTTTTTCGCGCCAGAACGCGGAGCCACAACTAAAACTATGAGAGTGTGGGAACAGTGTGCCAAAAAAGATTAAACATCGTTGCAGCAACCTTGAAAATCAGAACAAAGTGATAAGAAAACATCATGATGCATGTCAAAGAAAAACAGCTCATACTGAAAGGGACTGAGGGGAGAGAGCAGAGTACTTGCCCCTAGAAACAGTCTTCGCACAAGCGAAGAACCATACCCTCCCTTGAGGCAAAACATCAAAGGGAATGGATGCAATGATAAACAACAAGCAGTCTGCAACCACATGAATGTCATGGTAATGGACAAGAAGACTTTAACAACATGAGTGGCATGGCAATTGACAACAATTTCTGGGACAACAGAGAATGTGCAACCATACATACTACAGAGAGACATGATCAATTGACTCGTAGCATAGTCAAATAGATCCCAACCCAATGGAGAAAAACATCCCGGGGGGAGGGAGGGAAAAAGGGCATAACCAATCTCCATACTGGAAGAACCAGGTGGCAAGAGCGTGGATGGATAAAAGGGCCCACCACCCAAAGCGAGAATGGGTGGGAGAGCAACAAGTAAAACAGAACAAGACATCTTGATCTGAGAGGAATGTGTAGTAGACGAACACCCATGAAGACAGAAACCACTGGTAGAAAGACCAATGGGTAATACCCCATCCTGAAAAGGACCTCGCAGAGCGGGAAGGATGGGTGGGCGTTAAGGAATCTGCGGCTAGACTGTGTCTCTACCAAATACATCTTTACCGAAGGTAAGTAACTCGTTCATCTGATAGAGACATATAGCCGCAGATTCCTTAACTTAGAATAGATGCCAAAGTTATACCCCATCAGAGGAGGGTCTGCGACTGAACCCCACAAAGTTCCCAAGGGAACTAATCCGTCAATAAAGATTGACTAAACAGGTGGAGACAGTGAGTGCCAGCATGGCTGACACTAGACCCCTAAGCTCAGAAAGGGGGCATGAACAAGGAAAGGCAATGGCACCACAGTCCGTCAGAGGACAGCACAAGACTTTCACCGTCCAGGAAGGGACGAAGGGAAATCACAGAAACCACAACGGTCAGAGCATAATGGAAGAAAGCCACAGCTTTTGAAAGAAGTATTAGAAACAGAGCTGTGCGCAGAATCCCATGGACCTGCAAAAAGTAAAAGTCCCAGGGGAAGGACAAATGTGTCTGACAGTCAGAGCGCACCGAATGAGCATGCACAACAGTGCGTGCCAAAAGTGACAAGCGTTGAGACCGAGATCACTCATGTAGAGGTATACAACACCATGACTACCAGGAGCTACATGGATGTGAACAATAGAGATACAAATATGCAGACAGTGTGGACCGTGGAAGCCACACTGCCACCTGCAAAAGTCTATGAAATGGAGCATCGACAACACACGTGCGGCAGCAGAAAGATACTGAACGTATTACCAGGTAGTCCTACTGACCAACCATACATCAGGATACACTGGTCAAAGGATACCGGCAGAAGCCGGACACAAACAAAGTGCTCGCTTTCAAGAAATGAGGGAAAGAGAGAGAGAGAGAGACTGGGGCAAGGAACCCAAGAGACTGCAACAGGTAAAAACCCCGTACATGTACTCTCTCGTAGGTAGGATACATATATGATATATATACCTACACATACAAACATACATACCTACAAGCATAGATATGCACATATACATACATTACAATCAAAACACAACCAAATACATACATATAGATATATATTGTATGGTGTTCTCGTTTTTTTTTTTGTAAAACAAGGGAACCCCGAAGGGCAAGCCTGCACAAGAGGCACCTACGGCACCGATATGAACTACAGCAGGACATAACATATGCCAAGCATAGTAAGTACATACATATACAGTCAGAAACATGTATATATATACATATACAGTTACTGTATAATTCACCATGAGTATCTCAAAACCGATAGACGTCCTAGAATAACATCGGCAGAGGCCAGGAGCAGAGGAACTTGAGCCCCTGCTTGGCAAAAGCAGAGGGAAGTCCAAGGACAGAAGGGCTTCCCAACACCAGAAATTGAATAGCAAGCAATACCACAAAGTGTAGAACGCAGCCAACGCTGTGGCTCAAGATGGACCAGCAGGCACGCAGTGCCTGTGAACGTACCCATTGTGTACCCACATACCGTGCCAGGACTGAAAGCAGAGAGAAACTGTTCCGACAGTGGAACAGAAAAACACACCCTTAAGTGCCACCGGCTGACGGCTGAAACAGCTGGCATAGGCAACAGAGGGCGGAAACACAGCAAACGCTGGAAAAACAGCCAAGGCAAGCAATGAGGAAGGAAACACGCCGGGACGAGCCTGTCATGGCATAACCCCAACAATAATCTGGAGAAGGCCGCCTCCTGAGAGGCCGGAGAGAACTGCAGACCAACCGTAACAGACTAGGATGTGGCGTAACCCCAACAATACTCTGGAGAAGTCCGCCTCTACAGAGGCAGGAGAGATGGAAGCATCAAGGGAGAGCTACGCCACCATGTAGCTCCAAAGAGACTACGTAACCCGTGCGGGACGTCCCACAACAGGAAGGGGAGAGAAAATAAGCTGCGTCGGCCGGGAATCGAACCCGGGTCAACTGCTTGGAAGGCAGCTATGCTCATCACTATACCACCAATCGCACAGCATGAAGTAGAGGAAAAAATACCCCAGCGGGAAATAAGACACAGCCCTATAAGGGCCCCGCAGGAACCTCAGGAAGGATCCGCACCAGCCAGGAAGAATCGTCCTGGACAGTATACACATACACACACACACACCACCTAGGGACAGCACTACCCGTGGGAAGGTAGAATGGTTACACAATAACCAACAAATACCCCACATAGGGTATGTCATGTCTCTATAAAAAGCAAGAGAGCATCTCTTGAGACTAGCTTGTAGGCAGAGGAGACGAAAATAAGGACAGAAACAGCCGTATAGCCATATCGTCCGTCTAGGAAATAACATGAACCCGGAGACGAAAACCAAAGAAAAGCAGTGACAATACTGCAACCAATGCAAACAAGACCCCACAATGGTCGTAAAACAAGTTCTATTACGGAAAGCTAGACATGAGACGCTGGACCGCTGAATCCGCGTGACAGTCAAAAAGATGGGTCCCATCAAAGGGCAAATCTCGGAGACGCTCCTGAACATTTTCAGGAAAACTGCCATCACGCAGCCAGGCATGGCGATGGACAGCGACTGACCTGGCCATAGCCCGACTCACCGAGTCAGTGGTGTCCATGGCTGATCGAATAGTAAATTTGGCCAACTCACAACCATCTTGGAGTATTTGAGTCAGGTCAGCCCGAGGGCCTTCCGAGCGGGAGGGAAGGAGACACTCAACTGAATCCCAGAGGGCGAAAGTTGCCCGAGCAAACACGCAGGACATGTTTAAGGACCGAAGGCCTGAGCTCGCGGACGCAAACAGTTGACGACCACATGTCTCCAACCAACGAGACTCCCTAGTAGGAGGGAGTTGTAGAGGAGAGGCCGACGGCAGCGAGGCTGAGGTGGCCTGGACAACCAGCCCTTGAGCCCTAGGGTGTAGGGACAGACAGACAGACAGACAGACACGGTCATCTGGAGCCGGGCGATGACGGTGCGCTATCACATGTTCCACAGGGTCCCCTGAGGAGGGCCTCGCCCAGGTCCCCAAAAGAATGCCGTATAACAATGCGCCAAAAGGCAGCAAGGGTTCAACATCCGCGTTGCCCTGGTGGAGGAGATCCAACAAGGGATCGGAAGGCAGAGAGACAGAGGGAGGCTGGAACTATAAAAAAAAAATGTCCGCAGCCTTGCAAACCACTTGTGCAAACGCTGCACTAGCCTCCGTGGCCATTCTAGGTGGCGACAGCAGGTCATAATTAGAGGACGGTTGCAGGCTAACAAGTCTGCCAAGAGCCAAAGGCTCCCTAGCCGGAGGATGCTCAAGGGCCTGCAGATGCTCCACATCAACATGTTCCAAGGAACACGTAGGCAACAGTGGGGGGGAAGAATCCCCAGGAGCCTCATCCACCATCAGCTAAGGGGAGAAAAAAAACAGCTCCGGCGTTGAACGACGTCGAGACGGCGTGGCATCGACGTTGATGATCGCAGGAGGAGACGCCATAGACCGGCGTCGAGCCGGCGTCGACCCGACATCCACCGTGATGGACAAGTCCCACTCTGTGGCTGCAGCAGACGCCATCGCAGGGAGCCCCACTGGACTGTGCCCTGAGGCATTAGGTGGACTGTGGCCCGACGTATGAACGGGAAGCCCCACCGGGCCGACTCCTGACGTCGCAGCAACTCTGGAACCGGAGTCAGGGTACTTGAGTGGCGCCGAGGACGAACCCGCCGGCGAGCTCCCACTCTGAGTCCCTACCACCTCTTTGGGGCCCGAAGGTGCGCCAGGGAGAGGGGTCGACCCAAAGATGGTTTGCAAAGCCTGGAAATAGTCTTCCATCTGGGGTCTGGTCGCCCCAACGCCAGGGAATGGAGGATAGGCGGGGATCGACGTCTTCAGGCCGTCATCCAGCAAAGACCGGGAGCGGCGGGCACCGACGTCACGACCACGTGAGGCCGACGGCCGTCGTGACCTCTTCTTCTTACGCGTACCTGAGGAAGGCGAGCGACGTCCTCGGGTAGGACTCCGCGACCTGCCCCGGACCAGATCCCCAGCTCGAGACGGAGACCGGCGATGCTCGGACTCGGAACGGGACATCCGAGAGGACAACAATTTCATCCGACGTTCCCGCAGGGACTTCGGCTTCAGATTCCGACAGGTGTTGCACTCCACTGAGTCGTGGTGCTCACCCAAGCACCACATACAGATCGCGTGCGGATCCGTCGCCGACATCTGCCGCGTACAGGTCTCACACAATTTGAAGCCCGAAGGCATTGGCACACTGTTCCCGGACGCGAAAAGGCGTCAATAGGGCCTAAAACTACACAGGCCAGAGGAACCGCTTCTCCTGGATCCGAGTCGTAGGCGTGGAAAAGAAGGAAACTGATGTCAGCGTGGTGGGAGGGACTCATATGGCTCCACTGACGTCATATCTGTGGACGACGTCAGGGCGGAGCCATGCGACGCCGTCCCTCGGCGCGCAGAGGTATTGCTGATAAATCTCCGGATCCAGACTGATGCCTGGGGGATATTCTAAGTTAAGGAATCTGCGGCTAGATGTCTCTATCAGATACACTGTTTAGGCATTTTATTTGGAATAAAAAGGCTCCTAGAGTTAAATTTCCAATACTCCAATTAGATATAAGCCATGGTGGATTGGTGCTACCCAACATGTATTCCTATTACGAAGCTGCCCTTTTAGATAGAACAGTGCAGATCTTAGATGCTGTAGGAACTCAGGACAATTTTTTATTGAAAAGATGGTGCAAGAGGAGGGGTCTCAGATACCGGCTTTTATAAAGACTGCAAAATTCCCAAAAAAGACAAGATACAAGGTTCTTCAGGAATACTCTACCCGACTTCAGATATTTTATGCCACGAGGGGACAATCTGTGGGCTATAGATATTTGCAGCTAGATGAATGCCAGGCCCTGGGTTTACAAATTCCTAAAAATCATACGAGATAAACGTATATGAACGGCTTTAAAGAATTAGGAAATTTTTTGGTAGGAAGCAGTATTATCTCCTGGCAGAACATTCAAGAAAGATGTGCGATCATTGTAAGCTTTTTATTTTGGATATCTGCAGATCGTGCAATTTATTTAAAAAAATTAACGTGTCAACGTGCTCCATTGCTTTAACAATAGCGACGGCTCTTTTTAAGACAAGAACGCGGGGGATAGGAAATTGGTGTAGGTTACTAAGGAGTCAAACGGAATGTCTTTTGATGAACAACTTTTTAGGGAAGATATCCTTGACAACCCAGTGTACGTTTTCAGAAACAGAATGGCAGCTTATTTCAAAATTAGGGAATTCAGCTCTAAGCTGCAAACTTCAAGAGAATGTCTTTCTTAGCTCGCTGGATGACATACTATACACCTAGAGCCCGGTCAAAGATGTATCCGAGGTGGAGGACCGCTGTTTTCGATGTAAGCAGGTTGCAAGCGGAGATTGGCTGCATATTTTATTTTACCTGCCCTGAGATAAAATTGTATTGGGAACAAGTGTTTGATGCCTTAAGCAGGGCGCTAAATATACAGATACAACCCGATGTAGGTGTAGCACTCTTTGGGCTTAGTACTCAAAGGCAATCTCAACTTTGGAGTAAAGGCGCTGATGTATTTATAACTAGTACGTCTTTAGTTGCTTGCTCCTTGATCCTCCAGAATTGGAAGACTAATTACATTACATACATAATAGGAGGACTAATAGACCACCAACTTACCAGGAATGCTATAATAAAATGATCCGTACTCAAAAATTTGAGAAAGCATATGCTAGTAGGGTCGGGGCCTTACAAGATTTACCACTTTCTGGCAATTTATTTATTTTATTTATTTGCAAAGTTATATATAGCGCTGGCTAGACCCGGAGGTATCAGAGCGCTTTACATGAGGATCAGTGAGTTACAGGTTCCATAATTATATAGACAAGTATAGACATAGGAGAAAAGGAAAAAAAAAAAACCATGAGATTACACAATAATGTGAGATTATTAGCGCATACACACGTCTTATGGAGAGTGAAGAGGTAGAGGTGGAATGGTAAACGGGGGTAGGGAATGCAGGTAGGAAAAACACAACGGTGAGGCGAGGAAAACGATGTCCGATGTCCGGCTGGGTAGGTGCCGGCCGAGGGGTGAACCAGAGCCAAACTCCTCTACAGCTGCATATGACAGCTCCACCGGGCATCAGCCAAAGTTGCTCGGGCACCGCGGCTTTACATGAGGATCAGCGAGTTACAGGTTACAAAATTACATCAGTTACAGGAGCCAAGCATAAACGTAAGGAGAAAAACAGTGATTACACAGTAACAAGAGATATTAACGTATAAGCTAGGAAGGGGAGGTAGCCACAGGATCACGGAGGGAGGAGGCGGTGGAGGGAAGGAAACACAATGGCAATTTATGATAAAGATCTAGAAATCTACACTCTCTCCTCTGCATACAAGCACTTTATAGGATATAATCGTATAATAACGATTGCTAAATTCCTCATCTTTGCACTTTACGTATTACATATCCAATGCCTGCACTAATGCGCTCTTGCACTTTGTAGATATACCTAGGACTAGCTGCAGTATTGAAATTACGGATGTAAAAGATTGTACTGGGTTGCAATAGGACTCTCTCCCTTACACACAAGCACTTTATAGGACATAATTGTATAGAATTGATGGCTGCTAAATTCTTTTTCTTTGCATTTTAAGTATCACATATCCAATGTTTGCACTCATGCACTCTCCCACTTTCTAGATATACCTAGGATTAGCTGCACTATTGAAATTATAATGATCTAAACACTGTATTGGATTGCGTAACTTAAATATATGTTCCTATACCGCTTAATAGGTGTGAAGTCACCAAGATACTAAGCGTAAGGAAGACTGATATAGCTACTGTATCTTATACCCAATGGTTTTATGTTATTGTGTATATGTATTCTGCTATTTTTATGGAAATATCGGGATAAGTCTCTCGTTTAAGCTGAAACAACCACGACGAATTTGATATATCTGCTTTATCTGCTTATTTGAATAAATAAATAAAAAAAATTAAAAAACCTTTGAATTCAAATTCTGTTAGTACATCTAAAAAAATATATATATGTACGGCTCAGAGGATTATAGGCTTTTCTATTCTTTATTTTTCTGTTCAAAAATATATTTTTATATATAACATCTTTCATGTGCAATACACTACCACATGACCAGGCAAAACGTCCTGGATATCTTCAACTCGGGTCTCAATGAAAACATACATTTCAATTCATATAAAACATTTTATCTCATTTTCAAACATACACACCACATACCCAAGCAATCTTCCATACATTCATACATGTACTTTTACTTAAAAAGGTTCCCATATCCGTTGAAAGCATTGCACATAAGCCACAGTCTTTAGTAAAGTGAGATCAGAATTGTAGAAATAGAATTAGACTATGGGGCCGATTCCGATCTCGGCCGGTAGGGCTCCGAATCGGATTCGGCTTTACCGGATCCGATTCGGAGCCCTGTTTCCCGACCGAATCGTACGTGCGTCCGGGCGAGCGAGTACGATGCGTGCGCTCGCGAAATCTCCGACCGACTCGTTCGCAGGACCCGACCGCTCCGACCGACTCGCACGGGGACGACTCGCACCGCGCAATGGAGACGTTTCCCGGCCGGGTAAGTACGATGCGCATCGCGCCCGCTCCGACCGACTCGCGCAGTCCGGCTCCAAGGAGCTGTCGGAGCCGCACTTTGGGGGTCCGTGTCGGACCCCCCTGGAAGCGTAGGCATGCGAGTCGCACACAGGGGGGAGCCATGGGTCCCCCCTACACGTGCATGTACGGTGCGACCCGCACCGACGCGAACACGCTGTAGGGGGCGCCCTTGTTCGCGTCGTGCCCATTGAGTCAATGGGAGCCCGTGTACGCGTCGTACCACTGGCTCCCATTGACTTCAATGGGAGTCCGACCGAATCGAGTCCGATGGCATACGTGCGCATCGTACTCATTCGGTCGGACTGCCAGAGTCCGATTCGGTCGGAAATCTCTCCGGGTCCGGCTCGGTCGGAGAGATTTCCGGCCCGAATCGGAATCGGCCCCTATGTCTATAAATGAAAAGATGAGATTTTGATGCTTAATGTAATCAAGACATTTAGATATTGGAAAATTATCAAGACCTGTGTTGTTACAGATATGAGAACTTTTAAAAGTGTACATATGAATGTTTGGAAGATTGCTTGTGTATGTGGTGTGTATGTTTGAAGATGAGATAAAATGTTGTTATTGTATATAAATTGAAATTTATGTTTTCATTGAGACCTTATTTGAAGACGTCCAGGACGCTATGCCTGTTCATGTGGTATTAGTGTATTGTACATGAAGAATGTTATATATGAACATATATTTTTGCACAGAAAAATAAAGAATAGAAAAGACAATAATCCTCTGAGCTATACATTTATATATATATTCTTTTGAGAATATTGATTCAAAGGTTGACAGAGTTCTTGTTTCTATTGATTGTTTTCCCTGCCCCAGTAACCCTATTTCGGTAGGAGGTCCTGTGTTTTTTAAATATATTCCTACCCACAGCTTGCCTGTGTGGGACTTGTGTTTGTTATTTTGTTTATGTTTTGCATGTTTGGGAATTAACCACCGTACACACTCTATACACTGTGTTTGCTAAATATGGAGATACTTAAATCCTTTGGTTTCACCAATGAGGAATATTCCAAATTAGTGGGCAATTAGACAGCTTTTGATAATCAATCCAACACCAATAATCCTTCAAATGAGGAATGGAATAAGCTGTTGTTCCTAAAAAAGAAAATTAAAAGAATTGACTTACATGGGAATTCATACTGCAATTTTTGAGAGCTGGTATCATACAGCAGGGCCTACGAGTGAGAAACATACCAGGGCTTTATGTCCAGATTCAGACATTTTTGGAAAGATGGTCCCTGATTGGAAATAGATGCTCCAGAGATTGGATGATGCTCATAGTCAAGACAGTGTGAGAAATGGTACAGGCCCTGATGAATGAAATGTTTGAATAACAAGAGAAACTTAAAAAATCCATTGCCCTCGAGAATGCTAAAAAAAAATGGAGGAGGTAGAGATTGAATTGACCTAATTCAATAAATATCTACTCAAGAAAAAAGCTGATAAATTGAAAAAAGATATTAGATGTTTCACGAAGGAAAGGGCATATCCGTATCTCTCTGATAATTATTACAATCAGGGTCAGTACTAAGAGGGGGATGCCCCAGGACAGGGATGGAATACAAAGAAAGTGATCACGTTCTCTGACACTCGGGAATCAGATAGTGAAGGTAGCTCTCATCAGTATGATGAATCAGGGAGGAGATTACCCAACGAGCAGGGACCCAGCAATAGTTCCCCTTTTCGAAGCCAGGCGGGGTGGTCCATGGAGACAAAGGTTTCAACTGAGATATCGGTGAGGCTTTTACCCCGACAACAATGGGCAACAGTACCTGGAAATCAGGAACGGACAGTATTGGAGAGAATGACAAAGGTTCCTGTTTTCAGTCTTTCCCAAGCCCCATTATATGCAGCCACCAATTCCTTGTTAGCTAAAGGCTTATCTTACGTTCCCAATACCAACGCAAATAAATTTGAGATTTTTCAGGACATCGTCTCCTTTTTGAGGAACATACGCATAAAAAATTATTTGCAGACACAGATTTGCCTGACACTAGGCAGTTTAATGCCTCTGGCCTCCACCCTCCACTTTCGTTTCTTCATTAGAACAACTGGGTCCAGGAGTGGCCATTTTTGAGAAGGTGGTCCTCGATAAAATGAAAGAATCTACTTGGTATACCAGAGACCTCCTCCCAATTTAGAGAAAGATGAACGCATAGCTTTAAAAGCCTAAACTGAGAACAAGCATGTCACGGTTAATAGCAGTGACAAAGGAGGAGGAATAGACTTGGTGAATACAGAGTGAAACACAATGAAACTCATGCTGAGCAATATGGAGCACTATATGGGCATTAGGGGTGACCCCACCATTAAAGTGTCCAAAGATACATCTGACGACTCAGGCCCTTAATGCAGGCCCTATATGTACTAAGGAATTTGAATTTCTGAATGTCACCTCCGGATTTCAAGCATTTATGGAGTACCTCAGATCCATAAAGTCCAACACGATCCCCAGTTGCGAACCATAATTACCATGATAGGGTCAGCTACTGAACCACTATCGAAGTATGTTGATTCTTTCTTGCACCCTATAGTTCCCTGCATAAAATAATATATATATATATAAAAGACACTGGACATATGATTACATCTATAGAAGGCTTGACCTACAACAAATATAGTGAAATTCTGGCCACTTTAGACATCGAGGCACTGTAAAGTAACATCCCTCAAGAGGTGGCCATCAGTGCTGTGGATTCATATGTACAGCAACACCTTAGAGAAGCACCTAGAACATTCATAGTGGAATGCCTCAAGATTGTTCTTCAAGAAAATACTCATAAGTTTGAGGGAGATGTTTTTCTCCAGGAGAAAGGAGTGAGTATGGGTGCCTCATGTGCACCGAGCATAGCAAATATCTTTATGAGTAATTTTAAGGAGAAGTACCTCTAAAATGAACTCGCTCCTTACTTTGAATCAGTAAAATCGTGGTTTTGATATACTGATGACATTTTTTTCATTTGGGCAGGAGGCCAGGAGATCCTAAATGAATTCACAGAATGGCTCAATTTATGTGACCATAATTTGAAATTTACAGCCAATACCAGAAAACAGAATCTTGAATTTCTGAATATATGGATCTGACAAAAATCAGGAAAACTAGAAGTGGATCTATTTGTTAAACCAATTGCATGCAATACCCTTGTTCACTTCAATAGCTACCACCCAAGGAACCAAAAACAAGGGAATCCTATTGGTCAGTTCCTTAAATTAGGACGCAACTGCACGCATCTTGCAGTCTGTGATGAGAAGGCAATCACAAAGAGAGAGAAATTCAGTAAGCATTGATACACCAAGAAACTCATCAGAGAAGCATATAAAAGAGCCACATTTTATGATAGAAATCATCTCTTGTGGAAGGAAAAAGAGCAAAGTGATCACAAGCCAAGCTAGTATGTAACCCTGGGCGGAGTTCGCGGAGTTGCACTACGCTGCACTACGCGAAGTGCAAAAAAAGCTCTGCTGCACTACGCGGAGCTATGCGAGCGGCGGAGTACAATAGAAAAATGCCGTTCGCGGTGATTGCACAGTGCCGGATGCTTGTCCGCACTGTGCAATCATTGCGAACGGCACCATGCACAGTGCAAGCGGACCCTGCTTTCCTTTTCTGCCGCTCGAGTAGATTTTTACTCGAGCGGCAGCTTTCTCAACGCGAACGGGCAGTTTCTCAACGCGAGCTGTCGCGAGCATACGCGACCACTCGCAATGAGAAACCTGACCCCCCTGCGTTGAGAAATCTCGCCGGGATGTTGATTTTCCACGCTCGCCAACTTGATGTTGACGAACGCGAGTGAGGAAAAAAACTCAGCTACGCAACGCGAAGTGGAGTTTTTCGGAACTCCGCGATCTCCGCATAACGCGGAGTGCAGGAAACTCTGCGACAGGCGCGGAGTTCACCGCCCAGGGTTATTAGTATGCATCACTCGACACTCGGTGCTTAATGAAAAGGTACGTCAAATCATCAACTGAAATTGGTACATTCTTAATAGTGACCCAGAGAATAACATAAAAATTCCCAAACCCATGTTTGCCCATCACCGGAACAAAAACTTAAAGTATAATATTGTGAGATTGCGGCCCCCGAATGTTAGTATGTTTATTAAAAAAAACTTTAGATGGAACTCATCCCATTAAAGGAAATTTCAAATGTGGCCAATGTTTGTCGTGTGATAGTGGTATAGAAACAAATATCCACACAAATAATGGATACACTGTACAATTGCAAACACTCACCAATTGCAAGACGCAAAATGTAATCTATCTCTTGATATATCTGTGTGGACAAGGCTATGTTGGTGAAGTGAAACAGGCCACAGTTTCTATATTTGCCTGACTGAACATAGATCAGCTGTGAAAACCGGCAAATTAATTGCCCCCATGGTAAAACACTACTTGGATAAGGGACATCAATCAGAGGGCCTCTAATGGTTTATTTTAGAAGAGATTATCTCTAGAGATGGAATGGATCAGGCAGAAGGGAGAAAACTGCAAGAAGTGTTTTGGATATTCACACTGGAAACCCTTACCCGGGGACTTAATAGTGAGATTCCTTGGGAGATACGATTCCTTACGGTTGATATAATCCTTAAGTGGGAGTATGTCTCGCAGATATATTTAGATGAGAGCTTGTGTTTTCGGGAAGCTTGAATGCCATCCCGTCCATCCCTAGCTGGGCTGCAGTTAGCATATCTATAAAGATTACAGCCCCTCCATTTGTGGCCAGATGGCGGTTGAGTTTCTAAGGGCCACATTTGTGGAGCGACTAGGGAGGATCTGGTCTACACGTCCATTGCATAAGCACTATATCTAGCCGATACGTTTTGTGTTCGGGTGAACGAGAAGCCAGCATATTTTTAACAAGCATTTGCAATGCAATAGGTCTGGCATTACTAAAGGTTTGAGCTATTGGCGTTGCTAATAATAATGTAACGTCAATAGCTCAAACATTTAGTAATGTGAGACCTATTGTATTGCAAATCCTGTTTTTCTCTCGCAGTTTTATATAGGTCGAAAACTCGACCTGAAGGTATGAAAGAGCTCTACGGAGCTAGCCAGCAGAAAACAGCAGCCCCCAGGTAAACCTTAAAAATTGTAAAACAAGCTTCTTAGGTTGCAGCATGGGTACAAGGCTTGATTTGTGTAGGAGCTTGCGGTCTTCGTGTGTGTTTTGTTAAAGATGTGTTCACTGTTTCCCCAGGCACGTCCAAACCGGTTGCGCGGTATGTGATAGGGGATCTGCTTCTGGGGTAAGATGTGCTTCCATCTGGTGGTGTCTTTTTTTCCCTTTGTCATTCCTCCTTTCAGGGGAATATCATTGTCTTTTGATCTGCTTCTGGGGTAAGATGTGCTTCCATCTGGTGGTGTCTTTTTTTTCCCTTTGTCATTCCTCCTTTCGGGGGATATATCATTGTCTTTGGAATTATATTTTGTTATTGATATGTGTTTTAATTTTCTTTTCTTTTTTATTGTAGAGCCAATTGTTTCCTTTGTCTTGTTGGTGGATCCTGTTTGCGGGTGTAGCTTTGGCAGATCTGTAGTTTGTTGAGTTGTGGTTAGTAAGCAACTTATTTTGTAATCTTTTCATCTAATATATATCCTTGGCCTGTATGTATAATTCTTTTCTTTTTACTGCTGTACTAATGTTTGAATCTTTAGCTTTCTGTGTGATTGTCTTTCAAAGTAACGTATTGATTTGTGTACGTTCTTTACTGCCTTGTGATATGTGTAATTTTATTTTCCCTTTCCAGTGGGACTTATTTGGTGCTTGCTGTGTCTATGCATATTAGGTGCAGTTGGTCCTCAGTCTTGCTGTATCTGGCAAGTGAGTGGTATCATTTTAGAGTATATAGGTCCTTGTATGCTTTGTATTGATTGACTTTTCCTTCCAGATTACTATATACCAGTAGGTTTGCTTTCTGTTTGGTAAAGCCACAGTTTGTTTATTACTTATTTTACACAGTGTTGGATATTGTTGGCTTATTTGTTCTGTTACTTTTATTAGTAGGGATTATGGCTAACCGCAGGTTGACCACTCAGCAGGTTGTTGGTTTGCTTTTTGAATTTTCCTCTGACCATGGTTCTGAGACTGACTCTGCATCTGAAGCAGAGGAGGAAGTCCAAGATTCTACCAGTGAATGTTCTGTCTGAGAGTAATCATTTGATGATGAAGCCACTCTCAGTGCAGAGGAAGGGCCTCTTTTAGAAGAAGACACTGATATGCTGATAGTGCAGCAAGAGCACTCTGTATTGGAGCCTGGGGTTGAAAGGCTTCCCATTGGGAGTGCTGAACTCTGGGTTACACCAAACATGGTGCAGCCTGTGTTACCTCCCTTTAGTGGTGTTGCAGGGTGTAGACTCAATACTGAAAACCTTTTGCCTATAAATGTCTTTCAGTTGTTTATGAACAATGTACTTTTGAGATTGTTGACCAGACTAATTTGTATGCTGAACAGTTTTTGAGGCACAACAGTGCCAGTCTCAATCCCCACTCTAGAGCTATCCAGTGGACTCCCACAAATCTGGATGAGTTGAAGAAGTTCTTGGGTTAACTTTTTGGATGGGCTTGATAAGGAAGCCGTTGCTGTCTTCATATTGGTCTACTAGTCCCTTGATGGCAACTGCTATATTTCCTGCAACCATGAGTTGTGATCGTTATTTTCTTCTGCTTCGAATGCTGTATTTTGTTGATGTTTCAGCAGTGCCAATGATCACCCTGATTGTGGCCATCCCTTCAAGATTTCGACTGTTCTTGACCATTTTGTAGATCGCTTTTCAGAGATCTTTGTTCCAGGTAAAGAAATAGCTGTGGAAGTCCTTGGTCCTGTTCAAGGGCCATTTGATTTTAGGCAGTACATTCTGAGTAAGAGAGAACGTTATGGAATTAAGATGCATATGCTGTCTGAGAGTAGTACTGGATATGTCTATAATTTCAGGGTGTACACTGATAAGAAATTCTTCTATTGACCCCCCTGGTTGACTGTCCACTTTTGGAGTCAGTGAGAAAATTGTGTGAGAACTTGGTAGAGGATTTTTTAACAAAAGTCATCATTTATGCGTAGATAACTTCTAAATTGGTGTTTAATTGTTTAAGAACCACTGTTGCATGTGGCACAATCCGCTCTAACCATAAAGGTTACCCTAAAGAACTTGTCTGTAAAAAACTTCAGATGGGACACTGCAGTGCCTTGCATTGTGATGAACTTCTAGTGGTGAAATTTTCAGACAGGAGAGATGTCTTTATGTTGACAACCATTCATGATGAAAGTACTTCACCTGTGACTGTTTGGGGTCAGTTTGCTGAAGTGTGCAAACCTCTGTGCATTTCAGACTACAATAAGCACATCAGTGGTGTAGATAGAGTAGATAAGAGGTTCGAGCCTTACAGTGCTGTTCGTAAGTCATACATTTGGTATAAGAAGTTGGCTGTCAACTAAGTCCTGTTAGGATTTGCTTGATTTTTCCGAGCTGTGGGTCATCAAAAGATTTTTGAGAGGTCGTCTCACCCTCAACTTATTGAGGCATGCTTCATTTTTGATGACCTCTCACACCGGGGTAGGAGCAATGCCACTCGGTGGTCTCAACCGAGGGAAGCTAATCTGACCCCAAGAGTTCTTACAAATCTATGCTCAGGACAATACACTAGGTCTTGCCTTTTTTGGGGCAAGAGTGAATATAAAATATACCTAGAGGTATACTCATAGTATTCTTTATTCTGCAAGTACCTCTGGTATTTATATAAAACAAAATTGGTCATATGGTGAAATGCAATGAATCACCTGACCAAGATCTGTGTCGTACCAACATGTTTCGACCACTATACAAGCCTAAAAGGTCTGGGGTCTTCTTCAGGGTAATCAACTATAAGGCAATGGTGTACATTCAGACCATGCAAGTGGGTGAAAACTAAAACCCTATTGGCCCCTCTGTTAATTCAGCAATACTTGAAGGAAAAGAAAGGGGAAGAGTGAGGGACTAGTTGCCAGTCGATGAATCCCACTTTCCTCTAGGCCTATATTTTTGTAGCCCAAATTAATGTATTTACATTAAAACCATCTTTTTTGCACTCACTTATATCTAGACATCTAGTGGGTTAGAAACACCTAAATTAGTTTAAGTGGGAACTATGCTAGCTTGGACCCTAGCACAGAGATCTTCAAACTTTTTAATGCTGAGACCCACCTGTCCAATTTTTTGGGCATAAGGACCCCCTCCTGACAAAAATGTCAAGAACTTGGTACTCCTCATTATTGACAACTATCGACAACCATAAACACCCCCAATTCCATAGCAAATAATTTTTACAGTGGGGAAATAATATTAAACCGTGTTTATCAAACCAAAGGTCGGTGAGTGTGAAAGCGTGGTCAAAGGTGTGGCTAAAAACAAAGGGTCTCATTTGTGAGGAATTGGTGTAGGGCAGCACCGCAAGTCTTCTTGCTGCGCTGGCCTACACCAATGTGAAAGGGCAGGAATGCACCTTATTTATGAAATATGGTGCATTCCTGTCATTTCCCCTTGCGTTGGCGCACAAATTGCTGCCTAGCGCCAATGTAGGCAAGATTGTTTTTGTGCAGGAAGGGGCAAATTCCTCCACAAAAACAATCAAGAGAGGGGTTTTCCTCTTTCTATTTAAAGAGAAAAAACGAGGAGAAATGAAAGCATTTCTCCTTGTTACGCCTGCTGTGGGTAGGCGTAAGGTTTTGGCGCTGCCCCAGGTTTACATGGTTTTGTAAATCTTGGGCAGCATCAAAATCCATGGGTGTTGCGTGGGAACACCCACCACAATGCACATCACATGGAAAGCCGAATTGATAGACTAACGCAAGGCAGCGACTTGCACTACTTTGTCTTACTCCATATGTATGAGGCCATGCAAAGCCACGCTGGGTGATTTTGCATCACTTAATAGATATGATTGAGACGCTTGTGCCGCCGGAGCTTCAAAAAAAGTGACGCTCCAGCGGTGCAAGCCTCTCATAAATCAGCCCCAAAATATTTTGTTAGTTTTTTAGGTCTTTCCCCATCAGGTAACTACATATAAAATAATGGGTAGCTTAAATGAAAAATAAATTTTAAAAAGTTGTTACTCAGTGGGAAATGCACTGTAGTACATTATGAAACCTCTATTAGTTAATGCACTGCAGAGGTCTGTGTGTAACCAGAGAGCCACATAATTAAATTTGGTTGGTGAAGTGGAGAATAGTGACTTGTATATTTTTATTGCTACGAGGTCACAGCCTGTGACAGAAAGCACTGTGAATGTGTAAGTCATTATTTTATTGTTGCATTACACACATTATAAGATAGACTGCTACAAACTGTGCATATAATTTTAGGATATGATGGAGCTTGCAAAATGTAGATTTTAGTAATACCAGACCATAAGTAATTAAAGTTTTTTTGTTTGTTTCATAACTGTCTCTTCAACACTTCCTCAGGGGTACTAAGAGCTGTGTAAATTACGATTAAAAGCATGCACTTCACAGCCCAGTTGTTAACTCTTTGCACTACCACAAAAAAAAATCTATGCCATCACAAAGCAATTAAAGCCAGAACCACTCCCAAGCACCCTTTACATTTGCAGATTGACTCATAACGCACAATTGCATTTCATTCAGGCAAGCAGGCACCATGGCACGTAGGATTGTTTTACCTGTCTGCCCAGCCTCTTCATTTCACAGCACAGGAGACTCAATTAACTTCAGCTGAAGCATTTTAATGACCAGAATGAAGCGTCCGGGTTTCCAAAAGGAAGGGCACATGTTTTAGATTCCAGGCAGAAGTGAGGCCTGGAAATGCGCGACCCCCTTCCCAGGAGTCCACGGCCACCCTGGAGGTCGCACCCCACAGATTGAAGACCTCTGCTCTAGCAACAGTGTGTCATCACCTCAATTTTCTTACAACTCTATCTGTAGCATTTAAAAAAAAAAAAGAAGATATATATATATATATATATTCTTCGAAATTGCCAATAACACGCGCTCTCAGAATCTCGTGCAGCAAAAGTTTATTTTTTAAGGTAACGCGTTTCGGAAGCAAAGCCTCCTTGATCACACAAGGAACCCATTGCAAATCGAGAGTTTACATAGTGATGGTAATGGCAGTAGAGAGAGGACAGCAAACATGTGAATTTTAAGGCTACTAAATAATGTAGAATGCTTAGCCGCACTTAAGCATTTAATATTGAATTAATTTATTACCATTTCGTGTATAAAGCATTTTTATATGTCACCAGATGGGCAGATATATATTATATCATATGTGCAGAAAGGTACACGAACACTTGTATATTATTAATGGTTTGAAACGTTTTAGGCATTCTAAGATGGCCGCCATTTTCCTTTTGTAATGTTTGCTGTCCTCTCTCTACTGCCATTACCATCAAAAAATAAACTTTTGCTGCACGAGATTCTGAGAGCGCGTGTTATTGGCAATTTCGAAGAAGTTATTTGCCGGTTTGCACCACCGGCAGTCATCGCGCCACCGGTCTACGGGCGGAGCTCCCAGGAGGGGCGTTTGTGGTTGTGTATATATATATATATATATGCGGATGCCCCTATAGTGGCTAAACGTGTCGTCCCGACCTTACTTTATGCGGACGACGCTGTGTTATTATCAAGAACGGCGAATGGGCTACAAACTTTGATCGATAGATTTGCTAAATATATGCAGGACAAGGATTTATTAATTAATTTAAAAAAGACTTTCACAATGGTCTGTGGACAAGGGAAAGCCAAAACAAAGAATCATCATATCGATAATGTCCCTATTAGTAGAACAAATTCTTTTGTATATTTAGGTTTCACTTTTTCCGATAAGGGGGCTGGAAAGCCCATATTGAGAACAGTAAGTTAAAGTTTATGAGAATAACGGAGTCAATCTTCAGGTTCTCAAAAAAATGGGAAATAAGCCCGTTAGGGAAATAATGACCCTTTATAAAAGTAAGTGCCTTAGTGGAACTTGTTATGGGGCTACATTGTGGGGAGGAGAAAATTGTAACATTCTTTACATACAAGAAAATAAATTTTTGCGAAGATTGTTAGCAGTCCTGAGTTCAACCCCGGTGTTTAGTGTCCATAAAGAATTAGATGCCCCTTATATTCATGATTTTATAGGCACAACAAGCGTAAATGTTTGGCATGGTATCTGGAGCAAAGAAGGGACCAAATTTACCCAGGATATTATTAAAGATTGTATCGCACATGAATATGGAACTAAAATACCGTGGTTACTCTATATCAAAAATTTACTAGATGAATGTGACCAAAATCCTGATTTTAAAAATCCCCATCAAATAGCTAGTCATTGTAAAAAGACCTGAAGATTAAATTACTGGAAAAACGGAAATTGTTTAGGGACCTAAAAGCAGACCAGCAACCGATAACTAAAGCTTACATGGACCGGACGTTTGGCCTTGGAATACCTACATATTTATTACAGGTCACCAATATAAGGCACAGATTTTATTTAACTAGATTGAGGATGGGACTTCTGCACTTTTTAATTGCTTTCCCGATAAAGAGAAGATGGAGTTGAAATCTTCCTAAGTGTCCATGTAATGGTTTTTCACAACAGACAACTTTGCACTTTATGTTATTTTGTGGTTTTTATAAGAATCCTAGGAAATGCTTTTTACGACCGCTGTTTTTAAAGGAGAAACTTTTTTTCTTATAAGGTAGCATTTGAGTATATTTGTAGTCTTGCAAACATAAGAATCTGTAATGCAGTGGTGACTTATATCAAGACGTCAATTATGATACGTAATAATAACTCTCATCTTGAGGCTTTGAGTTATGAGAACGAAGTTTGTAGCCTGAAATGAATTTGCTTATACCTGAAATAAAATGCATTATGAATTAAGAAAATTGACTTTTTAAAATTATTTTTATTTTTGATATTCTTACAAATATCTAATAACTGTTTATTATGTTTAAAGGTTTTAATGGAACTATTTATTTGATATATTGGGTCTTTCTTTTATCTCGAAAAGATTCCTGAAATATTGAAACTTGTGTTTTTTCAAGGTGGTATTACGGCTTGTTTTGTGTGGGGTTTCTTTTCTTCATCTTTTTCTCTCTTTTTAATGAATTTGGATATTCCTTTTTAGAGTTCGTGATATATGCAGCAATGTATGATGTATTTTAGATTGCTTTTATGGTTTGTGTATTATCTAACCGAATAAAGCTGATTTGAATTGAATTGAATTGATATATATATATAAAATTATGTGCATTTCAAGGAAAAAAGATGATAAGACACTTTATTACTTTATTTGCATGTAGAGAGGCGTAATCACTTACCCCAGTCATATTAAACTACTGGCCCCATGGCAAAGTGTAGGGGATCCCTCCTCCATAGTCACACACTAATGGTACAAAATGGGTTATAAGCACATTTGATGGCATGATAGTGTGTTTTGTACCTGCTCAGATTTATTGTGGGTTTTTACGTATGTTTATATTCAATTCAATTCATTCAAAAGTTCTTTATTCGGTGACTATTACAGTAACCATAAAAGCACAATACATATTTTGAATTGACTAAAAAAAAATTTAAAATGCAATTCATACTAATTATCCTAATCATAACAAAATTGATTTACGCACCTTAAAAACAGTCTTTAAAAAGCAATCACTGAAGCGATTATAAAAACATCATCTAGCTGTTGCAGAGTCAAATATGCAGGTTTACATTGTTTAAAACCAAATTTTTTAAGCATTGGAATAATCCATCTCCTCCTTGGTATGATATAAAATTTGCAAAAAAATAAAATATGTAACGTCGATTGCGCTGAAATATCATCACAAGGGCAATTACTTAAAACCTTAGACCAGTCATTTAGCAAAGGGAAGCTTAGCAATCGATGTAAGATATTCAATCTAAAACGAATCAACAAAAATCTTTCATAATCACTAGAAGTTAAAACAAGATAAGACTGTATGGTTGGGGTCGCTAACGTCATTGGTATGCAAGCACCGTTGATTTCTTTAATTCGACTGTGGTTCTAATCTCTTCTAGATATTGTAAACACATAGTTTTTAATTCTTTCCTGGACACATTTTGCAAAGTATCTGGATCTATATAATATTCTGAGTGCCCTATTTTAAACACAAATGTTTTGACATGTTCCAGCCATTTTATATTTCTGATTCCATCACAGGTCAAAATGTCCTTCAGTATCAGCCGATTCAGGGAGGTCTCCTCGGCGGTCCATATTTTATGCCATAGAAGTACTGGCTGTATTTTAATGACATCCTCTAGATATGGAATGCCTAGTTCTCGATGGCATATATAGGTTGACGTACTGTCAGGAACAGCCAAAAGGGACCTCAGAAACATATTTTCGGCAAGCTGCAGGGAATTAACCCCTCCAAAACACCAGATACCGGCTCCATAAGTTGCGATCGACACATATTTAGCCCTGTATATCTGTAGAATTTCTGCTGGAGCACGTCTACCTAGTTTTTTACTAAAGTTAAAAAGGGCCATCAATGCTTTGGTAAATAACAGCCTTCTGGTTTTAATTGCGGGGCACCATGTTCCGGAGTGATCAAACAGGATCCCCAAGTAAGAAAAGGTCATAGTACATTCTATTACTTTTGAGTCAATAAAGAGGGTCCTTAACTTCTTTTTTAAACCTGTCCCGCAGTTCATAGTAAATGTTTTGGAACAATTAACGGCTAAACCCAGACTTGCCATAAAGCTAGTAAAAACATCTACAACCCTTTGCAAACTCAGCGGTGTGCGGGCCATCAGGACTGCATCGTCCGCATACAGGAGCGCCGGTATGGGTCGATTGGCTACCCTTGGTAAGTCCCTACAATCCTGCACCAAAACTGCTTCTAGGTTATTTATGTAAAGTGAGAAGAGGAACGGGGCAAGGATACATCCTTGCCTAACTCCTCTTCTCACACCAAAGTAACTAGTACATTCACCGCCCTTCCCATAGCGAACCCATGCCCTTGCCCCAGAATACTATTGTCTCAAAAATGTGACAATTGCGACGTAAACACCTAACCCTTCTAAAATCACCTAGAGCTTCTCGTGTATGACACAATGGAATGCCGCTGTTAAATCGACAAAGGTTAGGTATAATCTTTCTCTTTTCACCTTCGTATATTTTTCTAGAATGATATGTAGATTTAGACCCTGTTCGATTGTGCCCAAACCTTTGCGAAACCCATATTGCAGGTCGCTTAATATTGAGTGTTCCTCAGCCCACACTTGCAACCTGTTTAATAAAACACGCCCAACTATCTTCACTGTAGAATCCAACAGTGAGATTGGGCAATAACATGCTGGGTTAGCCCTGTCCCCTTTTTTAAAAATAGGTACTATTATTGAATCGCACCAGGTAAGTAAAAAGCCCTGTGATCCACATGCATTAAAAACCTGAGTTAAAAGTGGAATCCAAAGTGCTAAATTAGATTTAAAAATATCAACGGGAACCCCATCTGGCCCGCCGCTTTCCCACCCCTACTTGCATTGATGGCTGAGTTAACCTCAGTTAGAGTAAAATGCAACAGTTGATCTGAGGAAGTTATAGGTTTCGTATTGTCAACCCAGGTCACTAGTATTTCCTGGTCATCCTGTATTGGATTATTATATAAACTGGAATAGTGTCTAATCCACTCAGGTTCAGTAATCGCAATCTCTATGGTGGCTTTGTCCTTATCTGCCAAAAAGGGGGCATTAACTGCCTTCCAAAATGCTGAGGGGTCCTTATTAACCGAGGCATCTCGTAGGGCTTGCCAGGCTTCCTCTTTTAGGGCCATCTTTCTTATTTTCTGTACTCTCTTGTATTCACATCTAGCTTTACTAATATCAGCCCGATTTTTCACCTTTGCATGGAGTGCCTTTTTCAGCTTAGAATAGGCTTTTGTACAACTTGTATCAAACCATCCCTTAATTTGTTTACTATTTTTCCTTACATTCACATAGAGCGTTTCTTTAATAAAATTTGAGATTACATAAAAAATTTCAAAAATTTCCTGGTGCGATGATCTATCATCTAGACACATTAAAAACATATCCTTGCACTTTATAGCCACCTTGCTAATAAACGCATCTTGGTCGACCTTTTCCCATTTAAGGGCATAACCATTTTGTCTACTCAGTGATATATTTTCCACAAAATGGTCTGATTCGCCTCTATTGTTAACTGCCTTATTCTTTAGTTTTAATTCAAGGCTAATGGGAAAATGGTCACTCAGTGCAATATCATGTGTAGTAAAATCTTTAAAATACGAATTAAATCTATGTGAAGCTAATACATAGTCAATAGTGGAGAAAGTACCTCTTCCATTAAAAGTGGGACAAAAGGGAATCACAGGGACACATAAATCATTAACAAACCCAAAGTCAAATGTAAACATAATGTCGTTCAACAAATCTCCAAAAGATGTGTGGGGAAAGTGGGGGATACAGAAACCTTTTTCATAAGATATCCCACAAACCCCCTTGTTAACATACTGACATAGAGGTAAGTTGAAATCCCCTCCCCAAATAACACAAGTCTCTTTTGTTGTACCGGTTTGTAAATTATGTAAGTCACTGCTCAAATTTCTCATCAAACCCTGAATCAACTCTGGAGGAGCATTATTATAAAAATTCAATAACGCTATTCGAAAGTTTTGATCTATATGAAGACTAATAATTTGATAATATTGATTTGATTCATTAAAAACAATTTTCTCTATATTCAAATGATTTGAGATAAAAGTACTGAGGCCACCTTTCGCTCTACCATGGGGTGAGGGCACTGCTGGCGTAAAATAGGTTTTATAACCATTAATATGTACGGGCTCTATCATCCAAGTCTCCTGCAAACTAAAGATGTCAAACTTATTCACAAAGTTAGACCATACCATGTTAGACACCTTGGTTTTTAGACCTGATACATTCCAAAATAAGATATGGCAGTTCTCCCTCAAACCTATATCTTGTTTACCACCACCCACCTCGTTCCGCTTCAATGATGTTCTATCAGAATAAGTAATATAAGGGAGAATGGTTTCGACCGGAGAGTTAGAGTCCATAACATGATCACTCTCATTAACTACTATCGTAGCATTATTTAGAGGGGGAATGTTCACAGAACTAATTATCGGTTCAGTTGAGTGCAAGGCGGAGAATCTCTTACTGAAACAGAGGTTTCATACTGTAGGGATGCTCCCGATTGATGTCAATCCACTGAATCAAGATTTACTAGGGCCTCAAAACGATTATAGGTTGGGAGGTTAAACCAACTCTTGTGGTACTGAGTTTGGGGTTCCATATCTCTTGAGCCGGCATATGGTATAGGCTGGTAGAAAAAACGCAGAGGGACTGCGTTAATACTTTGTCCTAAGATACGTTGTGCACCAGCTCTACTCAAAATCATTTCCACTAATTGAGGTGTCTTGAAGGTCAGTACCACGCAATCTCCCGGCAAAATCTTTCTCCCCTTCCCAACCCAGCTCACTCTCCTAACCATTTTAAACTCATCGAAAATTCTCTCCGTAAAACCAAGCCTAACACCTAGCCAATGTAGAGACTTGTTCCTCAATGTCTCCCAGGATTCTTCCCCCCTATTTTGTTGTTTGGGTACATTAATTAATACCACCACATATGGTGTGGCATCCGGCGGTAGGTCCAAGCGTGTTACTGCTTTTTCTGCCTTATTTGTCATACTTAAGCTGTTGGGGCCCTCATTGCCTGGATCATAGGTATGCATGTTACGAACTATAGGGGTATTAGGAAGGGGTACCGCCATACAATTCATGGTGCTTTGTTGTGCCACATCTTGTACGACGTGTAATGTTTCCTCCTGCCTACTCGGTCTCCGCTGAGTAAATTTGTGTCCCCTTGTAATTTTTTGAAATTCCCGACTTCCTGGGGCATCAGGACACACCTGACACAGGGGCTGCATTTTCTCAAGCTTATTTACTAAGGCCTCTTCTATTATACCGAATTTAAGCATTAACCCACTTAGACTTTCTCTAAGGAACTTATCCAGTGTGTCCAGTTTTGTTTATATATTTATAACCTCATTCTGGAGACTTAAATTTGTAGATAGTTTTGGTTTGCCCCCTTTATTTCTCACTGCCGGTGGTTTATCCTTCTTATTAATCTTTTTTCTTGTTTTATGAATTGACTCACTCACAGTATCACAAAACTCCCCTATGATATGTATAGAACTATCCGGATTTCTTGCTCGCTTAATCGGTGGTTGAATGTCCGGCTCCTGTTCGCTATCTGTGATATTATCCTGTATGTTCACTATACAACCATTTGGGCCTGGGGAACTGGTAGCTGTCACTGAAGGTGGCTCGGGCCCTTCCCTTGGTGATAGAGTAGTTGGGGTGTCGCCCTCTCTGCCTATACTTCCTGAGTGGCCCGGTTTGAGAGCCTCCTCAACTGTTATGATCTGGCGCTCGATCGCCCCCATAGCTCCTGTTAAATAACTGAGCAGAGTGTGCTTGGGATGGGCACTAACTTTTTGATGTTTAGTGTTCTGCATACTCGCTGCCTTTCTCTTCCCCATCTGATCTACTATAATTATCACAACCTTACCCTACTAATATCTCACACAATATGTATGGTCTTAACTTTCAGATGTTTCTTAGCTCATATTCAACAAGACCCACTCAAACCCATATAACATCTGCGGCTTATATATTAAACACCCAAAATACTCCTTTTTTACAATCTGTAAACCCTCCTTAATGATTTATGAGTACGAGTGATTTTAAGTCCGCCGTACCTTTTCTTGTGAAAGTTAGGGCCGTGACCCAGTCCAGTCTCTGTCAGGCTATGACGGGCTAAGACGGGCCCGTCTTGGCCTGGTCTTCGCCCGCGCGCGTCCCGTGCCGCGGGACCGCGGTTGGCTTCTTATCTCGTTGCAGCCCCTCCAGGGACTGTGGCTAAAGTGCAAATGCAGGGACCAGGTTAGGGATAGCAGCAAAGTCAGACGCGGTCTCCCGCTCACCGGGACCGCGGTCGGCTTCTTATCTCGTTGCAGCCCCTCCAGGGACTGTGGCTAAAGTGCAAATGCAGGGACCAGGTTAGGGATAGCAGCAAAGTCAGACGCGGTCTCCTGCTCACTGGGACCGCGGTCGGCTTCTTATCTCGTTGCAGCCCCTCCAGGGACTGTGGCTAAAGTGCAAATGCAGGGACCAGGTTAGGGATAGCAGCAAAGTCAGACGCGGTCTCCCGCTCACCGGGACCGCGGTCGGCTTCTTATCTCGTTGCAGCCCCTCCACGGACTGTGGCTAAAGTGCAAATGCAGGGACCAGGTTAGGGATAGCAGCAAAGTCAGACGCGGTCTCCCGCTCACCGGGACCGCGGTCGGCTTCTTATCTCGTTGCGGCCCCTCCAGGGACTGTGGCTAAAGTGCAAATGCAGGGACCAGGTTAGGGATAGCAGCAAAGTCAGACGCGGTCTCCCGCTCTCCGGGACCGTGGTCGGCTTCTTATCTCGTTGCAGCCCCTCCAGGGACTGTGGCTAAAGTGCAAATGCAGGGACCAGGTTAGGGATAGCAGCAAAGTCAGACGCGGTCTCCCGCTCTCCGGGACCGCGGTCGGCTTCTTATCTCGTTGCAGCCCCTCCAGGGACTGTGGCTAAAGTGCAAATGCAGGGACCAGGTTAGGGATAGCAGCAAAGTCAGACGTATGTTTATATACAAAAGAGTTTTGGAGAAGTGTCATTTAAATTTAGATGCAACACAATATCGCAAGCCATCACGATAAAGGAATGCTACTTTGGAATTGGTGAACAAGTTACTTACCTTCGGTAACAATATATCTGTAAGAAACATAGGTTAGTTATAGATTCCTTACCTTAGAATTACCCCCAGGCGTCAGACTGGATCCACAAAGTTTTTCATCAGCAGTACCCCTGCGCGTCGGAAGGTGGCGTCGGTCGACTCTGCGTTCGTCGTCGGCATCGTGGTCGCCGGGATGGCGTTGCGGTAGCTACATAGACGCCGCCATCGCGCGCGGACGTCAGTTCTGTACATGACTTTCCATGCCAGAAGCGAGGAGCCATGCAAGACACTGACCACTGGTGCACAAAACTAGGGCCCTGAAAGGATGTCCTTAACCCTAGAAGTCAGTTTGCAGAACAGGGAGGATTGGTGGGGCGGTAAGGAATCTATAACTAACTAATGTTTCTTACAGATATATCGTTACCGAAGGTAAGTAACTTGTTCATCTGAAAGAAACAGTTAGTTATAGATTCCTTACCTTAGAATAGATACGCCAGCAATACCAACCCCGGAGGTGGGTCTGTGAACTAAGTTCACACCAGAAAGTCCCGGAGAACAGAACGGTCAAAGAAGCCATCTCTCCAGACTTGGCTGTCCAGGCAGTAGTGTTTGGTGAACGTGTGCAACGATGCCCACGTAGCTGCCTGACAGATGTCATTTAGGGGGACTCCTCGTCTCAAAGCAGTGGTAGCTGCCGTCGCCCTCGTGGAATGGGCGCGCAACCCCACTGGAGGCTCCTTCTTTGCCAAAGAGTAGCAGGCTTTGATGCACAGAACGACTCACCTGGAGATGGTCCATTTGTGCACGGCCCGACCTTTCTTAGCGCCCACGTAACCAACAAAGAGCTGGTCGTCCACCTGGAATTGTTTTGCGCGATCCAAGTAGAAGGAAAGTGCACATTTTGGATCCAGACGGTGGAGCTTCTCTTTCTCTTTTGAAGGATGCGGAAGCGGAAAGAAGGTGGGCAAAGTGATGGTTTGGCCAATGTGGAAAGAAGTAACCACCTTGGGAAGAAAGGAAGGTCTAGTTCGTAGGACGACCTTGTCCGGATGAACAGCCAGAAAAGGAGGCTTGGAAGAAAGTGATTGGAGCTCACTGTCAGGGCTCACGGGCGGTTTCCTTCTCCTAACTTAATTGTGGCTGGTGTTTCCCCCTTTCACAACCATCAAACTCACCTGCAAATAAAATACCCTTTGAGTTGGCGAGCTGGCTGGCATCGCCGGAATTCTAACATGGCCACCAAACTACTTCAGCATACCACTGTCCAGCAGTCTAGTTTTCCCTGTTAATCACAGCCTAGGTGAAGCGCGCTCCAACATTCCAAAGCGCACTTCACATGAGACAGCAGCTGAGGAGGAATGGTTTCCTGGCGTCGTGAAGTAGTTAGGGTAGTTGCGAATAAAGAAAAACTCGCGGTTAGTTTTCGTCGGTGTTAAATGTTCGGGAGTCAAGGTCAGTGATTAAACTAAGTGTAAAATACCAGAGTCCTCGTAAATATCCTCTCGGATATAATTCTGTCAGTTTTCCTTGGTTTTCCGTAGTTAAACAGAATGCTAAAAATAGAAGACAGCGATGTAAATAAATCTTTCCCAAGTTCACTCTAAAAGAACTTCCCTAACGCATTTAATAATAATTTCCCTGAAGGAGTTTTACTAAAAACTAAAGTCAGCCTTGCAATTCAAAATAAAAGGTCGCCAAGGTTAATGTCTTCTTGCTCATAAAGACGAGTACATTTTCCTTGAAGTGTTATTCCTCGACCTTCCTTATAAAAAAAAAGATTTCAGGCAAAAGAAGAAGTTAATGCAACAGCCCTCTCGCCGCGTTAACTGATAAAATATAACAGACACAATATTTGGCATTAGAATACACACAATATAGCTCTCTGAACTTCTTTACATAAAAAGGCAGAAAAGAAGAATTGGATACAGACTAACAGAAAATCAACAACCACTTAAGTTCGTAGCGCTCAGAAGCAGGACAGAAAGCTGGTCGTCCCTGTAGAGAGAAGAGTAGGAAAGAACTAAGTGGTTTAATTCTCAATACAACTAAGGCTAATTGAGAAAAAAGAAGAGAAATAGGCTCCATGACATGCACTGGTAAGATAAATGATTTAGTTTTAAAAATAAGGAAGTAAGTTTAAGAGTTTTTGAATTGAATTAAAGTTCATGCCAATGTTCGCAGTACTGTCAGAAGTTTAAAAAGAAGAAGAAGATGACACAGACAGACAGTGAGCTTGGAGTGTCTCTTCTCTGTCCCATTCCCCTTTCCCCTTGGAACTTACCTGTGAAGGATAACTCAAACCTAACAGAGACGTTCTAGGAGGGGCATTGGAAATTAGCATCATTCTGCTCCTGTGCAGCCCAGCCTTGACAGAGTGAAGTGCCCACGTTGGTACAAGCACCTGAGCAGAATGACTGAGGGACTAGACTTAAAAGGGTTAGGAGAGATCTTAGGGAATATTCAGCGAGACTTTGAGGCAGTGCGGGAGGAGAATAAAATTCTAAGACGGGAGGTAGTGAGTTTTAAAACGGAAAGAGGAGTTCCGGGGACTAGTCAAGGAGCTTCCTATTTTGAAAACCAGAGAACCAATGTCAGTTCCTCGCCTGTGTCCTCCACACAAGTCATTCATTCCTTATCCCCTGTAATTCCACTCGCACCTCCCGAGCGATTCCATGGAGACCCGCAGAAGGCACAAATTTTTCTAACGCAATGCTCATTGCACTTTATGTGCCGTCCAACAATTTTTCCTGATGCCCAATCCCGCGTGGCCTTCATGTTGTCTTATCTCAGTGGGGCGCCGCCTCATGGTCCATGCCACTTGTAGCCAAAGATGATCCTATCCTGTACAATCTCGAAGACTTCAAAAAAGAATTTCTTCGAATCTTTGATAGAAGAACCGCTTCACAAGCCTCAGACAACGAACTGTTAGAATTGAAACAGGGCAATAGAGAACTGGTTGCTTATCTGGCCCAGTTTAACAAACTGGTAGTCGAAACAAGTTGGCCCAAAAATAAAAGAGCTGCAGTATTTTACAGAGGTTTGCGTGAAGAATTAAAAGACGCCTTGTCCCAAGTTCCTAATCGTCCTACCGAAATTTCGGCCTTGGTGGATCTAGTTTTGGAGATCGATTATCGCCTAAGTGAACGAAAGGGAGAACGAAGGAGGGAGTTCAAGTCCAGTGTTCCTCGTTTTGATCGTGCCAGATCAGAAAACACGCGAACTGCAGAAGGATCTTCAGGAGTTGAACCCATGCAGATTGGTGTCATCATAGGTCCGCTATCCAAAGAGGAGAAGGAAAGGAGAAGACAGCACAAACTGTGCATGTATTGTGGAGGCAGTGGACATTTCATCAAGTCATGTGTGAAAAGACCTAAGCTACCAGTCAAGGAGAAGGAAAACTAGTTGCACCACCAGTAGGCGGAGTTGGACAGGTGGGTGCGATTAAAGAAACAACTCCAATAAATCACCAATTGGCTAACACTTTGCAGGTCTCTTCCCCACATTTGGTTATGTCAGTGACCTTAGAATTCAGAGAAGAATCTTTGATTGGAATCATTGTCATGGTTGACTCTGGAGCGACGGGTAATTTCTGTGATCATCGATTCGCCAATCTAATTGGGTTGAGAGCGATCAAGAAAGAGAGAAGTGAGAAGGTCAGGGCGGTTGATGGAACGGATTTAATTTCAGGACCTATAACCAGTCATACGGAACCAGTGCAGATGACCACCATCGAGGGACATAAAGAGGTATTACAATTCAACCTAATTGATGCCCCTCCATTTCAACTGATTCTAGGTCTACCATGGCTCACCGAGCATAATCCGTTAATTGATTGGGAAGCGCGTTCCATCAAATTGAATTCTGATTATTGCACGAGACATTGTTACGACAACATGCTGGATCACTCCGAAACTAGAGCTTCAGCTCTGTTATGTGAGAAAGGAAATTCGGTCTGCGTGATCCAAACCGTCACCATCCCCGAAGAGTATCAAGACCTAGCGGATGTATTTGATGAGGTCAAGGCCGAAACCTTACCTCCCCACAGACCCTATGACTGCAAAATAGATTTCGAACCAGGGGCAAATCTACCGTGTAGTCGGATATACGCTTTAACGGAGAAAGAAAATGTTCACTTGAAAGAATACCTAGCCAAGAATTTGGAGAACGGATTTATTAGACCATCACAGTCTCCAGTCTCATCCCCTCTTTTCTTCGTACCGAAAAAGGGGGGGGGATCTCAGGACTTGCATTGATTTCAGGGCGATCAACAGAATAACAGTTAAGAATCGATACCCCTTGCCTCTCATTTCCGTTTTGATAGACCAGGTGAAAGAAGCTAAAATTTACACTCGTCTAGATCTACGGGGAGCTTACCATCTGATTCGACTTCGAGAAGGCGATGAGTGGAAGACGGCGTTTTGAACTAAATATGGCCTTTATGAGTACCTAGTAATGCCATATGGTCTCTGTAATGCGCCAGTGGCCTTCCAATACTTTATCAATGATGTTTTAAGTGAGTTCATCGACCAATGTGCCATAGTGTACATATATGATATTCTGATCTATTCAAACACCAAGGAAGAACACCAAGATCAAGTTCGAGCCGTGCTTCAACGTCTGCGTGAGAATTCTCTATTTGTCAAGTTGGAGAAATGCCTATTCAACACCGATACCGTGGAATTTCTAGGATTTGTATTATCACCCGAAGGAGTGAAGATGGATGAACAAAAGGTGAAAGCAATAACAGATTGGAAATCTCCAACCACTATTAAAGAAGTTCAAAGTTTTATCGGATTCTCCAACTTTTACAGACGATTCATTCATGGATTCTCTCAAAAATCCTCCCACTAACTCATTTGCTAAAGAAAGGAGTAACATTCAAGTGGTCTGAAGAAGCAGAATTGGCCTTTCAGTCAATGAAGGAAAGTTTCACCACCGCACCCGTCCTACTTCATGCGGACCCTTCTGAACCTTTTTACCTGGAGACGGATGCTTCGGATCTGGCCATTGTGGGGATACTCTCACAGAGACACAAAGACACAGGACAGCTACACCCGGTGGCTTACCGCTCTCGCAAACTCAATCCTGCAGAGTGTAATTATACAATAACTGAGAAGGAACTCTTGGCAATTAAGGATGCCTTCAAGGATTGGAGGCATTATTTAATGGGCGCCAAACACACGGTAACTGTGTTCACAGATCATCGAAATCTGAAATTCCTACGATCTGCCCGTACACTCACGCCTCGCCAATTGCGTTGGTCTCTTTATTTCGCAGACTTTGATTTCGTAATCACCTTTCGCCCAGGTTCCAAGAACGGAAAAGCTGATGTCCTCTCCAGACTTGACACTGAAAATCAAACTGCAGTCATTGAGAGCCAGCAAATTATTCCAGAGGAAAAATTCATTGGAACAATCTCTTTGGAGCCCTTTGAGGATCTCGTTCGGAATGCAATTACAACTCTCGATATGGAAACCTGGGCTACAGAAGATTCACAACGTTCTATCCAACACGGTTTGCCTTATCAAGGAACCACTTTGTATTTACCTACCAAGGAACTACAAATGAAGGCAATGGAAGAATGTCATGATAACCCTCTGGCTGGCCACAAAGGCATATTGAAGACTGAAGATTTGCTTAAACGTCGTTTCTGGTGGCCACACATGTGTAGGGATATCCGTCAATATGTCTTGGGATGCGGGATTTGTGCACGGGGAAAACCGGACAGGCAGGCTCCTAAAGGTCTCCTACAACCCATGCCCACTCCATCCCCCTTGAATATTAGAAAGGCAACCGCCCCTGGCCCACCTGATGGGGATTAAAATTGAAAAGGACAGGAGAATTACATGGTAGCATTAAAAAAATATTTTTTTGGCACTGAGGGGGACCCCCCAACTGGGCAAAGGGGAGCAGGGTATCCCTACCCTGCAACCTATATGTTTCTTTTGTTCTTTTTGTAGGACAGAGGACTGAGTACCTAGATCCTAAAATATTTGTCGTAACATCTTTGTTGATGTTGTGTCAGCCAGTTAGATCTTATCTTTAGATCTGTCAGTCCTGCAGATCCTCCTCAGCGTGAAATATACATAAATATTAAACCTTAATTTCCCCAAAACTACTTAACGGATTTACAGCAAATCACAAATAAAGCACGCTTTCTAAATCAAGATCAAGCTTTCTTGAACATTTGGTGTAATTCCGTTAAGAAGGTTTGGCTGCAGCAGTGTCTAATTTTACAATGGAATGGTGAATTGGGAAAACACGTTTTAGGAACCCGCTTGAAGAATCACCCAAAAATTTATGAGGAAGGAGCTGAAGTGGATGAGACATTTGTTTGGGAAAGGTTAATTAAGATTCGTCAAATGATGCCAAAGGCTTTAGAAAACAAACAAAAAAATTCCTTTAGAAACGTGGTCCAAACTAGAACTATGCATAAAAAATGTGGTGCCCTCCAGCCAGGGACATCTTAAGGATTTTGGGGGCCCTGGGCAAAACATATTTTGGGGGTCCCTGTTCAGAACAACTTTGAATTCATGATCCAGTTTCATCTCTTTCATGCCCTCTTTAGCCAGGCCACTGACAGTGCACAAGTACGCTCCTCCAAATTCGAACAGCAGGTCACTAATATTATTGCAAATAACCTCTGTTACGACTGCCTATTTCTCACATGTGAGCTCCTGTTTTGCTCTAAAGGAATATTTCTATAGATGTTGCATGAAATGTAAACACAACATTTCTTGGCAAAATGTCTGTAATAGACTCACACATCACCCACATTAAAAATTGATGAAAGGAAAAGGGTATTTAAAACGATCTGTTTAAGAATTATTCAAGGACTTCATGGCAAAACTCTGCAGAGCAGAGCTGGCTCTATCAGGGGGCCACCTGAAAGGGTGGGGCTCTGGGCTAGAGCCCACTTTGCCCATGTCTTAAAACGTCTCTGCCTCCAGCAAGAATATATCCAAGAGAAGACAAACGTGTCGAAAAACTGCTGGATAATGATAGAAAATGATTTTTTTTTAAAGAGTCTACTCAGGGACTCACTCAGCCTTTGAGTAATTGTGGAAGCTTACACTGATATTTCTCTCAGATGGGGCAGTACATAGAGGGATATTCAGAACATTCTGCTCTAGTCGATAGAAAGATGTGAAGTAGCTTACTGTTAGACTTGGCATCTTTTGGCGTGTTTCCCCTGACTTTTTGCTTTCTAACCTCCCGTTTTTGACTCTGTTTTTGCTGGTGTAATGATTCTGCGCACTTTCCTCACTGCTGTCCAGTGGGAAAGTGCAAGTGCTCCTGTATAAAATGTGTATGGATTGGTATTTCCATGATTAGCCTATTTGATCTATGTGTCAGTCCCTAGTAAAGTGCACTGCGAGTGCCAGGGCCTATAGATCAAATGCTGTTGGTGGGCTGCAGCACTGGATTGTGCCACCCACGCAAACAGCCCGTAAAGTGTAACTCTGGCCTGCCATTGCAGAGCCTGTACGCAGCCTGGGGCTGCCATGTCGACTTGGCAAGTGCACACACTTGCAAGTCCCTAAACCTTCCCTTTTCTACATGTTAGTCACCCCTAAGGTAGGCCCAAGGTACCCCTGTGGGCAGGGTGCATTGTATGTGAAAGGTAGGACATGCCCTGGTGTGTGTGGCATGTCCTGATAGTGAATTACAGCCTACTTCGTTTTTCACTATTGCAAGGCTACCTGTTCCCCATAGGCCAGAATGGGCAGTTTTGATTATTACATCCTATGATCCTAACTGACCCAGGGAACATGGTAGAAATTCGAGTTTAGTATGCCTGAACTCAGAATGATAAAATGCAGCTTTTAGTGAAGTTGGGTTTAACATTCTGTGTTTGAAAATACCACTTTTAGAAAGTAGGTATTTTCTTGTCTAACCATCCAAGCCTGCCTCTGCTAGGTTGTGTATTCCTTGTCTGGAGTGTGAGTGACAGGGCTGGGGGATTCCAGGAGACAGGGTGGGTCAGCACAGGGCTGAATAGCAACATCTACATGCAGATGGGTGGGAGGAGTTGCACCTGGGACCTGAATAGGACAGTGCCTTCCCTCCACAATGCTGGCTCCACCTCCTGTGGTGCGTCTGATGTCCCTGGCCTACTCTCTGAAAGGAAAGAAGGAAACTGCTGTTTCAGTTGCCACAGAGAAGAGGGAACCGCGACCGACTCTGTCAACCGACTCCGTCGCTGGCCTTGTGTCCTGAAGGCACCGCCAGCCGCACCGACTCGCCCTGCACCGTAAGCCTTGGTCTCACCGACTCCGTCACCGAGCCGCTGCCTGCACCGCATCGAGAGACACCGCGACCTGCATCGCCTCGCTTCACCTCGCTGGCCTGGGCTCACCGACACAGTCGCTGCTGGCTCGACACCCGTGACCGACTCGTCACGCACAGCTGTCCGGCTCGACCAGCGCCAATTCCCGCCAACCGGCTCTGTCACCCGCACCGCAACCTGCCAGCACCGCATCGAGCACCGACTCGCCCTGCACCGCCAGCCTTGGTCTCACCGACGCCGTCTGCACGATCGTCACCGAGCCGCTGCTCGCACCGCATCGAGGGACACCGCACCTTGCACCGCTCCATTTTGCATCGCGACCGCAACGGATGCCAAGACCGACTCGCACGCCTGTGTGAGCCGCACTAAGAAAGGTACTGTGAACGAATCTGTCCCGCTGTTGCTGGCCCGTACCGACGCGGTCAGTGGGAACTGCGAGACTGTTGTTTTCAGCATCGCGGTAGGCTCGGACCGAGCTACCGACTCGTACGAACTGTATTTTTTCAACGTATTTTGCAACTTAAAGACAGTTTGAGAAGTAACTATTTTTGAAGTACTGTATAGTGGATTTTTATCGTATTTGGTCTTGTTTTAAGTATATAAAAATATTGGATATTTTTCTAAACTGGTGTGGTGTCCGTTTGTAGTGCTTACATTGTATTACTGTTGGTTATGTGCAAATGCTTTACACACTGCCTCTAAGATAAGCCTGACTACTCGTGCCAAGCTACCAAGGGGGTGAGCAGGGGTTATTTTAGGAGTGTAACTCCCTTATCCTGACTAGAGTGGTGGTTTCTGCCTGGCTTTGGCACATGCCCTAGCCTACCAAAAATCCCATTTCTAACATTGGTTGTCAGCGGTGAGGATAGGACTTGTGTTTGCACTTGACTTACAGTGATTGGTGTGCACTACTACCATATCGCAGACCATTACGTACCACATACAGGGTCTTTTTCTTTTTGGCCTATTTTTGATCTTGCCAGTTTGAACTTGCTACTTCAACATGCCTGAATCTATAGTATCATCAATTGCATCAGTAGAAATTGCCTTTGAGGAGGATCGATTGGAAGCCTACAATGTCAAGGAGTTAAAATCGATTTGCAAGAACCTAAAAGTCCAGGTCAGAGGCCTCACCAGGAAGGATGAGCTACAAAAGGCGCTGAGGGCCTGGGTAGCAGCCAGAGGTGCCAGTGGGCAATCTGGTGATCTCACTGGAGAGGTGGAGGAGCCTGTTCCTAGGGTGGATGTGCTTTTGGGAGGGGGAACCCTCCAGACCAGGCAGCAGTAGCTTGTCCCCAGAGGAGCTGGAGGACAGGCGGGAAGTAAGGAGGTTTGAATTGGAGAAACTCAGAATAGAAAGTGAGAGGGAAGAAAAAGAATAGCCATGGAGGAAAGGAAGATGATACTAGATCATGAGAGAATGATCAAGGAGCTGGAGCTAAAGAGTAGATCCGGTTCAGATGGTGGCAGCAATTCTTCAGCACACACAGACAGGATTGTACACATCCCCAAGAATGTAGGTAAAGAGTACAAAAGGGTGATGACATACAAAGGTGGTTTCAAGGGTACGAGTCGTCTATTCATATGAATGGGGTCCCTGAATGGAACTGGGGGGCAGGGTTGTGGCCTCTCTTTCCAGAAGAAGCTAGGGATACCCTGATAGCTTTGGGTAAGGGGCAGGACCTCACCTATGCTGACATGAAAGACGCTCTCCTCACTAGGTATGGGTTCACTCCTGAGAAGTACAGGGATCAGTTTAGGTCCAGTAAAAAGTCTGAGGCCAACACTTGGTTGGAATGTGTGGATATGTTCTGTAGGTCGCTGGATGGTTGGGTGAAGGGCAGTAATGTAACAGATTTTCAGGGGCTCTACAATTTGATTGCATGGGAGCACTTGTCTAGTCTATATTTTGCAGATCTGCGCCAGCACCTAGTTGATAGTAAGCTAACTGACCCTAGGAAGCTTGCTATGGAGGCGGACCGCTGGGTGAGTACCAGGGTCCACAAGAAAGCGTTTGGGGAGACTCAGCCAAAGGTGGGCAGGGTCCCCAGCAGAAAAGTGGGGGACAAGGGTAAAGCACAGGAGTTCTCTAAAGGGCCCCAAACTAGTACCCAGGGTAAAGGTTCCCAGCCCCCCGGTGATAAGAAGAAAGGGTCTCTACAGGGAAGCCTGTTGAGACCGGCCCCCGCAAGTGTTATGCATGTGACCAGGTAGGTCACTTCAAGGGGGACCCCAAGTGCCCAAAGGGGACACAGCCACCCACCGGTGGACAGTCCAAACTGTTGGCTAGTGTAGCGCTTGGGGAGGAGGGGTGCCCACAGGAGGGTGGGGATCCCGCAGAAATGACCCTCGTCTCACTAGGGGACAGTGAGATGGTCTCAGGAAACCAGGTGCCCTCTAACACAAAGAAATATAGCACCTGGGTGACCATCAATGGGAACAGGGTAGAGGCTCTCAGAGATACTGGAGCCAGTGTGACCTCAGTCCGGTGTCACCTGGTCTCTGAGAAGCAGGTAGTCCCAGGGGCATTCCACCAAGTAGTTGCTGTAGACAACTCTGAGTGCCAGTGTATGGTGGCGCAGGTTCCCTTTGAATGGGGGGGGGTCTCAGGTCCCTTAAGGGTGGTTGTGAGCCCTACCATGCCTGTAGATTGTCTGCTAGGTAACGACCTGGAGCAGTCTTTATGGAAGGATGTTGAGCTCAGGTCTCACTTGGAGATGCTTGGGTTGCCAGAGTGGGCATGCGTGTCTACTCGGTCAATGGCAGCCAGAAAGGGTAATCAAGAGGACTTGGAGCCTGGAACAATGGCCCAAGTCCCTGCCAAGAGGAAGGGCAGGGGGCGCGGGAAACCGGCCCCCGAAGTTCCCACAGACCGGGAGGAGGTGGACCTCGAGGGGGACGCCCCGGTGCCTACAGGGGAGCAGGTAGCCGAACTGGGAGACATCTCTGAGCTGACCCATTGGCAGCAAGAAGGGGGTCCCACCAGGGAGGAGTTCTGCAGGGAGCAGAACGAGTGCCCTAATCTGGAGGGTCTGCGGCGGCAGGCAGGTGGTAATCAGTCCGGGTCACATCTGATCTACTGGGAGAATGGTCTCCTATACAGTGAGCCTAAGGTTGCTGAGCCTGGGTCAGCCCGTGTGCTGGTGGTACCCCAGCACGTCAGGACCTTCCTACTGGGTCTGGCTCATGACGAGCCTCTGGCAGGACATTTGGGGCAGGACAAGACCTTTGACAGGCTTGTCACCCACTTCTTTTGGCCCCAAATGCGAAGGCAGTCAGATGCACACTGTAGGTCTTGCCAAACTTGCCAGGCAAGTGGTAAAAGTGGGAGGAAGGTCAAAGCTCCTCTCCAACCTTTTCCTGTTGTTGGAACACCCTTTGAAAGGGTAGGGATGGATATTGTGGGGCCACTGGATCCCAAGACAGCCATGGGCAACAGGTACATCCTGGTCTTGGTGGACCATGCCACCCGGTACCCTGAGGCAATCCCTCTCCGGACAACGACGGCGCCAGTGGTGGGCCGGGCGTTAATGGGGATCTTTTCCCATGTGGGATTCCCCAGAGAGGTGGTTTCTGATAGGGGGACCAATTTCATATCCAAGTATATGACATCCATGTGGAAGGAGTGCGGTGTAACCTACAAGTTCACCACTCCTTACCACCCCCAAGGAAACGGTCTGGTGGAGAGATTCAACCAGACCTTGAAGGGCATGATCAAGGGTCTAACAGAACCCATGAGGCGTAAGTGGGACGTCCTCTTGCCATGCCTGCTCTTTGCATACAGGGAGGTGCCTCAGAAGTCCCTTGGGTACAGCCCCTTTGAGCTCCTGTATGGCCACCCTGTCAGAGGACCTCTGAGTTTGGTCAAGGAAGGCTGGGAGGCAGCTCCCAGGAAAACTTCCCAGGATGTGTTTAGTTACATGCTGGCCTTTAGAAACCAAACTGCCCGCTTCAGGAAACTCGCTCAGGCGAACCTAGAAGCAAGCCAGGAAGAAATGAAGAGGTGGTATGACCAGAATGCCACTCTGGTCGAATTTCAACCTGGGCAAAAAGTGTGGGTCATGGCCCCAGTGGAACCTTGTGCCTTGCAGGACAAGTGGACTGGGCCATATGAGGTGGTGGAGCGCAAAAGTGACGTCACCTACCTGGTGGATTTGCAGGCTCCAAGGAACCCTTTGAGGGTCCTTCACGTGAACCGCCTCAAGCCCCACTTCGAGAGGTCCGAAGTAAGTATGCTCTTGGCGACAGATGATGGGGTGGAAGAGGAGAGTGAGCCTCTCCCTGACCTCCTGTCTACCAAGGAGCATGATGGGTCAGTGGAGGGTGTGATCCTCTCCCCTACTCTGACTCAGGAGCAGCAGGGGGACTGTCACCAGTTGTTGGGACAGTTCGCCCCACTGTTCTCTCTGACTCCCGGTGTTACTCACTGGTGTACCCATGACGTGGACACTGGTGACAGCCCTCCTGTGAAGCACAAGATTTACAGGTTGACTGACCGGGTCAGGGCCAGCATCAAGGAGGAGGTCTCTAAGATGTTGACGTTAGGGGTGATTGAGCCCTCCAACAGTCCTTGGGCCAGCCCAGTGGTCTTGGTCCCAAAGGCTGCTGCGCCCGGTGCCACTCCAGAGCTCCGGTTTTGTGTGGACTACCGTGGGCTCAATGCCGTCACCAGGACTGACGCGCACCCCATCCCCAGAGCTGATGAGCTCATTGATCGGTTGGGAGCTGCCTGGTTCCTCAGCACGTTTGATTTAACGTCTGGGTACTGGCAGATTGCCTTAACCGATGGGGCCAAGGAGAGATCAGCATTCTCAACCCCAGAAGGTCATTACCAGTTTCGGGTGATGCCCTTTGGGTTGAAGAATGCCCCTGCCACCTTTCAGAGGTTGGTCAATCAGGTGTTGGCTGGACTGGAGGATTTCAGTGCCGCCTACCTGGATGACATTGCTGTGTTCAGTTCCAGCTGGGAAGAACATTTACAGCACCTTGAGAAAGTGTTGAGGGCTCTGCAAGGTGCAGGCCTCACGATCAAGGCCAGTAAGTGCCAGATCAGGCAGGGTTCTGTGGTGTACTTGGGACACCAGGTAGGAAGCGGCCAGGTGGTGCCCCTACAACCCAAGATTGACACCATTCTGGCTTGGGAACCCCCCAAGACCCAGACAGAGGTGAGGGCCTTTTTAGGACTCACCGGCTACTATAGGAGATTTGTTAAGGGCTATGGCACCATTGTCGCCCCCTTAACAGAGCTGACTTCCAAGAAGCAGCCCAGGAAGGTGATCTGGACTGAGTCTTGCCAGAAAGCTTTTGATGCCCTGAAGGCAGCCATGTGCACGGCGCCCGTGCTCAAGGCACCTGACTTCTCCAAGGAATTCGTCGTGCAGACTGACGCTTCAGAGCATGGTGTGGGAGCGGTGCTCTCACAACTGAACGAAGAGGGCCTGGATCAACCTGTAGTCTTCCTTAGCAGGAGACTACTCCCCAGGGAACAGAGGTGGAGTGCCATAGAAAGGGAAGCGTTTGCTGTGGTCTGGGCACTGAAGAAGCCGAGACCATACCTGTTTGGGACTCACTTCCGGGTTCAGACAGACCACAGGCCCCTCAGATGGTTGATGCAAATGAGGGGTGAGAATCCAAAACTGCTGAGGTGGTCCATCTCCCTACAGGGAATGGACTTTACGGTGGAACACCGCCCTGGTACAGAACACGCCAAAGCAGATGGTCTGTCCAGGTTCTTCCGCCTTAGTGAAGAGAACTCCAATGGGGTTGGGTAGTTCTCCCTACTTTCAGCTGGAGGGGACATGTGTTAGACTTGGCATCTTTTGGCGTGTTTCCCCTTACTTTTGCTTTCTAACCTCCCGTTTTTGACTCTGTTTTTGCTGGTGTAATGATTCTGCGCACTTTCCTCACTGCTGTCCAGTGGGAAAGTGCAAGTGCTCCTGTATAAAATGTGTATGGATTGGTATTTCCATGATTAGCCTATTTGATCTATGTGTCAGTCCCTAGTAAAGTGCACTGCGAGTGCCAGGGCCTATAGATCAAATGCTGTTGGTGGGCTGCAGCACTGGATTGTGCCACCCACGCAAACAGCCCGTAAAGTGTAACTCTGGCCTGCCATTGCAGAGCCTGTGCGCAGCCTGGGGCTGCCATGTTGACTTGGCAAGAGCACACACTTGCAAGTCCCTAAACCTTCCCTTTTCTACATGTTAGTCACCCCTAGGATAGGCCCAAGGTACCCCTGTGGGCAGGGTGCATTGTATGTGAAAGGTAGGACATGCCCTGGTGTGTGTGGCATGTCCTGATAGTGAATTACAGCCTACTTCGTTTTTCACTATTGCAAGGCTACCTGTTCCCCATAGGCCAGAATGGGCAGTTTTGATTATTACATCCTATGATCCTAACTGACCCAGGGAACATGGTAGAAATTCGAGTTTAGTATGCCTGAACTCAGAATGATAAAATGCAGCTTTTAGTGAAGTTGGGTTTAACATTCTGTGTTTGAAAATACCACTTTTAGAAAGTAGGTATTTTCTTGTCTAACCATCCAAGCCTGCCTCTGCTAGGTTGTGTATTCCTTGTCTGGAGTGTGAGTGACTGGGGCTGGGGGATTCCAGGAGACAGGGTGGGTCAGCACAGGGCTGAATAGCAACATCTACATGCAGATGGGTGGGAGGAGTGCACCTGGGACCTGAATAGGACAGTGCCTTCCCTCCACAATGCTGGCTCCACCTCCTGTGGTGCGTCTGATGTCCCTGGCCTACTCTCTGAAAGGAAAGAAGGAGACTTGTCAACAAAGTGCTCCAGGACTGACCAGAACTGGTTTGGACTAGGCAAAGGCCTCTCTGCCTTCAGAGAACAAAGAGAAATTGAGGATAAAAAGGGGGATCCAAACCCCAGAACTTTAGATCTCGCTGGAATCAAGGAACCTGCCAAGACAAAGAGCTGGAAGAGCTGCCAGGAGGAATACTGCCCCTTTGCTGTGTTGTTGCTTTGTTGGGTTGGCCTGCAGCTGCTGCTTCTGCCTTGGGCAGTGAAAGGACTGGACTGAACTTTCTCTACTTGTGCTGAGTATCTCCAAGGGCTTGAACCGAGCTGGCCTCCTGTTAAGAAGTCTCAGGGACTGCAAAGACTTCACCAACCTCTGGGTACCGCTCCTGGAACTGCTGTTTCAGTTGCCACAGAGAAGAGGGAACCGCGACCGACTCTGTCAACCGACTCCGTCGCTGGCCTTGTGTCCTGAAGGCACCGCCAGCCGCACCGACTCGCCCTGCACCGTAAGCCTTGGTCTCACCGACTCCGTCACCGAGCCGCTGCCTGCACCGCATCGAGAGACACCGCGACCTGCATCGCCTCGCTTCACCTCGCTGGCCTGGGCTCAACGACACGGTCGCTGCTGGCTCAACACCCGTGACCGACTCATCACGCACAGCTGTCCGGCTCGACCAGCGCCAATTCCCGCCAACTGGCTCTGTCACCCGCACCGCAACCTGCCAGCACCGCATCGAGCACCGACTCGCCCTGCACCGTCAGCCTTGGTCTCACCGACGCCGTCTGCACGATCGTCACCGAGCCGCTGCTCGCACCACATCGAGGGACACCGCACCTTGCACCGCTCCATTTTGCATCGCGACCGCGACGGATGCCAAGACCGACTCGCACGCCTGTGTGAGCCGCACTAAGAAAGGTACTGTGAACGAATCTGTCCCGCTGTTGCTGGCCCGTACCGACGCGGTCAACGGGAACTGCGAGACTCTGTTGTTTTCAGCATCGCGGTAGGCTCGGACCGAGCTACCGACTCGTACGAACTGTATTTTTTCAACGTATTTTGCAACTTAAAGACAATTTGAGAAGTAACTATTTTTGAAGTACTGTATAGTGGATTTTTATCGTATTTGGTCTTGTTTTAAGTATATAAAAATATTGAATATTTTTCTAAACTGGTGTGGTGTCCGTTTGTAGTGCTAACATTGTATTACTGTTGGTTATGTGCAAATGCTTTACACACTGCCTCTAAGATAAGTCTGACTGCTCGTGCCAAGCTACCAAGGGGGTGAGCAGGGGTTATTTTAGGAGTGTAACTCCCTTATCCTGACTAGAGTGGTGGTTTCTGCCTGGCTTTGGCACATGCCCTAGCCTACCAAAAATCCCATTTCTAACACTTACTGTTTACCATTTAGCTCTTACCCCGCCATGAGCCCTTTGTTTCCTGTGCTTATGATGTCATAGGATCGACGACCGTGAGTTATTTGCGCCAATTCTCTTTGATGCTCAGTCACAACATCCAGGGAATGTGCAGAATCTGCGGTCATTCAAGTGCAGGTGTGACTCAGTAGAAGATGGAATAAAACTGGTCTTCAAGTGCTTATCATAACTGCAGTTTTCCCTACAACGGGCTGTTCGCAGTAAGGTGGGACAACAGTTCAGGTTTAGAATCCAGCTTTTACAGAGGTTCAAAGAGCCTCCTAACTTCTTTTAGAGCTCTGCATAGTAATTGAAGGGACTAAGAATCAAAACTGAAGAGTCTAAGATGAAAGCCTCTTTTCTAAGACTGAGAAACAGAGGGCGTTATGAGGAGATACTTCCTGCACAGATGAATAAAGATAGAAAGACACAAAACGCAAACAAAAAAATCTGCTGGACCCTAAGTTGAATTATTCTCCAGATTCCTTAAAAATTAGTCTAGTTCTAGGGTTAATCCTTTAGTTCTCTTATGTTTAAATGCTTAGGAGTCAGCAGTGAAGGGGCAATAAAAAAGTATGATTATATATTTCACATTTTGCTTTATCTTTTTCTAAGACAACTGAAGGTGTGTGCATATTTACTGATAAACAAAGGTGATGGAAAATAGATGTCTTTAAGCACTTATCAATGTCAGACCACATTAAAGGATTCAACAGTTATGACAACCGGGGGCAAATTTACAAGTAGTTAATGCCACCAGAGTGTCACTTTTTCCGACGTTCTGGTGGCGTTAACTCCTTTGGCTTATTTACAAGGCAGTGTTAAGCCACTTAACGTGGCTTAACACCGCCTTGTAAATAGTGCCCCTATTCACGCAGCACTTTGTGTGAAAGGGGCGTGCAATGACATTCCGCCACAACGCCCATTGCTTTTTGACGCTGCCCCATATTTACAAGGTATGGGGCAACGCCAAAAATACCGCCAGGGATTACTTGGTATTAAGCAGGCGATAGGAGGAGAAATGTTTTATTTCTCCTCGTATTTTGCTCTTTCCATGTGTGCTGCATTCTGCAGCACATATTGATAGAGCAAATCGCCTGTAAAGATTATTTATGTGCAGGAAGGTGTCCCTTCCTGCACATAAACAATTGCCCGTGCAGTGCAGGCACCCTAGCAGAATGGCGCTAGGGTGCCTGCGTTGGCGCTATGTAGCTTTTTTAGCACCTGCGCTAGAGGTTACGCAGGGGTGTGCCACATTCTAGTGACTAAGGCGCATTCCTGCGTTTTGAAACTGTCGGAGCACGGCGCTATCAATTTTGGCGTAACACCGCGCTCCACCAGTTTCTTGTAAATATGCCCCCCAGTGTCACAACCCACAGTCGTCACCAGGCCTTTTACATGATTACGATGTTACATCCTATCCTGATACTTTTATTCTATCTGTAGTGCTCCCCTTGAACCCACTAAATGTGGGTGGGTGTTTCAAAGTTTGTGATTATCTGACACTTATTTAGCATTTCACCAATGGCCTCTTCTAGTCAGAGCAGTGTATTTCCACCTTATAGACCCCTAATTTCAAAAGTAGTTAATGCCACAACATAGGAAAGCAGGAGACATTATGCTTATTTTATATTTTTACTTCAAGCCCGTTCATGCTTTCTAGTAGAATGACAATTCTGTATTTCTTTTTCACAGATCATTGGTTTACAAAGTAAAATTAATACACTAAAATCTGCAAAAACGCCTTTCCCAACACTCACCAAAAGGTGTATTAAAGCAACGATTTTCTTCTTTTGAACGCAAAATCAATTGAGTATATTAAATTAAGATCTGATCGATTTCTGTTGGAAGTATAGGAATGTAGCCAGTATTAGCTTTCAGGTTGAGTAGGTGTGCTAGTACGGTAGGTTTTACAAGTGCCTTTAAAGAGTTTATACTGAAGGTTGTCAAGTTGTGAAGTCATCCATATTTTGCATAGCCTCTTAGGCTGGCATTCAGATTGGGGCCAAGCCGTCAAGGCATTTGCAAGGTTTTAACAATGTGCGCTTTACAAGGTGGGCACTACAGCCAACCAAATCTCCTGATTGAACCCGTACCGAGGCTAGACATACTGCTGAGTGCAAGCATGATGATTTAGAAATATCAGTTTCTAGTACACTTTGCAACAGAGAGCGATTTTCTGTACATTCTCTGAGTTTCTTTTTCAAGTTTCATTATTTACAAGTTTGAAAGCACTGATTCATTCTGACTCCCAAGTTTCATCATACTAATTGATATTGACTCCCATACTCCTTTCAGCAGTTAAATAAGTGTGTTTGCTGTAGCATGTGGTAAATATTTCAGTTGGTTTAGCTGAGTGTCTTGTGTGGCGCTGTTGTGTTTCAGTCTGAACAGTCTTAGGGGTGTGTGATGTGTACCTGAGTGAGCGAACAAATGGGACTGAAGCAACTTATTTTGTTCTATGAGGGGGAATGATTGTCCTTTATCCAGTGTGTTCTTAGGTGGCATCCCATTGATACGTATATGGCTCTAATGTTGTGCTGTGTATTTAAGAATGTGGATGGACTGTCTAATGTTTATTCTGAGTGTAGGTAGGTATGATGAGCCTATTGTATTGTTAGGGGTTCATTGAGATGCCAATTATATTGTGTCAGACCCCACAGGGCACCACAGGCTACTGAGCCCCAATTGTGGTGGTTGAGATTGTTTGCTACTGGTGTCTTGTGGTTCATCCTTCTATGGGTCAGCAAACTGGGCCAAGTTCGGCCACTCCCTCACTTAACTCTGTTAGTGAGGACGAGCAGTCACAGGCTTCTCATGGGGGCAGTGTGGTAGCAAGCGCTCATAGCTCACCTATCAGCCATCAGACACTCTAATGTATTGTCCTGCCTAAAGATTACCTTTTATGCAAAAGAAAGTACTTGAATCACACAGAAAAGCTAAAGTATACTCAGTGCAATGGAAATGGCATAAAGGGGCGTAAAATAAGTTGCATAAAACAGTGAGCCACTACAATACCTTCTTCCTGGTATCTTCTTTCTTCCCACTATGGTCGAGATCTCATATCTCCAGTTCCCAACACACTATAGGTTTAGACATGATTAGGTACAGGTGCATATAAATCAAAAACTTTGACAGGTCAACTGTTCTACTCAGTTCAATTCCCCTTTATCCCTCCAACAAAAATCTTAGGGTGCACAGCAGACTTGTCTACAAGCATTTATTTTCTTGTCGCTGGTGCAGGCTCAGCACTGCGTTTTACCTGTTGCTTTTTACAGCAGTTCGAGATGTGTGGAAGTTGCGGTCTGGGCTCCTGTCCTACAGGAAACATGACAGCAGTCTCATCCAGGATGAAGGTTGAGGAGGCATTCAGTGACGTATATCTGCATGGACGCACTTGCCTTTGGTTGCAGTCGTCTTCTAGTCTGGCTGCGGACAGATGCTCCGGTGTGGCAGATTCGGCCTCTAGACTTTTTTTGGCAGTTGTCACCTCCACTTCCAATAAGGGCTTCCTGCTTTGGAGGAGGAAAGGCTTTCACTCACAGAATCTGCAGCAGCAGCACCAGTTTTTTATGCCTAGGGCAAACACTGGATGGTACAGTCTTATGCTGGCTCACATGGAAACTGAGTAAATCAACTGTGGGGATACCTTTATGACATGGGTCAATCCTGGTTTCCCTCTCTGAGTGCTCTACATGTTGGGAACATGCTAGTCTTCCCCTCATGGACAGTTTTTCCTTCTGCAAGGCTAGACACACTATTTGCCTCCCTCACTAAGCAGGCAGGCTTCTGGGAACTTCAGGCAGACTCCTCTGGTAAAAAGGGCAGACATCAGGAGACGTCCCTTCACCTCTGGGGGACTGGATGTCAGGCAGACCCCAGCCCTGGCTGCACAGCTGCTCTTCTAATACGCTGCAGAGCACGCTGTTTCTTCGTCAGGAAGAACTTAGGACTCAAAAAAGTGGTGTGGTTTAGATCCCACTTTTATACACATTTTCCAGACAAAGGATGTAGAGTGGCTATATCAGGTTTTAGAACAAGTTTGGTTGATACACCTTCAAATTTCACTCTCAGGCTGCTTTCCAGACAGAGCTTTTGTGCAAAGTGATGGCGCTCACAGAAGGTAGCAATGGGGCTGACCCTGTATCCAAAACAGGGGCACAATGAAGTGCGAGGTCTCAGCATCTGGTTGCCATCAGCCTCCCTGAAGCAGTAATCAGAGACAGACAAAAGCGCAGGCCCTGCCAAGAAACCTCCTCACCTTGAACAACTTACCCTGCAGTCCCACCACTCACCCCTATCATTAAGCAGATGATAGTGCTCTAGAAATACCAATCGGCAGCCCTTTCTTAATAAGAACCTCACTGAATTTCTGAAGGCTAGCCTTATCTCCATCCTTCCTCACTTTAGTGTCCGGGTTTCCACCGTCCAGCTACAGAAGTGCAGTCTATACATTTTCACTTTCTGGGGGAATCGGTGTCCATCCTCCATCTTTTTGTATGCTAAAACCAGGGGCATCCAATATGTATCCCACTGGCCCTAGCACTCTGAATCTTACAATAAATAAAATACTACTTGCATTGGTTCCGAGGACCTGAGAGGCTGTGGTGCGAGAACCTGTGTCGTCATCGAGGCTGCCTTTGATGAGAGATGTGAGGGCCTGCGTTGGTGAAGCTTCGCACAGGTGGTGGTTTTGATGCGGCTATGAGGTTGATGCAGAGTCCTTTGCATTGGGAGAGCCCTCACAGCAGAGGTGATGCATCAGTTCTGAAGGTGATGCATTAAACACAAACTTGATGTGCCAGTTCTGCTGGAGATGCACCGTGGAGGAGATTCGTTGGTTATGCTGGTTCCACAGATGGGTTGGCAGAGCACGTTCAGGCCCACTTCCAAGGGTCCAGGACTGGGGTGGCACCACTTGGCAGGGTAGGACTCACAGATGGCAGAGTCCAGATGCTGGGTTTAAGGTTGTTGGAGCCCTCTGTCCCTGAGGCTCTGGACAGGAGGCCAGTCAACTAGGCCTTGTAGTCACTTTGGGATCCTGGATTCAACAGACGCAGGTCCAGTCCTTCTCACCCAGGCAAGAGGGCAGCAGACAGCAGGTCAGCACAGCAGGACAGCAGTTCCTTCAGAGCAGCAGTCCAGCAGAGTGGCAGTCCTTTCAGCAGCACAGCAGTCCTTCTTCCTAGCAGATTATCCACAGGTCTGGAAGTGTACTGAAGAGGTGGTGTCTTAGGTCCAATATTTATACCTGACCCTCTGGAAGGTGGTAGAAGCTTCTAGAGGTTTCCCTTTGAAGTCTCCAAGCATCCTGACTTCCCTGTCCTGGTTTAAGACTAACTACAGGGGGTACATGCAGCCCTTTGTGTGGAGGCAGGAAGCAGCCTATTCCAGTGTAAGCAGGGCTGTGACCAGCTCCGACCTCCCATCCTTCCAGTGAGGGCCCATCCAGGCACACCTAAGATCTCTATTGTGTGCGGCTGTCTAGGAGGAATACACAAAGCCCATCTGTCATCTACGCCCAGTCATGTGACCCTGAGAAAGGCTACAGGCACTCAATAGCTAAGGAAGGGAAATGCCAGATTTCTAAAAGTCTATGTACAGGGGAGTTGGGCCCTATCACTAACTGGCCCAGACTTCCAAGATGGCCGACAGGTGAGGAGCTCCGGCCGGGAGCTCCCTGGCTGGGGTTTGCCTTTTTGGCTTCTACCCCTGGATTCTGCCCCCCTAGGACCCACTTAGCCCGGGGATCGTTCTCCTGCCATCTGGCCACAATCCGTGGAACTCCAGACACCCATGCATGTAAATTGGTGGCCCTGAACACCGGGCGTACCGATTGACCGAGAGTGCCGTGAATCGACGGTGCCTGAGGGGAAAAAAGTCGGAATACCGGAGTCCGAGGCGAGGGGACGCGAGGCCGCGCCCCTGAAACGTGGGCCGGAGTCTGCATTCTCTTCGTGCCGAGAGAGGCCGAACAGCTGGGGAGAGACAAGTGCCGGGAGGTGAGAGATTGAGAGGCCCGAGGTGAGCGGGGGAGGGACTCGGGTCGGAGCCTGGCCGAAGTCTAACTGGCGGCGAAGAGTTCCCCTGCCTGGACCAAGGAACTACGGTGGCGCGCTCGGCCCTCCAGAGGGCGAGCTGGAGGGTGAGGCGGGCGGCGCTTCCCAGTAACACCGGGACTGGTGCGGCCGATGGAACTGTAACGATGCCCCCCGGGCGGAAACTATGAATGTTGTACTGACCGTGGAGCCCGAGCAACATGGCCGATGCCCGGTGGAGCCGTTTAGGCAGCTATAGAGGAGATTGGCTCTGGTTCACCCCCTCGGCCGTCACCTACCCAGCCGGACATTGGACATAGTTTTTCCTCATCTCTCCGCTGTGTTTTCTTCCCTCCCCCGCCTCCTCCCTCGTGATCCTGTGGCTGCCTTCCCCCATCCAGCCCTGCGTGGAGCAGTGGAGTCAGCTACTTTATGGTTTTTGTATTGGATTTTTGTATATCACGCCATTTTGGGATAATGCTATTGGATCCCATGACCTGGGTTCCATCTTGGCGGTTTCGACCGATCCTCATTGCTGTTGGACTGCTCCTTGTTCGCCTGACTGACCTTTTCCTCAAGTCGACCCCCCCTTAGGTCTCCTTCACCCCTCCCATCTCATACTATCACCGATACACGGGATGTTTTGGAGTGTTGGTCCCCAGCCAGTTTGTTTGTCTTTCACTTTGACTGTTTTGTCCCCCTGAAGTACTTTCCCCCTTGCTGGTCTGCCTGACCTGATCTGCATTCCTTACCCCTTTTTACCATTCCCCCTCTACCTTCCATGCCCCATTGAACGTGTGTCTTGGCTATGCTATGCGCTAATAAACATGTTATTGTGTAATCACTGTTTTTCTCCTATGTTATGCTTGGCTCCTGTAACTGATGTAATTTTGTAACTTGTAACTCGCTGTTCCTCATGTAAAGCGCTCTGATACCTGCGGGTCTAGCCAGCGCTATATAAAACTCTGCAAATAAATAAATAAATAAAATAAATAAACTGACAAATTGGGCCTCTTCAAATTAAAACAATAGCTATTGTATCTGGCTGTAATGGTTTGGAAATACCTATTTTGACAAAACAAAGTAAAATCAATTTATAAACTTGGTCTGTGTTTTTATTTTTACATTCAACTGTACAAATATTATTACATTCATTTAATGTAGTTTGTGGTATGTCCTATAGAATGACTGTTCTCTTTTTCAATGAAGACCTTTTTTTTATAAAAAAGAAAATAACAAATATGTTCAACGAAGGTGAAAGACAATGATGATTCAACGTAAAGACATTTTTGATAATAAAGAAAAATCAAAAATTAAGTTCTTGTTCTAAGGCATAATTAATCAATCCAGATCGAGTCGTCGCAAGGCCTTATGGTACTTGCAGTCTGAACTGTGTTGGGTGGTGTAGTGATTAACCTTCCAAGTGGCGAAGCATGTGCTTTTTTTCTTTTTCATCAACTATCGCAATTTATTGATTCCTGAGATCTCGTTAAGTCCATGACTGACAGTGTTAAATTTTAATATTAAGTACGCTTCTGTTTGCATCAATCTTGTTTCTACGTCGCCTCCTCTAGGATTAGGCTGGATGACAGTTACGACGGTCCACCTGAAGTCTTTTTTTTGTGTGTGACCTTCTTTCATGAAGTGGCTGACTAGAGGTGCTGAAACTGTCTTTGTTTTGATGCGGGATTTATGCTGGACAATCCGTTGTTTGATTTCTTGATTCGTTTTCCCAATATACATTTTTCCACATGGGCAGATTGTCGTATATAAAACGTTTTTTGTTCTGCAGTTAGTAACTTCACTGTGTTTCCACTGGATTTTATATTTAGTGAACACTGAACCTTCTATTGTCTGGGGGCAGGTAATACAATTACCACATTTGTGGTGTCCCTGGATTGGTTTTAGATTCCACTGGGAGACCAGATCTCTTTTCTTATTAGGTGGATTGCTGACCGCTCGGACCAATTGTGTGCCTATACTGGCATTTTTTTCATTGCAAACAGTGGTTCATTGCAAACAGTGGTACCTCAAAGCCGCATTCGGAACTCTTCAATAAATGCCAATTCTTTCGGATGATATTTTTGAAATTGTTGGTCTGGGGGCAATATGTAGACACACATACCAATTTTTTCATCGGCTCCATTTGATTCTTGGTGAGTAAAGTCTCTCTTGGCGTAAACCAGGCCCTTTTCATAGAATGTTTGAGAAGTTTCTGTTAATATCCTCTTTCTTTGAGTTTATCTAGTAAGTTGTCAGCATGAATAAAATAATCATCTTTCCTGGTACAATTTCGTCTGATTCTTAGAAATTGCCGATAAGGCAAGCTATCTCGTAAATTCCGTGTATGACGACTTTTATAATGAAAGGCATTATTCATATCAGTCGGCTTCTGGTGTAAAGTTATTATCAACACATTTTCTTCAATCTTGACTTCAACGTCCAAAAACGTCAAGCTGGATTTATTTTTTGAACAACTGAATTTGATGTCAGGACTTATGTTGTTCAGCCAATCATAAAATGAATTTTGCTGGTCTTCAATTCCACTCCATACACACCATATGTCATCAATATAGTGTAGCCTTTGTGAAATATGGATGGAGACGGGTTATTGTTGTAAATGAACTTGTCCTCGTGCATCGCCATAAAGAGTACCACCATTTCCGGCGCGAAGAGACATCCAATGGCGGTCCCTTGTGTCTGCATGAAGAAATCGTCTTCAAATTTGAAGTAGTTATGTTTTAATGGTAGTGATTCCAATTTCAGTATAAAATGTGTTGGAACTCTGTGGGGGTGTGGTCTTGTTTCTAAGAAATGTTCCATTGCTTCCAGGCCTTGATCCTGTGGGATCTGTGTGTAAAGGGAAACCACATCGAATGTGACTAACCATTGGCTGTGTGAATCAAAAGGATGTCGTCCCACCTTGTTAATAAAATCCATTGAATCCCTCAGATATGAAGGCACTTCTTTTAGAAACAGTTTTAGAAAAATACAGACATATTTGGAAATTAGTTCTAACAATAAATCGCAGCCCGATACAATTGGTCTACCTGGAGGTATTGGCTAGTTTTTATGTAGTTTTGGTAGAAAATAATTTGCCGGAATCCGTGGAGTTGTTTTTTTAAATTATTCAAACTCTTTGGGCCCTAAGTAATCTTCGTCAAATCCCTCTGGCAAGACTGTTGAAATTTCCTCTTGAATTTCTTTTGTTGGATCGTGCTTGATTAGGCGGTACCAGTTGGTATTGTGTACGTCTTCTCACTTCATCAAGGTACTGGTCTTTTGCCCACAATACTACTGCGAAAACTGGTTCCAAACATATGGATAATCCAAAGTAAGTGGGACTGTGTTTTGATTTCAAACATCTAATGAATAGGCGCACACAGTACAAGCATAATTGCTCCACCCGCGACTTTGCCAGCAGCAGTTTATGCGGTAGCAACAATGTTTCTAATCCATTTCTAACAACAATGGATGAATACAGCTAAACGTGAATTGAGCACTTAACTAATGGCGTGAGTCAATGCCCAAAGAGTTTCCTAAATGTTGCATTAATTGGTTGGTGTAGAACCGCTCAGGAGGCTTGTCGAACCAGTTTTAATACAATTCACGAATACGGGCAAACAAAACTCAGTAACACATCGGTTTAAATTTATGCCAACAAGTGCAAGCGAGTTGAAGGTGCAAATATTTACAAACAAAACAATTTGCTTGTTTCAGATAAAAGAAGCAAGCGCATTTTCAACTACGGATGTTAAGAAGAGAGAGCATTCGGAGAACAGCAGACTCCTCCCGTACGACGTATAGAGGTACATAATTTGATCTGATAACAATTTAGATTGAACCTCAAAATAATAACACATTTTTGTAGCCTAACACCATTTAAAAGATTAATTACAGACTTCAAGCCTGTCTGAAATAAAGTTAATGGCCATCTACAAGGAAAGAAAGAGTATAGAAATATTCCTCAGGCATTTCCATTAAGGAAGAACTGAGGTAAACTTCTCATCTCTTTGAATTCGTAAATAACATTGAACACGAATGGAGGTGGATACCAGCTAACTCAATGCACATATTATTTATTTCACAGAAAAACATTCAGTGTAGGTCCTGATGAGAACCCATAAACCTTAGAGGTTCGAAACGTGTTGACGACAAAGGCTAGGGGATTAGCAGACAATGTTTGATGACGGCCAGTGGAAAATAAATTAAACACATCATCAAATACTTTATTTTCGATCACAAGGATCTTATAAAGTGCATAGTGCCATACAATATAAAAATGGTACAAGCAACAAAAAAGACGATTTACAAGGTACAATATACAACAGTGGTTAAAACAATACATGGTTAAAAGTCATTTTCCATAAGGTGGGTCAAGATTTGATATGCAAGAATTAAAAAGCTTAAGAGGCAGCTCATGTAAAACATTTAAAGCGTTTGATCCACAAAGCATGGCAAAATCTGGCCAAACCAAAAACAACCACCCTGCGAGTGTCGGTATCTAGAATTCTCATAACCTCTAGGTAATGTCCAGATCCAATCAGTTTACACAATGGCACAATCCACTTGCCCCGCAAGCTTCTATAATGGGGGCAGAAGAATACCAAATGGACTATTGATTCTGAGCAATCATTACATGCGGGACACTGATCATCTATAGTGGCCTTACTACACCACTTTTTACAAAACAGTTTAGAGGGTAGGGTTTTAAAACGGAATTGTATAAATAATTTCTGTGCCAGCGGTGGTACAATTTCATCAATAGTTTCCTGATAAAATGGGGCAAATTTAAAACTACTAAAATCCTTGGTCACAGTGCCCACCGGTTTGGCCATCTCCTTCACCATAATAGTATCCCAGTATATCTCCTTTTTGTTTTTTCTCAATCTTTTTATTGATCAGCTTATAACAAGTGTTAACAAGCCCCAAACCGGGACCCAGCAATCAGTTGAGACTCATAGGCATTATAGGCATTTTACATTTATAGAACCAAAACCCCAATCCATTAACAAACCCCCCCCCCTCCACTATCCCTGGCACTGAATACCTTCGTTGAACCCAATGTTATAAACCATTGGAGACATTGAACAGGCCTCAATAGCAATCACAGTCCCACCGCCTGTAACAATTGAGTCAACATTGCAACTTTCTACTGCAGATCAGGGTTGCCCATCAGATACCCTGTTAATGGGGCCCAAAAATCTTTAGGCCGCGAGGCTGCGGGCAGTTCCTCTGCATAAATTCCCAACTGGTCCCTGCAGTACAACAGGTCACGGATCCATCCTTTCACCGTCGGGCGAGTTCTAGCCCCCCAGCATTTCGCAACTGCCCGCTTGTTGAATAAAGTGGAAATAGCTACCAGTCTTCGATTGCATGGCTTGAGATTTTTAACCCATCCAAGGAGACAGAAATCAGGCGCACACTTCACATTTTCCAGCACCACCTCCGTGAGCACACTCGTGACTTTAACCCAGAAGGCCTGTATGCCAGCACAGCCCCATGCAAGATGCAGAAAGTCTGCATCATCCTGCCCACACCGCACACAACAAGCGCTCTCTCGCAGACCAAATCTACGCAATTGTACCGGTGTGTAATATAATTGATGCAGGTATTTGAAATGTATGATGCGTAGGTTGCAGTTCGCCGTCAGGCGGCCGTTAGTTCACAGCAAAATTTCCAAGCCTCGGTGGACATAGTGGCCCCAAGTGTCGTGTTCCATTTATTGTAGGAGGGGCTGTCAATTGGATCCCGCTCCCTCAGGGATGCATTATATAGTCTTGTTATCAGTCCTCTGCGCAAGTCGCTTGCTAACACTGCCTGCAGTGCCAGAAGCGTTCTTGGCTCGGCTGGGTAGACGGGGTATATCGCACGTACAGCTTGCCTTACACGCACATATGTGAATCCCAGCATCAGGTCCTGCCCCCGCCCTTCCTGTATATCTGAGAGTGGTCGAAACTGGCCCTGCTGGTAAAGGTCTCCCAGCTGTGCAATCCCCACGTTTTTCAGTGTGCGCAGCGCAGCCTTTTCTTGTGCAGCAGAGATATCCGGGTGTGCAGCAAGTGGTAGCGTCGGGGCATAGATATAATCTAGTTGCGCCCTGCGGGCCAGGGCCCTCCACGCAGTGCAGTGTACCGGATTGATTTCAGACCGCGGTCCACCATGCCCACCCAGCAATGCGGCCGCCTCCAGTGACACAGGCAGCACCGAGTCTGCCTCAATGGCAATATGCGGCAGGAACCTTTGCGGGTGATACCAGAAATGCGCAAACTGCGCCTGGGTGCATAGATAGTAGAGCCTCATATCGGGGGCCTCAAAGCCTCCACGCCCAAACGGTTGCACCAGTACCTCCCAGCTACAGCGGCGTTTCCTACCTCCCCATACAAAGGCGAGTAAAGCTGATTGCAGTGTATTAAACAGTGCAATATTCAGACGGATCGGAATGTTAATGAATAAATAGAGTAGCTTAGGGAGGATCGTCATTTTAACTACTGCTATTCGATCTGCTAGAGAAAGCGGCAGCTTAGCCCATCTCGTCGCCTGGTCTGTGAGTTTAGTGATAGCACGGCCATAATTCGTGGAAATCACCACCTCAGGGTCTCTGTGCAGCCATACCCTAGGTACCGAACTGGGTCGGTGGACCATGCAAGCGGGAAGTCCAATTCCACCTCACGGGTGCCGACCGTCAGTGGAAACACTGTAGATTTTGCCCAATTGATACCCAGGCCTGAATACCCTTCGAACTTCACGTATTCGCGGAGCAACTCCGATAAATAAGTTGCCGGCTTGCGGACGTACAGGAGCATATCATCCGCGTACAGCGAAACCACCAATGGACGCTGATGGAACTGCAACGCCGCCTTAGCATGCCGTTGGCGCAGTTTACATGCCAAAGGCTCTAGTGCGAGCGCAAAAAATATGGGCGACAGGGGCGTGCCTCTGTTTATTGAAAAAGCTTCTGACACCCAGCCGTTCACCTGTATACGCGCCAATGGTGCATAGTATAGCAGATGGACCCATTTGAGAAAGAAGGGTGGCAGGCCCATGCGCAGCAGTACCGTGAACATGTACTCCCATTGCAGAGAGTCGAACGCCTTTGCGGCATCGAGTAGTACCGCTACCGCCTGAAATTCCGGCTCAAAATAGTGTAGTGTGGCAAACACAGTGCGTAGGTTGTGCATAGTCGATCTAGCGGGCACAAACCCCAACTGGTCCGGGAGCACTAGACTTGGAACCAGGGGCTGCAGTCTGCTGGCGATCTTCTTTGCCAGAATTTTGGCATCAATATTAATCATGGAGAGAGGCCTATATGAATCACATGCACTGGCTTCTTTACCAGGTTTCAGGAGCATTACAATGAGTGCCTCTCTAAGTGTGGGTGGGAGGGTGCCAGTCTCGTACGCCTCTGCAAACACATCAAATAGCCTAGGGGCTAAGTCCTTGACATAGGTTTTGTAGAACTCGCTCGGGAGCCCATCCAGGCCCGCAGCCTTACCTGTCGGGAGAGACATTATAGCGAGTTTGACGTCCTCGACGTCAAATGGCTGCGTAAGGTATTCTCGCTGGCCCTCCGACAGCCAGCCCAGCACGATATCTTCCAGGTACGAGTTAACCTCTGCTGCTCGGGCGTGCGTCCGCTTTCCATACAGATCGGAGTAGAAGGCAAGCACTATTTTACTGATCTCTGGTGTGGTGTAATGTGCCTCGCCCTCCTCGTTTTGCAATTCAGTGATGTGTACTTGGCTCCGAGGTGCCGCCTATTTCTGCGCAAGGGATCGACTGGGTCTTCCTCTCTCCCCCTAATAACGTGCCGTGCTACGGCGCGATCTATGTGCCATCTCCTGGTCTACGGTTTCGTTGTGCTCTGTTACTAGGTCCCGTATCGCAGCTAACTGCTCTGGAGCAGGACTCCGCTCGTACTCATGCTCCAGATTGGATATATCCGCCGCAAGTTTACTGATTCGACGGCGTATATCTTTTAAAACCCCAGCTTGCGCACCTATGCACACACCCCTTATCGTGACCTTAAATGCTTCCAACAGCACACCCGCACTATCGACCGTGCCCTCATTCTCCTTAAAAAAATTGCTAATCGCCTCCTGCACTGTACACTTGAAAACCTGATCAGTCAATGAAGCCTGTTGCAGTCGCCAGGTGAACGGGGGCCTATCGCACTCAGGGACACACATTTCCAGCAATACCGGGGAGTGATCTGACAGCGTCTTCGCCAGGTGTCTGACATTGGTCACCCATGTGCAGGCAACTTCCGATACAAGCCAGTAGTCCAGGCGAGACCACGTGCCATGCACCGCAGATATAAAGGTGCTTTCTCTTGCCTCAGGGTGTCGCATCCCCCACACATCGTGTATGTTCCCGGCTTCTAACAAGCCCACCAGAGCATCTGTCGCTAGCCTGTGTCGTGGGGCCCCACTCCCAAATCTGTCAATAGTTACATCTAAGCAAGTATTGAAATCGCCTCCCCAAAGGATCTCGACAGGAGGAAACTTGGAAATGCGCCGCCATACATCAGTAAAGAAGGAATGGTCATCCACATTCGGGCCATACACATTAACCAGAAGCACCCCCACGCCTCCAAGCTTGCCATGCACAAGGGCGAGCCTGCCTTGGTCGTCCGTCTCTGAGCTGAGGACAGTAAAGGGGACTCTCTTCTTAACTAAGATTAGCACCCCACGGGAATAGGAGGAGTATGAGGAAGCAATTCTGGCCCCTGCCCAGCGTCCGCCCACGTTCCTCTCAGACTGTGATGTAAGATGTGTTTCTTGTAGGAATGCTATTTGGATATCGAGCCTGTCTAGATAGGCCAGCATCGAGAGACTTTTCTTGGGGCTGTTTAAACCGCGCACGTTCCATGTACGGAATTTTATATTACCACCAGTGCCATGCAGCAGAAATAATATACATATTAGTGTGATGCCAAGTTACAGTAGTGTGTCGCCTGGGTTCGTAATCAGTGCAAGAGCATAGTGCCAACCAGTTCCCCCCCTCAACCCCCCTCCATCCCCCCACCCACTTCAGCGGTCCCAACATGCCAAAGCCATCCCTACTCTGTTTAAACATCCCCCAACAATCAACTCTACAGTGTGCAACATGTGGGGTATTCCCATGTGGGGCCTCCAGAGAGCTACTGGCCCCCTACTGAGTAGGAGGTGGCTGATCAGGTCTAGGTACCTGTGCTAGAAATTAAAGATCATGGCAATGTATAGACTGCATCAAAGCCAACCATTCGGCATTATCCTGCCCTACTACAACATTTCTGTAGCGGTGAACAGTAACATCCCAAGACTATAAATCAGAGCATATCACTTGTATGACACGTCAATCAGAACCAGAGTTCGGCATTGCACTCTCTTTCATTGTTCTTCCTCGTCCGGATCATTCGGGGCCTCTCGTCGCTTCAATTTTTTCGCATGCTCCATCGCCGTCTTAGGGGTGGTGAAGATTTTAAAGTCCCCCCCCGGGCCCCCGTAGGTGGGCAGGGTACAGCATGGCATAGGGAATGCCCTCGGATTGCAGGAATTTCTTTACAGGGCCAAACTCTCGCCTTGCCGCCTGGACTGTGACAGTAAAGACTGGAAAAAAGGATAGTGAGTTCCCTTGGTGGTTAATGTCGCCCTTTTCTCTGGCCAGCCTTAAAATAGTATTGCGGTCCCTGTAATTTAGTAATCAGGCAATTATAGGGCGAGGTGGGATGCCTGGTGCTGGTCTCACCGCCAGGGAACGATGAGCCCGCTCTATTATGAACATGTTGGAGAAGCTCTCATGGCCAAAAATATCTTTGAGGAGGTCCTCAATGAAGGTCTCCATCTTCCCAGTGTTTGTGGACTCTGGCAGGCCCGTGATTCGAATGTTATTACGGCGAAACCGGGCCTCTAAATCCTCGTTCTTTGCTTGGATAAGCGCCAGTACCTTCTCCATGTTGAGGGCTTTATCGGCCACTTCACTTAAACCCTCCTCAGCAGTAGCGACCCGTTGCTCCACCTCCCCCATTCTCGTGTTTTGTTTCTCGAGTTGGGAAGACATATGGTCAAGTCTATGGTTTATGGCAGACATATTGCCCTCTATGGATTGGAGGCTTTTCTGCATGGCCAGCAGTGTCAGTTCTATCGTGGACGGGCCATCACCCTGTGCGTCGGCCTCGGAGTCGGATGCCGCCTTTTGCGTCTTGCCAGTTTTTCGCGCCTCAAACGTGAGGCGAGGCTGAGTTTTATCCGTCTTCCCAATATTAGATGTTGGGCAATGTGTGTGAAGGTTGCTGACCTGCAAGGGGGTCAGGCGTGGCAAGAGCGCTGAGGACCCCACCACTGCCAAGTAAAGGTATTAATCTGACACCAGCGTTCGAGTGTGGCTCAAATCTGCAGTCTAGCTGTGTTCACAACAATGATAGCGGCGTCCCACGCTCAGCTCCCGCAGCGCTCAAGTCCCTTCCGTTATGCGCCCAAGTGGTAGCCCGGCCTGTTTGACGTTGGGCGTCTGTTAGCAAATGTCGTATAAGGGCCGCCGCCTCTAGGGCACTGCACTGTTTGAGAGGGACCAGCTACTTCAGTTCAGTCCGCAATAGGGCCTAGCGAGCATATACTGCCACAGGTGTCGTGCGCGCTCTGCCGCGTGGCCCGTCATGGCGCACAGTGCTGGTTCAAGGGTGCACTGGACAGACAGGTATATGGTGTGGGGTGTGCGCCGGGAGTCCAACAGCTAGGCCCAAGAAGTCAACTATGGCCAAATGAGTATGCAGGCGGTATCCTGATCTGCTGCGCTGCTGCGCTTGGGAAGTACGCTGATTCACACTGCCGCTGGGGCTTCCTGAGGCGGGCAGGAATGATGTAAAGGCCCTCTTGTCGGCTCGATCTCTAGGCGCAGGCCCCCCTCCGGAGCATCACGGCGAAACGGGCCTCTGTCCGTGATATTGCCAGCAGTGGGTGGGAGCGCTTAGGGAGACCTCACCTCAGCACTCACGGTCCCGCAGATAAGTTTCAGGCAATGGAGGCGGGGGCATTAGCGGCAGGTTTGTCAGCGCGCCGGGTCCCTGCAATGCCGGCAGATATCGCAGGTAGTCTCGGCAACGTGCGCGCGCTGCAGCCGGCCTTGGCTTGCAGGGCACAGCCCGGCTCCCAGGCCTACACCCGTAGCCGGAGCTGCAGACCCGGGCCAGACCGCGCTCCACTTACCACAACCGGCACCAGACGCCACTTGCGGTGCGATGGTCCACGTCTGCCTTCCCCGCTGATATTGGGCATCCGCACTCCCCCGCCACTCCTCAGAATCTTCACAGCCACTTGTTTCGGGCCGGCCGCCCGCCAGGCGCGTCGCTCAGCTCCGCCGCTCACCTCGCCATTTCGCTGCCAGGTCCGTCAGCATCCAGAGGCACACTCACCAACAGGGGCTCCGCAGACACAGTCCTCCCCTGTATCGCGCCGAGGCGTCGTTATGAGCCAGCTCACCGCAGCGCTCCAGCGGCCGCCATGTTGCACTCTCGTCGTCAGGATCAGTCCCAGCCGTTATCAGCCGAATGCGGAGGCGCTGTCCTTCCGCAAGGGCACCACTGCATGCAGGAATGTTGTTCTGTGCAGATCTGTGGGGTTTGATGCCAGAATGCCATGATTTTTAGCAGATATTGGGCGGATTGAGGATCAGCCGGGCGGAGCTGCACTAAGGCGCAGCCATCTTGCTGTGCGTCCTCTAGCGCCCCCCAGTATATCTCCTTAACCCTGCATTTTGGTATAAAACACAATCTTTCTGAGGTGGACCAATATTCCTCCATCCCAAGTCTCTTCAATAGATTCTTCAGGGAACTAAACCACAGGATAGAGTTAACCTGGGATCGCTTAAGGAGATCAATCGTCTCTGCTCTGTATGGGAGCTCATTAACCGACCACAGACGGTGTCAGAACATTAACTGCTTGTAGCCCATCTTGTGCGATAACAGTTTTTGGCCCAAGTCCAAAAACATAGGAGCCAAGGGGGTACTAGTGGAAAGGTTTAACATTGAGCAGAGAAACCGGTTTTCTACAGAAGTAAGAGAATTTGTGTTTCCAACGCCCCACAATTCGGCCCCGTAGAGGGCTCCCCCCAATATTTTGGTATTATAAATTTCCAATGCTGGGGCCGCTTTCCTGGTCACTGTTTTTTTGTGGATTTTACTTAAGTGAGCAGTTTGTTGGATTAGTGATAGTTGGGCTTTTTCGATGTGGGGCACCCAATTTAGCTTTGAGGTTAGGTGGATACCCAGATAGTCAAAGGCAAAAACTTTAGGGGGCTATTTCCTACTTACATTGATCTTTTTGGTGACTTGGAATCCCCCTTCGAGAAAATCATATATTTCGTTTTAGCCTTGTTTAGTACCAGGCCATGCTCCTTGCAGAACTCAATAAAATTATTCAACAATTGTTGCAGACCGTAGGGGGATTTAGAAATTAATAGGGTGTCATCCGCGAGGAGTAGGGCTGGTACTCTTCTCTCCCCCACCTTTGGGGCGTCGCATCCATCCCTGTCTAGATAATCAATCACCCCATTTATAAAAAGGGAGAATAACGTGGGCGCTAGGATGCACCATTGTCTCACTCCACATTCGACAGGGATTTGCTCAGTGAGTTGATTGTTATCCCCCCACCTAACTTGTGCTGTATTTGAAGAGTGCAACCGAATTAACATTTCTAATAGGTTATGAGGTATGCCCATCGCTGCCAACACTCTCCACAACTTGGCTCTCGGTACCAGATCGAATGCAGTGCGTAGGTCCACAAAGGCAACATATAGTTTGCCCCCTCTAATGCTGACCTCCCTCCAGTAGATACACAAGAAGCGTAAAACCTGGTCCAATGTGCTAATGTTAGCACGGAAGCCTGCTTGGAAGTCGCTCAGAATATGATGCTCTGAGATCCAGTCCTGGACTCGTCGCAACACCTGCAATTAGGCTTATAGGCCTATAGCTGTCCGGATTGGCTCTATCGCCCTTCTTGTAGATGGGGATTATCTCCGCTATGTTCCACAAGGGGGGAATATTCATGCCTGCTGTAATGGCATTTGTAATCATATTGATGTAGGGAGCCCAGACAATTAATTCCTCTTTATACAGATCGTTTGGGATTCGGTCGGGCCGGGGGATCTAGCTGCGATACTAGAGCAGATTGCCACCCGGGTTTCTTCCATGGAGAACACCAAGTCCTCCACAGCATCATTCTGGTTTTCCCCCCTCTCTCCAAGAGGAACCGCCACCTCAGTACTACCTAGTGCATAAAGCCCCCCAAAATGGGTCACCCACTCCTCTGGCTGAACTGTAAACTCCAGTTTCGGCTTCCTGCCATTTAGCCAGTAGGCCGCTTGTTTCCAATAGGATTTAGAATCCTTGGCTGATGATGCCTTTTGTAGGGAGGACCAAAGTAAGCCTTACCATCTCTTCTTAGATAACTCTAGAGCTTTCCTATATCTTTTAATACATACCACCAGATCAGGGTGAACGTTGGATTTTGCTGCCCGTACAAGGTCGGCCTTGGCTTTCCTACAGTCCTGGTTATACCAAGCTGCCTCTTCTTGTTTAATCTGGATCCGACTGTGCTCCGGTTTCTGCTCCCTACATGGTTTGGCCAATAGATCCCTAATATCATTGAATGTGGTTTCATGCCTGGTGGTCAGCTTCTCAATTATCATATCTTAAGGGAGTTTTGACATCTCTTCCACATTCTGGTGCACTATGCATTTTGCTAATTCCAAGGCCTCAGGATGTTCCTCCACCCAGTCCCATCTAATCGTTCTCATATTATTCGTGATGGACAAATCTCCCAGATCCTTCTTTCCCCGACTACCTATTTCAGTAGAGTTATCACCAAGGTTCGTTAGGGACAGGGTCAGGGCATTACGGTCGCTATCTAAGCAATTGACCACTGCCATATCATGAACTAATGGCCAAAGACTAACTGCAACCAGGCAATAATCAATCCTGCTGGCATGGCCAGGTCTATTAAAAGTTAGCTCCCCTTTTTGATCTGATTTTGTTCTCCCATTTGTGGCTCTCAATTCATGTTGCACAGAGAGGACCAGCACCTGACTGCCTCTCTTTGTCCACTTAACTGGGGGATATCTAGCAGTGGGACCTGCCAAACATTATCCCACTCCTCGGTCAGGTCTCTGGGGATCATGGCTAGAGGTTCAAAGGTACAGTTTAAATCCCCTGCTACCAGGGCTGGGGCACTATCAGTGGATTCGGATAGTATATGGTCTAGAACTTTGAAAGTATTAGTATCTTCAGAGCCCAGAACAACTATTATAGACATTATAGATCCTGATTTTCAGGTCACTACATGTTTTCCGGTCTATAGCTAATATATCGGGAGAATATACATGGACCAAGTTTATTTTTAGGCCGAGAGCATTTCTGACCCAAATTGCCAGGCCTCCCAATGGCATCCCTTTCTCTTTCCTGGTAGCATTTAGGCCGTAGGTCGAGAAACCACTCCTATAGGGGGTAGGCAGACTCCACGTTTCTTGGAAGAGTATTACACGTGAGTCCACAAAGGAGCCCCAATTAGGATCAGCTAAAAGTTTAGAAGTCCCTGCCACATTCCAGACCAAAATTCTTAGTTGACTTGGATAGGGATTGGTAAGGATATGGTTGGTGCTGCTCTCAACGGATGCTCCCTCTAGCTCAATACTGGGGAGACCTCTAACCCCCTCTCCTCCTAAGTCCACATTCAAATGCACACTCCTTCCCTCAGTGATAACAGGCACCCCCATCCCTACAGGTGCTTGTGCTACAGACCCATCCTGTTTTTGGCCAGGGGGGATTACACATTCATCTAGGGGCAGAGATCCTCCTCTCTGCAGTCATGCCTGTGCTCCTGGACCACTTGTTTTAATTCGGGTCCCCCCAGTCAATGCAGACCCGGGAATCCTTGATAGCTCCTTGTCCATTCCTACTGGCGGTCTGTATCTAATTGTAATAGAGGTGTTTGCAATAGGGATAGTGTAGGAAGGTAGGATCTGACTGCATAGTTACCCCCACTTTTTGCCTGTTTTTTTGCTGGTTTTTGACTAGTCTGACTGGGATCCTGCTAATCAGGACCCCAGTCTACCTGCTTTCTCCCTTAAATTGACATACATGTACTTTGGTACACTCCAGATTGGATACTGGGGTACCCTTATAAGTCCCTAGTATATGGTACCCATGTACCCAGGACATAGGTACCCCAGAGGCCTCCCATGGGCTGAAGCATGTATTATGCCACCCATGAGAGGCCATGCAAAATGGAACTCCAGGTCTGCTACTGCAGCCTGTCTAAGATGGTGCTTGCACCACTTACTTTAGATATAGGTTCACTATATCTATAGGTCACTACACTTAAAACTAATAAGTCACCCCTATAGCAGGCCTTATCAATCCTGAAGGCAGGGTGCTGGGTTTTTAGTGAGAGGGTGCCCCTGCATGAGCAGAGCCCCTCTGCAGCCTTCGGAGACCATTCTCCCGGGTTGTCTGTGACTCAGCCGGACATATAGGTAGAAGTGCATTATAACCTCGCGGTAAATGCTATCTCGAAAACGGCTGCATAGAAACATATCGTGTTTGGTATCAAACATCTTGGAATCATACCTCCACACCAGCAACTGGTGTGGGAGGTATGATTCCACCCTTCAGAAGCGAACTTCGTGGGGTCACTGGTCTAACCGGTGCCAGCCTTCTCGACCCGGACAGCACGAAATGGATGCTGCCGACCAGAGACACATTTCTGCCCTCCTGCTGCTGAGCCAAGCTTGAGCAGAGGAAGGTAGCACAATAGGCATCCTGTCACAGGGAGGTGTGACCACCTCCCAGACAGGGTTTAGTGTATTGGGGCTGGGTGGGTGCACTCTGAGAGTGCCTGAAAGTCTGCATCTGGGGCACATTTGGTGTCCCTGTGCATAGTCCAGCTCAAACCAGTTCTGGGAGCCATTGGCTCCTGCTCTGGCTCGAAACTGGACAAAGGACATGGGTGTAACCACCCCTCCGTCCTGCCCCTCCCCTAGGAGGGTCCCCTGAATCTGTCCAACCCTCTCCCATGGGTACAAAAGGGCTTACCTGGCTGTAAGACTTTAGATTTTACGTGGACAAGATTCTACAAGAAGAAACCACTGACCTTCGACCGTCTGGACAATCTGGACTTCGCTGGACCTCGACTGGGCTCGACTTTGTCCCCCTTTCTGTCCGAAGCTTAGTTCGTGCCCGTGCTCCATACAGGCTCCATGCAGGACCTTGAAGGCGTCACTCCCCTGCATTCGCAGGCACCTAACCGCAACTGACCGGTCTGCTGCTCCTGAGCTCCTGCAGACTCCGAAGATTTTAGCAACACAGGAGGTGGGTTTTCGAAGGTCCCTGAGGTCGATCTGCACTCTCACTGAGTTTGAGGCCAGTATCCCTTGTGGGGACTGCATACCTGAACCCCTGTGCACCGCGTCCATTTGCAAGTGCATGTGCTTGTTGGTGATTCCTGATTTTGTGCATTGGACTGCGTGTAGTCCTGACCCTGAGCAGTATTTGCACCAAAGACCTCCGGCCTCCTTGCACTGAGTGCTTCGTGGGCTGGTACTTTGCAATCTTGCCCGAGGTCCCCTCGCGACTCCTGGTCCTCCAACCTGTGGGTCCCTCTGAGGGTCATCTTGATTTCTGCCTGGCTTCCCTGGTTGCTCCAGACGTGCCCGGACTCCCCAGTGCATGGTGAGTCCCCTGGACCTTGCTGGTCCACACCGTAACCTGCTTGACTTTCCTGCGTGGGTTGCTTTTGCCAAGGCTTGTTGGTGCTCCAGCCGGACACCGACCCCTCAGCATTCGACATCCTTTGTGAGACAGCTCACCTCTGGCTCCTGGTCATCCTCGACGTCTCCTGGTCCTTGTGGCTGCAGAGTCAAGCATCCCTTCTTCGCACCTGAAGCAACCAACATCGGTGGGCATTCGTCTACCGAGCCCCTGGTCACTATGAAGTGACCCAGACTCTGTCCCCTCTGCTTTCAGGTTCCATCTTCCTCGAATCCAGGCTTGAATTCCACCAGACCCTCTTCACCTTCACGGCAGCAGTACTTCTTTGCAGCTCTCCATTGAGAACGACGGCAGTTTCCGACGCCACTTCAGACCTATGCACCCGGCTCCTCTGGGATAGGTAACTCTGGTACTTTGGTATCCACGGGTGGGGTGGCTCTTCAAACTCTTAAGTTCCAACAGGTTTGCTCGAAGTCCTCCTAGAAGGGTCCTTAAACTTTAAAAGTGTAACCACGACTTCCCCATAGAATTGTACGGAGCCCGCGGTCGTGTTCCCACACTGCACCCGGCCTCCGTGGGGTCCCTGTCTACTCACCTTGGGTGGTTCCTTGGGGTCCCAGCGATTCTACGTGCTCCAGACCTTGTCTTGATCTCAGTCGTGACTGTTATACCACTATTTTAGTATATGGTTTGGTCTCCCCTGGAGCCCACTGTGTATTGTGCTACTTACAACTGTTCTATTGATCTCGTATTGTGTGCTTTGTGTTCTATCCTCATGTAGAGGATAGTAGAGAGTGTTATATTAATAAATACATATTTTTATATAACTGCTGTGTGGTTCTCCTTCATTTAGTCATTCAGGATGTGATATTCTGGTAAAACAAGCTGCTTTACATTCCTTCAAGATTAAGCCTGAAGGCTGCTCTCCACAGCTACCACTAGGATAGCTTTCTAAAGGTTATCTTTGACCTCATACATCATAAGGGTCGTTTGGACTGGTGCACGGTGCCCACTTTAACTAGTGGACAGCATATACCAGGCCAACTTCTCACAGATAGTACAGGAATCAATTTACATTAAACCATCGACAGGGGCCATGCAAAAAAACGAGACTATAACCACATCCTTTATTGACCTCGGGACTGTTACTCGTTTGGCATTTTTTATATCATCTCTTATGATTGAGTAACAAGGCCAGATGTCCCTAAACCAGTGGGTAACCTTGTTTTTGAGTGAGTCACAGTCTTCATAACCATCCTTTGGCAGTGTAGGTACTTCAGTTAAATATATTACATGATTGTTGTCCTGCTGCTGGGTTCTCATATAAATTCCGTCCACTATTTTACCCTTTCCTAGTAGTCCCCCAGACATAGTAGATCGCCTTTGTAGTGATGGAGTTATACCCTCTACTGCCACCCCTACCTCCCCCCTTCCCTGGGGTATTTGTTGGGAGGCCATCTCCCTGTTAAAGTACACATTATTTGCGGAGCCATTGTTCTGGCAGGTAGGGCGATTTACAATAGGCCTAGGCGGGGGGTCATAGTGGGTCATGTTTGGACCAGGGTGAGTAGAACCGCCTCTTTCCTCCCCTGAGGGCCCAGGGCCTGTGAGTGATGGACTCTTACAAGCTGTAGGCGAAAGATCAAGGTTGGCCTCACGGGCATTGGGCTTATCAATCTTGCCCCTCCCTACTAGGTCTTTAACTTCCTTCCTTAGAACAGCTATCTCATCTCTCAGAGACTCGATAGTGGTTTTTAGAGCCTGCAGTAAGTCAACCAATGCATTATTTCTATCACCTAGATCAACCATCCCGCCCACCATTTCTCTATTGGCCATTACTGAAAGAACCTCGAATCTGTTATGGCACTCTATTTGGGGTGCATACACCTCCTCATTGGGGTCCTGTGTGTCACTAGAGGTTGGCGATGTTTTTGATTGTGGCATGAGACCAGAGGTACTACTTCTGGGCCTCTTCCCATTTTGTGGGTTCTTAAACATAGAAGGGATTTGTATGGCCACATTTTTTGCTGGAGGAGGCATGGGAAGGGTTTCCTGCAGGGTTCCCGAGTTGATGTCAAAGCTAGTGGGATTTACTAATTGGGCAGAGATCAAGGGAGTTTCTGAACTAACTATCTCGTGACATTCTGTGAGGAGAGACTCAATCTTATCTATCGACTTATGACAGACAGTACCAGTGGCCCTCTTTTTAGAGTGGGCGCACCCTGGGCTTTGTCTTGGCCCTTCCTTTTGCCCATAGCCTTTTGGACCCTTGGGGGGGGGGCCCCTTGGTACAATGGAAGTGAGAAACAGAATGTACAAGAACTTTGAGTATATGCCCACTCCACTCAGTGTCAGCAGTTAATCACAATATCCCCCGTAGTACTCGTGCCCTCCCGCCACAATTTCCCCTATAGTTCCACTAAAGGCAGTTTTCAATCAGTTCAGCAAGGCAAAAAGATGAAACCAATTCTTGAATGAGGAACAAACAGTCAACAGCAGATTCTACGCAATTGTAACAGTAACCTTATTATCAGTGAGTTCTTCGGGGTGATAGGCAGAAAATCAAGGAGTACACGACATCTACTGTCACGAAACAAAGGGGTGTGGCCCTGCCCTGCCTCTTTCTGGCTCTGACAGGTGCCGACGGCTCGGCCCTTGGCCTGGGCTTCGCCTGGGCATGGCCCGCGCGCGTCCCACACTGCGGGAGCCCCGGCCTTCTTTTATGTGCCTCCTGGCACGCTGGCTATGCTGTTGGCGGCTACCAAGCCGCAAGGAATACCGGGGGCTGTAGTCCTGCTTCCCCCTTGGGCAGAGTCGCTGTGGTGGTGGCCAAAGTCAGCAAAACGGGCGTCCCGCACTGCGGGAGCCCCGGCCTGCTTTTATGCGCCTCCTGGCACGCTGGCTACGCTGTTGGCGGCTCCCAAGCCGCAAGGAATTCTGGGGGCTGTAGTCCTGCTTCCCCCTTGGGCAGAGTAGCTGTGGTGGCGGCCAAAGTCTGCAAAACATCCATCCTACAACTGATCATATTTGCAACAACCCCTTAGCCTGTTCCAAGGGGGTCACAATATTTCCATCATCTGTGATAATCACCTCAAGGTATTTTTAAATCCTGTAAGACTGGTATTGTCATTGCACTAAATAATGTTGGTTCAAACCAATTCTATTATGTTGTGAATGTATGTAATCTTTTACTGGTTGTTAATTTTTGATTTTTCTTTATTGTCACAAATGTCTTTACGTTAATTCATTATTGTCTTTCACCTTCGTTGAACAAATTTGTTATTTTCATTTTTATTTAAAAAAAAAAAGGTCTTCATTGAAAAAGAGAACAGTTGTTCTATAGGACATACCACAAACTACATTAAATGAATGTGTTAATATTTGTAGAGTTGAATGTGAAATATATACACAGATCAAGTTTATAAATTGATCTGACTTGGTTTTGGCAAAATAAGCTTTCTAAAGTGGCATTTTCAAAGTTTTAATTTAAAATCCAACTTTAAGAGGATTTTCATTACAATTACAGAGACACCAAACATGAACTAAGTACCTGATCCCATTTGTGATGGAGCCTGAGGTAGCATTGTGTGTCTCTCAACCCAATTCGGACTAAAAGAACTTGACCATTCAACACCAGTCCCTTGCCTGTCAATGTTCCTATTATCTGTGGCACACCCCATTCTGTCACAGAGACTAAAGGACTTCATATCCTCAACATCCATCCTTCAGGAAAGCCCAGATCCACTTAATGACCAATGGGGGAGGGGGTGATGTATATGACTTTTTTTTCTCCTTGAGAAGCTCCAATCTCTTGTTACCCTCTTCCCCCTCCTCACATTCAACTCAAACTGGTGGCCTCTGATAAAATTAGCGATAAAAAAACAAAGTTAGTCGGTACCAAAAGATCAGTGTTGTGATGGATTCACATTCACTTGGTATCTGGGTTTTTTTTTCTGAGTACCACACATCATCATTCCTGGCGACAATTCAGTAAGGCCCTGATTACGCGTGGCCCAAACGCTATGGAGATAATGATCTTGCTCGATAAAATTCGATACCCTGGGGTTCAGTAATTGTCAGGTACCATAATTAGCACCTATCAGTTTAGCCCTTCAAAGTTGGGCATAACATGCACATTTATGTGCTCTCGGCATCAAAATACATATCTGCTTGTCATTATGGCCATTTTCCTCAGTATATACATATATATATATACACACACATATATATATATATATATGTGCAGATATATATATATATATATTTTTATATTTATATATCGCGATTCCCTTCTTCTTCCACCAGCTGCTGCACCGCACACTGCAGGCTGCCGCATTCACGGAGGTTTGGACCCATGATCAAATTTCCAATATCCAACCCAGATCTTGGTTGAAGAGATTGAAGAGCACTCGAGGGAGCTGTTATATGTTTATTGCCAACACACCAAAGCACTAAACAGACGCGTTGAGGCATGATCACCTTTCTCAATGTCAGTGCAACAGAGCCTCTAGCAGCATTTAAATGTACTTACAATTCATTGGTTCTTGTAAAATGTAAAAACTGAAGACGGATAGCAATGAACATTGCCTAAATGCATTACATCGCGGCCATCTTAAAATTCAGCATTCGTCTTAAGAAAAATTGGCATCTGATAATCATTACTGGGTCATATATCAATATGCATTATTATCATCAAAAATTAAATACATTTAATCATGTATGTTTGACCAAGAATGTATATACTGTGCCTTTCATTCAAATATTTTCTAATTATAAAGCCCTGAATGGGTATAAATGCCACTCATCCATCTGGGGGTAACTCAGACTATTTTCCCGTCCTCCCTCGGTGCTGTAATGTGCAGTGTCTCAATGCTACCCAAGTAATGATCATATTTGCGGAGCAAGTCATGAAGACCTCTTATTGGAGCCCTCAAGGAGTAGTGACATGCGGCTACCTCAGGAGATGCCTCACCGATTAGGTAGCTAGCTATATACCCCTTGTTAGTCCTGGAATCATTTGCGTGGTATTTCCCCTGTATTCTTTTCCCTTTGCTTTCTGTATTTTTCTGTGTGTTGGACTTCGTTTTTGCTGGTCTTGATGCTTTGGGCACTTTGCCACTGCTATCAGTGCCAAAGTGCAAGTGCTCCCTTGGTAAATTACTGTTATGAACTGGTGTTTCCATGATTGGTTATTTGATTTACTAGTCAGTCCCTAGTACAGTGCACTGTGTGTGCCCAGGGCCTGTAAATCAAATGCTGCTAGTGGGTTTGCAGCACAGATTGTGCCACCCACAGAAGCAGCCGGTAAAATGTAACTCTGGCCTGCCATTGCAGAGCCTGTGTGCAGTCTGGTACTGCCATGTCGACTTGGCAAGTGCACACACTTGCCAGTCTCTAACCTTCCCTTTTCTTACATGTCAGTCACCCCTAAGGTAGGCCCAAGGTACCCCTGTGGTCAGGGTGCATTGTATGTGAAAGGTAGAACATGCCCTGATGTGTGTGGCATGTTTTTATAGTGAAATACTGCCAATTTCGTTTTTCACTATTGCAAGGCTAAGTGCTCCCATAGGACAGAATGGGGAGTTTGTTTATAACCTCTTATAAACATAACTGCCCCTGGGAGCAAGGTAGGTAAATAAAGTTTGATATGCCTGAACTCGGAATGTTAAAATGCATCTTTTAGTGAGGGTGATTTTTACATTCTGTGTTTGGAAATACCACTTTTAGAAAGTAGGTATTTTCTTGCTTAGCCATCCAGTATGCCTCTGCCTGGTTTGTGTATTGCATATCTGGCTTTTGCATCACAGGGGCTGGAGAGGGGCTGTGGCTCCAGAGAGCCTGATGAGTCAGGGCTGGGCTGAATAGACCTGGGCTGCATTTAGAGTAGGGGGAGGAGATTTCCTTTCACCTGAATGGGCCTGGTCTGCCTTCAACAATGCTGTCTCCACCCCCTGCCAGGAAGCTGCACCAGTGAGGACAGAACTGGTTTTGGCTGGGTACAGAGTACAGACACTCTCTGCCTTCAGAGAACAAAGGATTTGGGTGGATAAAAAGAGAGGCCCAGACCCCAAACTTTTAGATCACTTCTGGGAAATCAAGAGGAACCTTTGCCAAGGAGAAGAGCCGGAGAAGCTGAAGAGGAATACTGCCCCTGTGCTGTTTGCTGTCTGGGGTTGGCCTGCAGTGGCTACTTGCTGCCAAGGAAAGGAGAAAAGGACTTTGCTGCTTGCTTTGTCCCCCTGCTTGAAAAAAAGATCTCCAAGGGCTTGAACTGAGCTTGCCCCCTGTTCTACAGTTCTCAGGAACAGCAAAGACCTCACTGTGTCTGTGGGCACCGTCTCTGATCGTCTCCGCAGAAGAAAAAGGGTAACCGACTCTGTCATCGAGTCCGTCGCAGGATTCCGTGTCCTGAAAGCACCGCCGAGAGCAATGCCTCGCTTCGCAACGCAACCCTGGTCGCACTGACTCCGTCAACAAGCTGCTGCTTGCACCGCGTCCTGTGGGCACCGCACTCCGCAACGCTTCACTACATGCTTCAAGGACGTCTCCGTCGCCGCACCATGACCTGCCAGCACCGCAGCGAGCATCGTCTCACCCTTCAACGCAAGCCCTGGTCTCACCGACTCCGTCAACGAGCCGTTGCCTGCACCGAATCGTGAGGACATCATCCGCCGCAACGCTCCATTTCACAACGCGACCGCAAGGTTTGCCCCGACTGACTCGCACCGACGTGTTGCTCGTAACGAGTAAGGTACTGTGTCAGAGTCTGTCGACGATTTAGCTGGCCCGTATCGACGCAGTCGGCTGGAATTGTTAGACTCTGTCGATTTCAGTATCGCGGTAGCCCCAGGAGGAGCTGCTGAGTCGGAGGAACTGTGTTTTGTTGATTTTCCTGCAATTTAAAGGTTATTTTGCACAAGTACCATTTTTCAAGAGTATTGTATGTTGGATTTTTATCGTATTTGGTCTTTTTGGTTTAGATAAAGACTTACTATTTTTCTAAACTGGTGTGGTGTCCATTTGAAGTGTTTTCACTGTATTACTGTATGATGCTTTACACACTGCCTCTGAGATAAGCCTGTCTGCTCGTGCCAAGCTACCAAGGGGGTGAGCAGGGGTTATTTTAGAAGTGTATCCCCCTTACCCTGAGTAGAAGCAAGGGTCCCTATTTGGACAAAGGTACCTACCTCTGCCAACTAGAGACCCCCATTTCTAACACCCCTGTATGGGCAGTGCATATATCTGTACCTTTCTCTAAACCCAAGTGCGCTATTCTATAGTTACCAATGAGGTAGTAATAACTTCTAGAGTTGGGAGCCTCATCTGGGCATATGGTCCCCTCACTTCCTTATTAGTGGGAAGCGTTCACCCTGTAAGCCCATGCTACCGAGCTGTTTTCAGTATATATGTACACAAAACCCTTTGTCATTATTAAGTCCCTCCTGGGATCTTAGTTTGTAACTCCACTATGTATCTGGATTCAAGAATCCTTAATCTTTTAGTTCTGTCAGCCTCTCTTTTATCCTTCTGAACCTGATTCAAGCAGAAGAATTTTAAAAGGCCACAATTATTGTTGTGCTCAGTCTCAAAATGTCGGACTACTGGATAGGTCTGGTCCCTATTAGTAATAGCCCGCATATATTTAAGCACACTCTTTTTAGCAGAATGCATGGCACTCCCAACATAATGTTTCCCACAGGGGCAAGTCAGGCAGTAGATGGTAAAATCAGGGTTACAATTAAGCAACTTCATAATTCTCTTGCATTACTCCACTCCTGGGATAGCATAATGCACAAGTTACTAACTTGTGTAACGATATATCTGTAAGAGACAGTAGTTAGTGACAGATTCCTTACCTTAGAATATCCCCAGGCGTCAGGCTGGATCCGGAAAGTTTTGCGTAGCAGTACTCTTGCGCGTCGGTAGGCGGCGTCGTGCGGCTCCGCGTCCATCATCGGCGTCGGGATCGCCAGGATGACGTCGCGGCCAGTACTTAGACGCCACCCATGCGCGCTGACGTCAGTTCTGTACACGACTTTCCGCGCCAGGAACGCAGAGCCATGCAAGAAGCTGACATTGGTGTCTGAAAAAATACTAGGGCCCTGAAAGGGATGTCCTTAACCCTAGAAATCAGTTCGCAGAACGGGAAGGATGGGTGGGTCGGTAAGGAATCTGTCACTAACTACTGTCTCTTACAGATATATCGTTACACAAGTTAGTAACTTGTGCATCTGAAAGAGACACGTTAGTGACAGATTCCTTACCTTAGAATAGATACCCCAGCAATACCAACCCCGGTGGTGGGTCTGTGAATAGATTCAGACAAGGAAGTCACGGAGACTAATAAGAAGGGGGACCCCTGACTCGATGGGGGCAGGTACGCAGGGGAAATAAGGAACACCAAATATGCAAGAAATACCCTGCCCCGTATGTTCAACACATGGCCCTATACAAGGATCCTACAGTTCATCCTCTATCTCTGGAGCAGATCAAGGAAAAAATGAACAATTATATCGAATTATACAAAATAAGTAGAAATTTTATTAAATCCATAATCATTTCAACAATTAATAAATACACATCACAATAGTAACAATAATTGATAATCAGTAAGACACAGTTCAAAAAAGGCAAATATATACACCGTCCCACACACCTACTTAAAACAAAGCATTCATATCATCATACATTCCCAGACTTCATCAAATAGACTCACACATCATACACATCATTTTAACAAAAATACTACAAGTTAAAAATTGTGCATAAAGGCCACAAGATGGTAGGATGACAAAGAGAAATACAAGTCATCAGGGGGTAGGGATGGGAGTAATCCAGCTGCCCCCACACGAATAACGCCAACGCGCGTTGCGGTGAGTTGCCCCAGCCGGGCTACACCTTCATCAGGGCGAAAATGGACAATAAGTGGTGGGACAGAACACCTGCAAATATAAACAGGAAAGACATGTATAGTTTTTTTCCATAGAACATATTCTTATATATACATATTTCTTGCAAATAAGGAAGTCACGGAGGACAGAGCGGCCAAAGAAGCCGTCCCTCCGGACCTGGCTGTCAAGGCAGTAATGCTTGGTAAACGTGTGCAGCGAGGCCCACGTAGCTGCCTGACATATATCCTGTAGCGGAACACCACGGCCCAAAGCCGTGGTAGCAGCTGTTGCCCTGGTAGAATGGGCACGTAGCCCAACAGGGGGCTCCTTCTTAGCCAAAGAATAGCAGGCTTTGATACACAAGATTACCCAGCGGGAGATGGTCCTCTTGTGTACCGCCCGACCTTTTTTGGCGCCCACGTAGCCAACAAAGAGCTGGTCATCCACCCGGAACTGTTGTGTGCAGTTGAGGTAAAAGGAAAGCGCACGTTTTGGGTCCAGACGGTGGAGCCTCTCTTCCTCTCTGGAAGGATGCGGAAAGAAGGTGGGCAAAGTGATGGTCTGCCCAATGTGGAAGGCAGTAACCACCTTTGGCAAGAAGGACGGACGCGTCCTAAGAACAACCTTGTCTGGATGGACAGACAGTAAGGGAGGTTTGCACGAAAGAGCCTGGAGCTCACTCACCCGCCGAGCGGAGGTGATGGCCACCAGAAAGGCTGTCTTCAGAGTGAGAAGACGAAGAGGACAGTTATGTAGAGGCTCAAAGGGAGTGCACATTAAAAGGTAAGAACCAAGTTCAAGTCCCACTGAGGCATTACAAACGGAACAGGAGGGAAGAGGTGTGTAATGCCTTTAAGAAACCTGTTAACAACAGGGGACTTGAAAAGGGAGGGCTGATCAGGAAGCCTGAGGAAGGCCGAGATTGCACAAATATAGCCCTTGATGGTACCCAGGGCAGAACCCTGTTGGGCCAGAGAAAGAAGGAACAGAAGAACCTCAGAAAGAGGGGCAGAAAGGGGATTCACAGCCTTTGCTGTGCACCATGCCACAAACTTGTTCCACCTGCAGGCGTATACCACCTTAGTGAAGGGACGCCTGGCTGCCAGAATCACATCACAAACTTCGGGAGCCAAGTCGAAAGGAATCAACTGCCGCCGCTCAATCTCCACGCAAGGAGGTGGAGACTGAACAGGTTCGGGTGGAGGACCGTCCCCTGCTGCTGCGACACAAGATCCTCCCGAAGAGGCAGACGGATCGGGGGATCGACGCTCATACTGAGTAGCTCGGGATACCAAACTCTTCGAGCCCAGTCCGGAGCCACAAGAATGACTTGGGCCCGGTCGCGCCGAATCTTCTTCAACACTCTGGGTAGAAGTGGTATAGGCGGAAAAGCGTACAACAGACCGCAACTCCACTCGCGACGAAAAGCGTCGCCGAGCGAGTGCCGCCTTGGAAATTCCAACGCGCAGAACTGATGACATTGCGCGTTCTCTTCGGTGGCGAATAGATCTAACCAAGGCTCTCCCCACTGTAGAAAGAGTCCTTGCGCTACCTCCGAGTGAAGACGCCATTCGTGATCCATCATGCACCTGCGGCTGAGTTCGTCCGCCCTGGCGTTCAGGGAACCTGCCAGGTGTTGAACCATCAGGAATATGCTCTGATGTTCCAGCTATGTCCAGAGACGCAGAGCCTCCTGACACAGGGTCCACGACCCCACCCCGCCTTGTTTGTTGCAGTACCACATGGCGGTGGTGTTGTCTGTGAACACCTGCACTACCTTCCCTTTGACAGAGGGAAGGAATGCCTTGAGTGCAAGTCGGATCACCCGGAGCTCCAGAAGGTTGATATGGAGCCGGGACTCCGCCGGAGACCAGAGGCCTCTGATCTCCGCCTCTCCCATGTGACCGCCCCTTCCCAGAAGGGACGCGTCCATCACAACTGTGTGCTCTGGCTGGGGAAGGGAGAGGGATCTGCCTATGACCCATTGCCGGTTCGAGAGCCACCACTGCAACTGTCTTGCAGTCCCCTCCGAGATCTGGACGTAATCGGACAGGTTCCCCTGATGCTGCGCCCACTGGAACTTCAGGTCCCACTGCAGAGCCCGCATATGCCATCTGGCATGATCGACCAGCAGGATGCAGGAGGCCATGAGGCCCAGCAGCCTCAGGGTCATCCGTACCGAAACCCAGGATAGAGGCTGAAAGATCGGAATCATAGCCTGAATATCCCGGACTCGCCGTTCGGGAGGATAGGCCCGAAACTGCGTCGTGTCCAGAACTGCTCCGATGAAAAGGAGCTGTGGAGAAGGAATCAGGTGCGACTTCGGCACGTTGATGGAGAACCCCAGCGAGTGCAGGAGTTCGGCCGTAGTCTGGAGGTGGGAGACGACTGCCTGGGACGAGCCCGCCTTCAACAACCAGTCGTCGAGGTAGGGGAAGACTGGAACCCCTGCCCGGCGCAGATGAGCTGCGACCACCGCCATCTCTTTTGTGAACACCCGAGGGGCGCTGGTAAGGCCAAAGGGGAGCACGGTGAACTGAAAATGCTCGAGGCCTACCGTGAACCGCAGGTAACGCCGGTGGGCCGGCAGGACGGGGATGTGAAAATATGTATCCTGCAAGTCCAACGCTACTATCCAGTCTCCAGGGTCGAGGGCAGTCAAGACCTGAGCTAGGGTGAGCATCTTGAACTTCTCCTTCCGGAGGAAGCGACTGACGTTCCGGAGGTCCAAGATAGGACGCATGTCCTCCTTGTCCTTTTTGGGCACCAGAAAGTAGTGGGAGTAACAACCACGCCCTACTTCTGGGGTTGAAATGTGCTCGATGGCCCCCTTGGCCAAGAGGGCCGCAACTTCCTTTTGAAGAAGTACTAAATGATCCCCCGACATGCGGTGGTATTGAGGTGGCTTGGCTGGGGGGGTAGTCTCGAAGGGGAGGGAGTAGCCCCTTCGGACAATGTCCAAGACCCACTTGTCCGATGTGATGGCACGCCAGTGGTGAAGTTGATGGCGAACCCTGCCCCCCACTGGCGTGCTGTGGACCTGAAAGGATGGACTAGGAGGGCTTGGAGGCCGCGGACGGGGCGGAGGTGGTGGCCTGACCCGCACGCTGGTTACCCGGCCTGCCTCGGCGGGAGCCACGTCCTCGGCCACGCGTAGACACCTGCTGCGCGGGTTGGTGGCTGGTCAGCGGACGTGACTGGGCGCCCCTTCCGTGGCTACGAAAGGGGTGAAAAGCAGACTGTTGCGGAGGGCGCACAGCGGAAAGGCCCAGGGACTTGGCTGTATCCCGCGAGTCCTTAAAGCCCTCCAGCGCATGGTCTGCTTTGTTGCCGAAAAGGCCGACACCATCAAAGGGCATGTCCATAAGTGTGTTTTGGACATCGCCCGAGAAACCAGTGGTCCTCAGCCAGGCGTGACGGCGCAGCCCCACTGTCGTCGCAAGCGATCTGCCTAGCGAGTCGGCAGTATCAAGGCCACAGCGGATCGTATACTTCGCCACATCTCTTCCTTCCACAATGGCGCGGGAAAGCAGTGCCTGGGCCTCCTCAGGACACTGGGGCAGGACCTGCGCCACCGAATCCCACAAGGAGTGGGTATATCGGCCCAAAAGGCAAGTGGTGTTGACAGACCTCAAGCCAGCACTGGTGGAAGAAAAACGTTCTTCCCAAATTGATCCAGTTTCTTGGATTCCCTATCCGGGGGAGCGGTAGGGAAGGCGCTTTGAGAGGCAGAGGCTTGGACAACCAAGCTCTCAGGGGTGGGGTGTTGGGAAAGGAACAGGGGGTCGCCCGGAGCAGGGCGATGGCGTCGGGCTACGTTCCTATCCACAGGAGCCCCTGTGGTGGGCTTGGACCAGGTGCCCAAAAGAACATCCGAAAGTGCATCGTTGAACGGCAGCAGTGGCTCCGAGGAGGTAGCCGCCGGCTGAAGCACTTCCGTCAGGATGTTAGTCCTGACAGCCACTGTAGGTAACTGGAGGTGCAGGACTTCAGCTGCCCTACGCAACACCGTAGCAAAGTTTGCTCCCTCCTCTGTTGCCACGGAAGGAGGAGACAGCATGCCAATGTCAGGAGAGGTGTCCAGACCACTGGCATCCCCAAGTTCCTCAGCCCAGTCCTGATCATACTCACATTGGGCAGTGAGAGGATCCTCAGACCCCTCCCAGGTCTCTTCGTCCTCCAAATCAGGGTCAATGTAAGGAGGAGGGACAGGTGGGACCCAAGGTCCCAGCGGCACCGGAGCCGGCGTCGATCGACGTCGGTCCGGCGCCGAGTCCGGATCTGGAGAGAACCTGGGGACGACGCCGCCCGGAGTCCCGGGCGGCGTCGTGAACGGCACCGGGGAAGCGACGCCGGTGGAGGTGTTGTGAGGTCAAGTCTTGGTGCAATCATCCAGGTCACATGATGGGTCCAGGACTTCACTCATATCAAGGGACAGGCCTGGGCCTCTGTGTACACATCAGATTGTGAAGCTAGGGTCAAAATCAAAAACCAGGATACCATATACTGACAATTGGGCCCTTAGGGCAGGGGAACACAGCTGTAAACCCTGCAGAGGACATTCCCTTCCTAACATGCATTGCCCACCCTTTGCTGTTAAAGTTGGACAAATGATGCTAACTGACAAATAGGTTTGGTTTTACTCTTTTGTCAATGGAAGATTATGTACTAAACTACTCTGGTGTTATGGTACACTTTCCTGTCATCAATGGTGGGATAGTGCAGCAAATAAAGAACATGGGCCAGCATTGCATCTTAGTAAGCCTTCCCCTCAAGTTGTGTGCCCACAGGTCCTGACAGGCCTTTTATTCCACCGGACAACAGTGTCAGGATTGGTCGCCAATTGTTCTGCTTTATTGTGGTACCAAGGTTCTTTTGTGTAAGTCTGTCACCTTAGTTGAAACCGACCCACTAGCACTCATTATGGTGCATATTCAGTTTTGTTAATAAGGTGCTGTGAGTGTATGCAGCTGTCATGTTGTTCTGACCCCACTCTACTGATCAGTTTTACACCGCAGCTTTTACAAAGATGAGCATTGGTGGAGGGCAAAATGTGTATTACATGTGTTTAGATTCTCATTTGCACTTTTGATTTTCACTACAGTACAGGGCTTTAGTTAAAGTCTAACCCCCCCGAAACCAGAGAAATTGTGTTTATCTTCCACATAAGTGAACATGGTCTTTGTGGAATGCACCTTCACATTGCCTTTGCCTGGTTTACCATTTAGTCTTTTTATATATGGTACAGTTCTTTTGGGTAAGGTTACCACTCCTTGCTGTTACATTTGTTCGACTTAGATCTTCTGCATGATATAGCTTGGCGTTAATACCAAAATCCACTGCTAAATGTACACCATTGAGCTGCTAAACAACCTTAAATTCTAAATCGGTAAAGGGGTCGTTAGGCAAGTAGAACAGGTACAACATTTAATTTGATCAAGGGTATGGTGGTATCATACATTTAAAATATGTTTCTTTAGAACAGTTGTTAACGGTTATTAAAGAAACAGCAACCGGAGAGGTAAAGAAGCCCAAATAGAGATGGTAAAGCGAAAAATGAACCCCCTTTTTCCATAGCAGCCAAAGGTGACCAAGGTTGCCCTTTCTTTAATGAATACATGCACCCTCAAGTTCCTTGGTACTGGGTACAGAAAACATTTTAATGGAAGTTTAGTGTAGCTGTCAATGTTTGAGGTAATGGCTGCAGACTCTGTTATTCTAATGATGTAATGCTGGTTGCTTTTTGCATAGATGAACAGCAACAATTTACCCCTCTGCCGCTTCAGTTAGGATTACTTCGTAGCTCACCCCAGTGCCATACCACTAGCCTCCTGCAAACAGATTAGGAGTGACTATGAGTGACATATTACTATATTTGGTTCGGAGCATCTTAAAGTACTAACTAGACTGCCACACATTTCCAGTGTATTTTTTGTAAATAAGGAGTTCCCTTGACAATGCCCCCTTCTTTTTAAGATTTTCAAACACTTTACAGAGTGTTATAATATTAACAAATGAATTGCTGTGAACTTTTTGTTACCTATCAACTCTCAAAATGAGTTAAGTCAGTCTTGTAAAGCCAAAAACAGCAAGCAGCTATGGTCCATCATTAACCAACTCGAGCGAGGGTCTGCAGGAGCCCTAGGAAACACGAAGACCGAAGTAAAGTGGGTTGAGCACATCTCTAAATTGTATCAGAACCCAAATACAGACGAACCATTATCAAGCACACCCAGTGGATCACCGCCCTTAAATTTCACAGAACAAATGATCGAAGAAAGATTACGTGCCTGCAGAAGCAGCGGCGCTCCAGCCCAAATGGCCTGCCCGCAGCACTATTTAAAAATGATTAAATATTTTGGAGTAGCCAACAAGGTAGCATAAATAAAATCCTGCCTAAGGTAAAACTGGGCCCCAGACTCATCGAAAGGGACAATCATGCATCCTATGTACAAGAAAGTCCCATTCGGGAACTCTGACAGCTACCGTATGATCGCACTCCTCAACATCGATGCAAAGATATATGCAGGTCTATTGAGGAACGGGAATCCTGGGAAATAAAATCCAATTTAATACTGCTTAATCAAACTGGATTTTGCCAAACATCGAGCACCACTGATAATGTGGCAGTCTTGGCCATGCTGACAGAAAAATATACAAGGAAAAAGTATACTTATGCACCTGCTTTGTATGCCTAACCAAAGCATTTGATTCAGTCAACAGAAACCTTCTGTGGAGAAAGTTATCAGAATGGAATATCCCTACAAACCTGCTAAAAGGAATTCCGCTTCTATACTCGGATAACTAGGCCAGGGTCACACTTGGATGTAATACGAGTCTAACATCCAGAATCCAGATAGACAGAGGTAGAAAACAAGGGTGTATGATGGCCCTGACCTTATTCAACTATATTTGGAAGAAATGTGCCCTTAACTGGATTCCACCAGCTCCCATCCTCCAAAGCTAGGTCAACAATTAATACCTACACTACTATATGAAGACAACATTGTTTTATTGAACTTTTCTGGCATAGGCTTGCAAAATCTGTTACCCACCCTTCACGAATATTGCTTGACCAATGAGTTGTTTGTCAGCCTTGAGAAAATAAAGGTAGTCATATTTGGCAAAAGGATAATCAAGAAAAAGACAAGGCATTGGGGGTAGCCAAGTGGGCAGGAGTGGAAACTACAAGTACCCAGGTGTATAGCCCCTGGACCGCTGGTCCCATCAAATGCATTTAAATACACTGAAAGGAAGGGCAGTGTCACAAATCTCAGAACTCCAATTCCTGGCAACCACATTACAAAGTCCAACCTGGCAGCTTTGCTACCAATGTTAGCATACAGCATGAAAATCTTCCACAGAAAATTTGCAAGCTTCTTGAACACTGCACAGAGCAAAGTCTTCCGTCTCATTTTCCTAGTGCTACAAAGCACCACTCCATCTCAAATCAGACCAGAATTTGCCCTCCAGGATCAAGGACTGGTACAGGAGGGTTCTTTTCTCAAATATGCATCGCTGCTGAGGCAAGCACCCTCAAATTCATCAAAAACTTGGTTATGGCAAGAAATGGCATCAAAGATGCCCTTAAATCCTAATTCCTGGTCAGAGAAAATAGCGGGGTCAGTGAAGTATCTGAAAGCGAAACAACTCTGGCAAAAAGACTACCTCACCAATTTTCAAGCTAGCACTGAACAAACAAATCAAGCAGCTCTCCTGGCGTGAATACAAAGCAAAATTCAGATAGTGCAGCAATGCATGGATGACTATCAATACATACAGGACACCGACCGCAAAGACCTACATGGCTTCCTACTTAAGGAAGTATATAAAAATAAAAGTGCTCCAAGCCAGATTCGGGCTTCTACCTTCACCCGACGCCCTTCCAAAATGGGACCAACCTATAAAGGACAAGGAGTGCAGGCTTTAGCAACATCCTTGGGAAGACTTCCTGCATATATTATGCATCTGCCCAGTTTTATTACCTTGCCGCAAAATCTATCTTCAAAACATCTTTAATTCAAATAGCATCAGATCTTGCAGCCAAGCAATTTTGTTCTGCATGAAGGGTCCAACACCGGAAACTATGGCATGCTTTGCAAAAGTTCCCTTCAAGGCGGAGTCTCTCATCGAACAGTCTTCAACCAGATCCACTGGATTCAGATAGGAGCACGCACACAACCCACTTTCATGATTGGCCTCCCTCCCCCACTTATTATTGGATCAAAACTTGACAAACGCCAAATGCACTTCGCTGTAGGAACTCACTGCGCACTAAGTACATCAAAGAAAATGCACTTTTGCCCTTGCAATGAAACATAGGGACGATTTTAGAATGCATACCGATTGGACTTGCTTGGACTGGGTAGCATGCACCCCTACGTCGTATATCGTCTTAAGCGGAAGCACAGCACTGTAGCACTTTACTTCTGTTTGATTTAGAGTAGTTCCTTTTTAGCCTACTATGAAGCTCTTAAACTCTTGTAACTTTTCTTTATTTCTACTTTCATAGTTCATAATGAAACTAATGAGCTGATTATGCTTTTTTTTAAACTTCTTTTCAGTAGTTGATTGCAATGGTTTTTATTAATCGTGCAAATAAATTAATGCAAAAGTTCCTACCCAATAAGGTATTTTCTGGTTCCCTGGTCCTTGGCGAGTTGTACCAATCATTATTTTTCTTAATAGAAATAGCTGCTTATTGAAATAGTTTCATTTAGCATAACATCTTGGTGATTAGTATGTCCTGGTATGGGTATCTTCCTTGAAGATACGCGTTGTCAATTTAAACTGTTTTTACTGTAATGTTACCCAATTCTCTTTTTTTCATTCATATTATGGGCATTCCTGACTAACTCAATTTGATTGGATTCAGTTTCATACCTTGGATATATATAGACAGAAAATCATTATATTTTCTTGATGACGAGCTAAAAGTGGCTATAATTTATAGCTATAACTACCAATAAACAGTCAATTAACGTAATCACATTCTAGTATAACATACTTACCATTATCCACATTTATATGTTCTTCTCACAATGTTGTTTCAGGCACCCTTTAACAAGCCAACTAAGGGCCATATGCATCAAGCATTTTTTGCCTTCGCAAACGGCCGATTCGCAGAATCGGCCGTTTGCGAACGCAAAAAAATGCCTTTCTGATGCAGCAAACCCTATTTTGTGATTCGGTAACCTGTTACCGAATCGCAAAATGGGTTTGCGATTCGCTATTAGGAAGGGGCGTGTTTAGGGCGTCTCTTCCTAATACCGAATCGCATCGGTATGCATGAATGTTTTGCGACCGGAATGCGGTCGCAAAACATTCGCATTTTACCACCTACTTCAAGTAGGTGGTAACCCATTCGCAAATGGGAATGGGTCCCCAAGGGACCCCTTCCCTTTTGAATGTCTGTAAATGCATTTTTAAGAGCAGGCAGTGGTCCCACGGACCACTGCCTGCTCTTAGAAAATGAAAGGAAAAGTTTTCATTTCTCTTTTGTAAAGCATCCCGTTATCCTTTAAGGAAAACGGGCTGCTTTACTAAAAAAAGATTGCTTTATTTAAAAGCAATCATGGACATGGTGGTCTGCTGACCCCAGCAGGCCACCATCCTCGTGATTTTTGCGATTCCTAGGGGTCGCAAATTGCGACCTACCTCATTAATATTCATGAGGTAGGTCATTTGCGATCCCCTAGGAATCGCAGAAAGTGTTAAACACACTTTCATGCATTCCATTTTGCGATTTTCTAATTGCGAATCGCAAGAATTCGCAATTAGGAAATCGCTAAATGGATTGTTGATGCATATGGCCCTAAGAATCTTATTATTACTTACTAATTTCTAAATGAACACATGATTGAGATATCTCCTTTTCATTTTCAATTACTGTTACTGTTGGTAATTGATGTACTGGAGATCTCATTCTAATGACTTGCATAGCTTTGTTTTAGTACTGGCTCTCAGGATAACAGCCATTTTCAACCACGTCATCATTTTGTGTCAATTATGCAGTGAACATATGAATCTCTTATATGACTCCGGTTGATAATATTTTTGAGACGTCTGTATGCAACATCTTTTGTAGTAATGACTAGAATTAAAATATTTTCCATTTTATTTTTTACTGTTATGTTTTTGTTTATTTCGTATGACATTTATAAAGAACATTTTGGAATCTGTGGAAATTTACATCAATATGTAACGTTCCCTACAGTCTTGTAAAGCAGGTTTGAGACCTGTAAAGCACATGTTTGCTGTGTTATTTCTACAGTACATAACTGATCTATATAAAGTTTATTGTTCAGTTAATAAAACCCATTGCAATAATAAATAGACATTGTTAAAAATAAGAATCAAAAATACATCGACGAAGGCACACTAGATGGAGGTGGTGACGAGCAAAACACAAACAAGAGGCAGGAATTGTACAAATTTGCAGTTGTAGACCGGCAGATTCTTTAAGTGATCAGTTCAGTTGTGTACAAAAAGGCAATAAAGTTTCTTTAATATTATCACATCCATGTGTGCAGAGAGGCAGTGATGTTTCCTGAAGGAGCTAGTACCTAATTTTGGGCAGTTAAAGCCCAAACTGCATATTCCATCATTTTTCACCAATTTACAGTTCAGTTGAGTGTGTGTGCCGTTCGTGGACTGGAAGATATCTTGTGTGCATGTTCGAATTTGCAGATAGCTGAATACACTTCTGAGAAATGTCCTTTGAACGGACGCCAAAGAGGCCATATCCGCAGCATGAGTAAAACTGCTTCATCTTTGTATCTACAAAGTCTACACTTTGAGGTGCACCAAGTCTGTTTCCAAATGGTATGCCATCTTTGGTTGGGAAGTTTTCTAATCTGAACAACAGGAATTTGTTTGATGCATGGTGAAAAGTCGTTTTTGAATATTGCTCTTGGATATGTTCGTTATAAGAATGTATCATCAACCAGGCGTTACCCTTTTGATACTGAACTTTGTCTTGCATGTTGGAGAGTCGCTCTGCTGCTTTAGTAACAAATCTTTTAAATGAAGTAGCTATCGATCGCGTTATGAAATGAAACAAGCAATTGTAACACAAAATGATTTTCATCAATTTCATTTTCTATAATATTGTATAATGACAGATAAGGTGAATGTTGAAAACCTGGGCATACCATGTGTATGTTAAAATAAAACTGCTCTGTGAGACGTTGGCCTGGTATATGATGTCCACTAATTAAAGTGGGCACCTTGCACCAGTCCAAACAACCCTTATGGTGATTTAAGAGGTCAAAGATAACCTTAGGAAGCTATCCAAGTGGTAGCTGTGGAGAGCAGCCTTCAGGCTTAGTCTTGAAGGAATGTTAAGCAACTTGTTTTACCAGAATGCAATCTTATTATATTGGTTAAATGAAAGGAGCACCACACCGCGGTTGCAGTTTTAAAGTTAAAGGACCCTTCCCAGGTTCGGGTTATGCGGTCCAACGAGGGATACTGGCCTCAAACATGGTGAGAGGGCAGCTCAACCTCAAGGAACGTAGGAACCCACCTCCTGTGTTGCTGGAGCCTTCGGAGTCCGCAGGAGCTCAGGATCAGCAGACCGGTCAGTTGCATTACAGTGCCTGCGAACGCAGGGGAGTGACTCCTTCACCCCAAGAGAGATACTTCAGTTGTCCTTGATGCTCCACAGGTCCTGCACGGAGCATGTATGGTGCACGGGCACAGACGATGCTTTGGACGGAGAGGGAGACAAAGTCACGCCCAGTCGAAGTCTAGCGAAGTCCAGAGCGTCCACATGGTCGAAGGTCAGTGGTTCCTTGTTCAGAATCTTGTCCACGTTGAATCTAGGTTCCTACAGCCAGGTAAGCCCTTTTGTACCCACAGGAGAGGGTTGGACAGATTCAGGGGACCCTCCCAGGGGAGGGTCAGGACAGGGGGTGGTTACACCCATGTCCTTTGTCCAGTTTTGCGCCAGAGCAGGAGCCAACGGCTCCCAGAACTGGTTTGAGCTGGACTATGCACAGGGACACCAAGTGTGCCCCTCATGCAGACTTTCAGGCACTTTGGCAGTGCCCCCACCCAGCTCCAATACACTAAATCCTGTCTGGGAGGTGGTCACACCTCCCTGTGACAGGATGCCTATTGTGCTGCTTCCTCTGCTCGAGCTTGGCTCAGCAGCAGGAGGGCAGAAATGTGTCTCTGGTCGGCAGCATCCATTTTGTGCTGTCCGGGTCTAGAAGGCTGGTACCGGGAAGACCAGGGACCCACGAAGCTTGCTTCTGAGGGGTGGAATCATACCTCCCACACCGGTTACCAGTGTGGAGGTATGATTCCAAAATGTTTGATACCAAACACGACATGTTTTGTTTCAGCCGTTTTCGAGATAGCATTTACCGCGAGGTTATAATGCACCTCTACCTATATGTCTGGCTGTGTCACAGACAACCCGGGAGAATGGTCTCCGAAGGCTGCAGAGGGGCTCTGCTCATGCAGGGGCTCCCTCTCACGTAAAACCGAGCTCCCTGCCTTCGGGATTGTCTAGGCCTGCTATAGGGGTGACTTATAGGTTTTAAGTGAAGTGACCTATAGACATAGTAAACCTATATCTAAGGTAAGTGGTGCATGCACCATCTTACACAGGCTACAATGGCAGGCCTGTAGTTCCATTTTGCATGGCCTCTCATGGGTGGCATAATACATGCTTCAGCCCATGGAAGGCCGCTGGGGTACCGATGGCCTGGGTACATGTGTACCATATACTAGGGACTGATAAGGGTACCCTAGTATCCATTCTGGAGTGTACCTAAGTACATGTCATAACATTTTAGGGAGAAAGCAGATAGACTGGGGTCCTTATTAGCAAGATCCCAGTCAAACTACTCAAAAACCAGCAAAACACCAGGCAAAACGCGGGGGTAACCATGCAGTCAGATCCTACCTTCCTACATAACCCCCCCAAACGAAGGGAGATAAGGCTAACCTTGCCCAGTTGAGACTTTATTTCCTAAGTGGCCATATAAGGAAGGTCCTGCACTAGCATGGATACTCCCTGTCTTATGGACCACTAAGGAGTCCCTACCCTGAAGGGTTTTGGATGCTCTCCAAAATTTGGGATAACTACCTGTAGTTTTCTTTGGTAAAGAAATAGGCTGGTGGGGTGCCTGAGTAGGGAAGTGTGGCCCTAAGAGGATTGGTTTCAGCTTCCTCAGAGCACTTGTCACCATGGAGGCCTTTCTTTCCATGACTGAGTTATATCTGGCCCTAGGGGTCAACCTCTGGCTGCCTACAGCTGGGGGTTGACTCCCTCTGCTTGGAACAATGGAGGGCCAGGGAAGGTTTGGGACAGCTTTGTCACAGGTTTTCCTTTGCCCAACAGAGTCCATCTTGGGGATGTCACTACCTAAGGGTAAGAGGGATCCCTCAGAATGTTGAGGAATATTCACCTGGCTAGTGTTATTAGACTGGGTGTCCCTAATCTGATGATGAGGGGGTTCCTCTGGACAGTGGGCCCCTAGGGGTCCACTGACATCCCTAACCTCTGCAGCCCTGGGCTGACTGAGGCTGGGTATAGAGGGGCAGGATACCTTCTCCAGACTGGGCACCTCCTTGGAAGGGTCCCCTGCCCTCAGGGGTTCTGCCAGGACAGGCCTGACCACCTCTGGGCAGTTCCTTCACAAGGGGTAGGATAAGTTCCCTGAGGAAGCTGACCCTTACCTATAGACTGGGGGGAAGAAGACTTTTCTTCATTCCCTGTGCTCTCTGGTGGAGCAGAGTGGATCATTGTTTCAGGCTCCATTGCTCCAAAAGTTTCCTGGGGTTGGACTGAGGCCCAAGGGGTCCCACCAACTCTCTCAGGGAGGCCTAACATCTGTAGATGGGCCTTCAGTTCTACTTCAGCCCAGGCTGAAGTTTCTAAATCATTACCCAAGAGGCAATCTACAGGCAAGTTTGGGGACACTGCCACTCTCTTTGGACCAGTGACCCCTCCCCAGCTGAGATTGACTATGGCCATAGGATGATCTGTCCTCATACCATCAGTATTGGTCACCTGGTACTTAAACTCAGGTAAAAGCTGAGCTGGGGGCACTAAGGTTCCTGTCACCATGGTGACACTAGCTCCTGTGTCTCTATAGGCTACAGCTTTCTGACCATTGATTAGAGGCTCTTCTCTGTACTTGCCCAAGGAATTGGGACTGACAGTAAAGGTGGCAAATCCCATGCCACCATCACAGACTAAAGTGGCCTGTGTGGAGGACCTGGCTAGGCCAGGGTCCACCTCAGTTCCCCAAGAAAACCCAACTAAATTTTTTTGGGGGGGGATTACTACCTGGAGTACCAGGAGGTGTAGAAGTAGTGTTTGCAGGAATATTTTCCTTATTGCTGACCTTGGGGCAAATGGCATCATTTTTCCTGTGACCTGGCTTCTTACAGACAAAGCAATAAGGTTTCTTGTCAGGGGAGGAAGGAGTTTGGGACCCACCCCCCAGAAGAGGATTTTTGGGGCCCTTCTGAGGACTTATCTTTTGATTTATCCCCACCTTTCTCTTGTGCTTCGGAAGAATCTTTCTTCTGGTCTCCACCCTGGTTCTTTTGTTTCGCCCTGGTTCTGACCCATTTATCTGCCTTCTTTCCCAATTCTTGGGGAGAAGTCAGATCTGAGTCCACCAGGTACTGGTGCAAAAGCTGGTTTTGACAATTATTAAGGATCTGCTCCCTCATAATCACATTTAACAATCCTAAATAGTCATGCACCTTGCTGCCAAGTATCCAACCTTCCAGTGCCTTTGTAGCACAATCTACAAAGTCTACCCAGTCTTGAGTCTGTGCCTTCTGGGTGTCTCTGAACTTAATCCTATACTGTTCAGTGGTTAAGCCAAACCCATAAATTAGAGCACTCTTCAGAACTGAGTAATTGTCAGCATCCTCTTCTCTAACAGTGAGGAGCTTATCTCTACCTTTGTCAGCAAAGGAGAGCCACTAGATAGCTGCCCACTGCTCTTGAGGGACCTTCTGTACCTTACAGGCCCTCTCTAAAGCAGTTATCAATTTATGGATGTCCTCCCCAACATGGTAGGGAGGGAAATCTATCTCAGGTTCCTATTGTCAAACGATTGTTCTTTAACTCTAGGGACACTGTTGCTGCCACCATGGGACTCTAGTCCCAACATTTTTCTATCTCTCTGGACTTCTAGGGACTCTTTATCCAGGGCCAATTGCTCTTGCCTGAGCCTAAGCCTAGCTTTCTCAAGTTCAAGAAATTGGTATTCCCTATCAAAAGAGTGGTCCCTCTTGCTAGATACAGAGGTCCCTACAGACTGTCCTGAGTGATGTGACTCTGCAGAGGGAGATCTAGATCTCCTTGGTAAACTCTGCACTCTTCCAGGAGGGGTAAAGAGAGGGCCATTGTGGCCTTCCTCACCTTCTCCCTGAAGATCTGAGTTGTCCAGGTGGGAATCATCTTGATCCTCCTGGCCAGGGTTTGAGTCAAGGTCATAAAAGGTGTCACCTCCTGACCTGTCCTCATTCCCTGCCCCACCCACTTTCTCCTGTTCATCTGTCCCAGGGGTCTTCCTAAGGTCATCAATCTGTAAGGCCTCTATGAGGCGTTGGGTGTTTGCAGTTCTCCCTGTCTTCAGCTTTCTAGAGGCACACACGGCTTTCAATTCTTGGAATGAAAGCTCACTGTATCTAGAGGGCAGAGAGCCACTGGCATCTCCTTTAGAGGACATACTAAGTGTGGTGAGGTGTTGCACCTACCTAACCTAGTGGGAACTAAACTCTCTGAGGTTGGAGTAAGGGTGTGCTAGACCCTTGACTTACCCAACCCTAAGTTCAGTAGGACTTACTTATTCTAAGCTAGTATTATATGTACCTAGTACTTAGTGGTTTTCAGTTAATCAATACAAAGATTTATCTGGTAAAACAATGCAGGCTTGAATCCCAACCGCTGCACACCAATGTGAGAAGTTGGCCTGGTATATGCTGTCCACTAATTAAAGTGGGCACCTTGCACCAGCCCAAACAACCCTTATGGTGATTTAAGAGGTCAAAGATAACCATAGAAAGCTATTCAAGTGGTAGCTGTGGAGAGCAGCCTTCAGGCTTAGTCTTGAAGGAATGTTAAGCAGCTTGTTTTACCAGAATGCAATCTTATTGTATTTGTTAAATGAAAGGAACACCACACAGTAGTTATAATAATATATATTTATTATTATAACACCTTAAATACCTCACAGTATCTGCTACACGCAGATAAACACAAAGCACACAATACTATAGCACAGAAACAATCGTAAGTAGCCCTAATACACAGTGAGCTCCAGGGGGAGACCTAATCATTTACTAAAATAGTGGTATAAGAACTCCGACTCGAGTCCAGACAATGTCTAGAGTGTGTAGAATCGCTGGGACCCCAAGGAACCACCCAAGGTGAGAAAGCAGGGACCACACGGAGGACGGGTGCAGTGTGAGAACACGACTGCGTCCTATGTACAATTAAATGGGAGAGTCGCGGTTGCAGTTTTAAAGTTAAAGGACCCTTCCCAGTGGATTACGAGGAAACCCTTTGGAACATAGAAGGTTGGAGAGCCACCCCACCCGCGGATACCGAAGTACCAGAGTTATCTATCCCAGGGAAGCCGGGTGCATAGGTCTGAAGTGGCGTCGGAAACCACCGTCGTTCTCAATGGGAGTCTTCAAAGAAATGCCACTGCTGGAAAGAAGAAAAGTGTCCTGTGGAATCTGCAGGTGGATTCTTGATGGAAGGAACCTGAAAGCAGAGGGGACAGAGTCTGGGTCACTCAGGGGTGACCAGGGGCTCAGTAGACGAATGCCCACCGATGTCGGGTGCTTCAGGTGCGAAGAAGGAGACCTTGACTCTACAGCTGCAGGGACCAGGAGACGTCGAGGACAACCAGGAGCCGGATATGAGCTGTCCCACAAAGGATGTCGAGTGTTGGGGGGTCGGTGTTCGGCGGGAGCACCAACAAGCCTCGGCAACGGCAACCCAAGAAGAAGGTCAAAGAAGGTTACGGTCTGGCCCAGCGAGGACCAGAGGACTCACCACAGCAAGGGGAGTCAGGGCAGGCCTGGAGCAACCAGGGGAGCCCAAAAAAATCAGGATTGTCTCTCAAGTGGACCCAGAGGCCAAAGGCACAGGAGTCGCGAGGGGACCTCTAGCAGTTTCACAAAGTCACAGCTTGCAGGGCACAGAGTGCAAGGAGGCTGGAGTCCTTTGTACAAAATGTGCGCAGAAGTTGGGGCTATTGACAGCCCAATGCACGAAGTTGGGGAAGACCAACAAGCATATGCAATTGCAAAAGTACGCGGTGCACAGGGGTTTGGGTTATGCGTCCCAACGAGGGATACTGGCCTCAAACGTGGTGAGAGGGCAGCTTCACCTCAAGGAACGTAGGAACCCACCTCCTGGGCTGCTGGAGCCTTCAGAGTCCGCAGGAGCTCAGGATCAGTAGACCGGTCAGTTGCATTACAGTGCCTGCGAACGCAGGGGGGTGACTCCTTTACCCTAAGGGAGAGTCTTCAGTTGTCCTTGATGCTCCACAGGTCCTGCACGGAGCCTGTATGGTGCACAGGTGCAGACGATGCTTTTGACACAGAGGGAGACGAAGTCGGGCCCAGTCAAAGTCCAGCGAAGTCCAGAGTGTCCAGTCGGTCGAAGGTCAGTGGTTTCTTGTTCAGAATCTTGTCCACGTCGAATCTAGGGTCCTACAGCCAGGTAAGCCCTTTTGTACCCACGGGAGAGCGTTGGACAGATTCAGGGGACAATCCCAGGGGAGGGTCAGTACAGGGGGGTGGTTACACCCATGTCCTTTGTCCAGTTTCGCGCCAGAGCAGGAGCCAACGGCTTACAGAACTGGTTTGAGCTGGACTATGCACAGGGACACCAAGTGTGCCCCTCGTGCAGACTTTCAGGCACTTTGGCAGTGCCCCCACCCAGCTCCAATACACTAAATCCTGTCTGGGAGGTGGTCACACCTCCCTGTGACAGGATGCCTGTTGTGCTGCCTTCCTCTGCTCGAGCTTGGCTCAGCAGCAGGAGGGCAGAAATGTGTCTCTGGTTGGCAGCATCCATTTTGTGCTGTCCGGGTTGAGAAGGCTGGTACCAGGAAGACCAGGAACCCACGAAGCTTGCTTCTAAGGGGTGGAATCATACCTCCACACCGGTTACCGGTGTGGAGGTATGATTCCAAGGTGTTTGATACCAAACATGACATGTTTTGTTTCAGCCGTTTTCGAGATAGCATTTACCGCGAAGTTATAATACACCTCTACCTATATGTCTGGCTGTGTCACAGACAACCAGTGAGAATGGTCTCCGAAGGCTGCAGAGGGGCTCTGCTCATGCAGGGGCACCCTCTCACGCAAAACCCAGCACCCTGCCTTCAGGATTGTCAAGGCCTGCTATAGGGGTGACTTACAGGTTTTACGTGTAGTGACCTATAGATATAGTAAACCTATATCTACCGTAAGTGGTGCATGCACCATCTTACACAGCCTGCAATGGCAGGCCTGTAGTTCCATTTTGCATGGCCTCTCTTGGTGGCATAATACATGCTTCAGCCCATAGGAGGCCGCTGGGGTACCTATGCCCTGGGTACATGTGTGCCATATACTAGGGACTGATAAGGGTACCCCAGTATCCAATCTGGAGTGTACCTAAGTACATGTCATAACATTTTAGGGAGAAAGCAGATAGACTGGGGTTCTGATTAGCAGGATCCCAGTCAGACTAGTCAAAAACACCAGCAAAACACCAGGCAAAAAGTGGGGGTAACCATGCAGTCAGATCCTACCTACCTACATGCTCTTTCCGATATTCTCGTTGTGATATATTATGAAGAATACTTACCTATGTATAATTGGCCATATGTGGGCTTCTGATTTTATGATCTATTTTCTAATAATCTATGACACTGCCGGTATGTGAAATTTTCAGTACTGCATTTATATGATGTGCTGTGAATTCTTCCTACCCAGCTTGAATTCGTACCATAAGCTGCCATTCAAAACTGCTCTTAAACAGCACGACCATCAAAGGATTACTTTTTCAAGGAAAACAAACGGTCATGCACTGACTTCATTTATGCAACCAACTTGCCAAATTGAAATAGTAATTTAGCCTGATTTGAATTGGCACTGAAAATCTGCCGCAACAGCAGATTTTTGGGCGAGAAATGTAAATTCCTATGTATGTTGGTGTCACTGACAAGTACAGTGGGTCTGTAATCAAACATGGTTACAAGTGTGTTGTTAAATTACCTAGGCTTTTTTCATCACTTTATGTTTAGCACAGTTAACCTTATTTCCCAGTGTTCTTACTGTGTGATCAGCAATACAAATTCTTTGGGTGGTTGTTTCAAATGTGTTATTTAGGAAGTAAGAATAAATAAAAAGTTTATTCTCATTCTTGTTCAAGCACTTGTCTCCAAACGTCCATCAACATTAATATTTAAAAGTAGAATTGTCGACAGTTTGCTCTCCTCCTATTGGAATTATTAAACAGTGGGTTAGGTAAAACACATTTAACAAATTTTGTGAAGTCTAAGTATATATTTTTTTATTCACTATGGGGCCGATTCCGATCTCGGTCGGAGGCGCACCCAATACCATTCGGTCGGGAAAAAGCCATGCGAATGCCTGTTTCCCGACCGATCCGTACAGCACACCGAACGAGTAAGTACGATGCGCACAACAGCAAAGAATCCGGCCGAGCCATACTCACCCAATCCAGGTCCTGTTCTCCGACCGAGGCGAATCAGGAAACGCAGAATCGAGTCGCACGGAAGGGAAAATGCAGCTCCGTCCGGGCGAACAAGTACGATGCGCTTCCCGTACGCGCCGAACCCGTCGCTACACACGGCACGTCAAAGCATCCGGGAGAGGCGCACATAAGCTCCGATTCGCGCCACAACACAATCCACGGCTACGAGACGAACACGCCAGCGACGAGGACGAGGCGAAGCGACGAGGACGACGCGAAGCAACGAGAAGGACGAACGACACGAACCAACCATGAATCCCTTCGTCCCGATCATACCAATATTCTACATTTACTACCGGAACAGGCACGGACGCGTATGGCGCAGAAGGTAAGTCAGACACCAACCACAAAACACATACAACACGTACACGACACATCACACACACACAGAGGGATGCAGAATATACTTACACCAGCAACAGCAGCACCATAGGGGCGGGATGCCCATCACCAATGCCACATATGCACACAGGGGCCTGAATGCGCACCACCACCCCTACCCAGGGGGCTGGATGCCTACCACTACTACCACCCTCACCCAGGGGGGCTGGATGCCTACCACTACTACCACCCTCACCCAGGGGGGCTGGATGCCTACCACTACTACCACCCTTACCCAGGGGGCTGGATGCCTACCACTACTACCACCCTTACCCAGGGGGCTGGATGCCTACCACTACTACCACCCTTAGCCAGGGGGCTGGATGCCTACCACTACTACCACCCTCAGCCAGGGGGCTGGATGCCTACCACTACTACCACCCTTAGCCAGGGGGCTGGATGCCTACCACTACTACCACCCTTAGCCAGGGGGCTGGATGCCTACCACTACTACCACCCTTAGCCAGGGGGCTGGATGCCTACCACTACTACCACCCTCACCCAGGGGGGCTGGATGCCTACCACTACTACCACCCTTAGCCAGGGGGCTGGATGCCTACCACTACTACCACCCTCACCCAGGGGGCTGGATGCCTACCACTACTACCACCCTTAGCCAGGGGGCTGGATGCCTACCACTACTACCACCCTCAGCCAGGGGGGGCTGGATGCCTACCACTACTACCACCCTTACCCAGGGGGGGGCTGGATGCCTACCACTACTACAACCCTCACCCAGGGGGGGCTAGATGCCTACCACTACTACCACCCTTACCATGGGGGGGCTGGATGCCTACCACTACTACCACCCTTAGCCAGGGGGCTGGATGCCTACCACCACCCTTAGCCAGGGGGCTGGATGCCTACCACTACTACCACCCTCACCCAGGGGGCCTGGATGCCTACCACTACTACCACCCTTACCCAGGGGGGCTGGATGCCTACCACTACTACCACCCTTAGCCAGGGGGCTGGATGCCTACCACTACTACCACCCTTAGCCAGGGGGGCTGGATGCCTACCACCACCCTTAGCCAGGGGGGCTGGATGCCTACCACTACTACCACCCTTAGCCAGGGGGCTGGATGCCTACCACCACCCTTAGCCAGGGGGGCTGGATGCCTACCACTACTACCACCCTCACCCAGGGGGCTGGATGCCTACCACTACTACCACCCTTACCCAGGGGGCTGGATGCCTACCACTACTACCACCCTTAGCCAGGGGGCTGGATGCCTACCACTACTACCACCCTTACCAAGGGGGGCTGGATGCCTACCACTACTACCACCCTTACCCAGGGGGCTGGATGCCTACCACTACTACCACCCTTAGCCAGGGGGCTGGATGCCTACCACTACTACCACCCTTACCCAGGGGGCTGGATTCCTACCACTACTACCACCCTTAGCCAGGGGGGCTGGATGCCTACCACTACTACCACCCTCACCCAGGGGGCTGGATGCCTACCACTACTACCACCCTTACCCAGGGGGCTGGATGCCTACCACTACTACCACCCTCACCCAGGGGGGCTGGATGCCTACCACTACTACCACCCTTACCCAAGGGGGCTGGATGCCTACCACTACTACCACCCTTAGCCAGGGGGCTGGATGCCTACCACCACCCTTAGCCAGGGGGCTGGATGCCTACCACTACTACCACCCTCACCCAGGGGGCTGGATGCCTACCACTACTACCACCCTTAGCCAGGGGGGCTGGATGCCTACCACTACTACCACCCTTAGCCAGGGGGCTGGATGCCTACCACTACTACCACCCTTAGCCAGGGGGGCTGGATGCCTACCACTACTACCACCCTCACCCAGGGGGCTGAATGCCTACCACTACTACCACCCTTAGCCAGGGGGGCTGGATGCCTACCACCACCCTTAGCCAGGGGGCTGGATGCCTACCACTACTACCACCCTCACCCAGGGGGGCTGGATGCCTACCACTACTACCACCCTTAGCCAGGGGGCTGGATGCCTACCACCACTACCACCCCCACTCATAGGATGGACAATGCATGACACAACCAGCACACCACAACCTAGGGAATGCAAGAAAAAGACATCCCCCAACACCATGACAAGCGTGTGTAGACTGTGTCAAATGCCTACAACACCGAACATGACTTTGAACATACAATGTGACCCCCTAGCACATGTGCCACACATATATGTGTGTGGCCCCCACAATGCAAGCAGGCCATGACCATTGTGGCAATGGGGTCCAAACCCCCATCATCACAGTGACCAAAATGTAAGTGTGGGGTCCATAGCTGAAGCACATTTTGAACAGTCTGGCAATGGGGTCCAAACCCCCATCATCACAGTGACCAAAATATAAGTGTGGGGTCCATAGCTGAAGCACATTTTGAACAGTGTGGCAATGGGGTCCAAACCCCCATCATCACAGTGACCAAAAGGTAAGTGTGGGGTCCATAGCTGAAGCACCTTTTGAACATTGTGGCAATAGGGTCTAAACCCCCATCATCACAGTGACCAAAAGGTAAGTGTTGACAAAGAAAGAGCTGCAACTGCCAAACTGCATGGATGATTCCTGGTCACAGAACAAAAAACACATCAGTGGCAAAGTAGTGTATGTGTCCCATTGCAACATAAATTGGGTGAGCCAAATACTGCAGTGCAAATAAGACATACCTTTGGCCATGTGCAGACAAACAACACCCATGGGGGCTGACACTGTCAACATTCATCAATGACACAATGACAGAAGTGACCATCAGAATGCAGACCCACATATTCGCACCAATGGGCACACAAATGCAGATACCCTGTGGAGACTGCAGATGTGAGGTGAACAGATACCATACCATGGCAGCAATGGGACACACAAACCATGATCATTGTGCTGACCGATGACCTAGGAGTCCCAGGGACAGCAGGGGAAACCCACCAAACTACATACAGCCAATGGCACACCCAAGATATGCCAATGCAGTGGTGCAGATGCACAAACACAAACAGGCAGACCCACACTGCACATCATACACAACAGGTGAGGGGGGGTGCCAGTGTCCCCAGGCAACCACACAACACATGAGGAGCCCTGAATACCAATCATACAGATGTGCATACAGTGCCACACAAAGGTAACTCATGGATCCAAATCCCCTATGTGGGCAAGCAGGCATTGTCAGATGAGAGGGAGCACAAATCACACATGTCACACAGGCACGTAGGAACAGCAACTGACACAGCAAGACACAGACACACCACATCACCACCCCCAGGGCCCCCACAATGTGGTGACCCTGGGCTGCATCACAATCCCACTGTGATGACAAAGCTAAATGTCGTTCACACTGTGAACCACAGTCATGTGTCCTGAGCAACAAACTACCATCACACCTACACAAGCACAAATCAATCAGCATGGCCAGTCAGCCAAGGCCAACATGGAGGCAGGGGCCTAGCCGGGCAACAACTCTCATCTGCACACACTCAACACCACACCCTCGACCTCCAACAATGTGCAGCAGTGAAGCTCACATGCACTGGTGACATTGCACATGCACCCATGACAATCCCAGGGGGTGGTGGGAACCAAGGTGCAGAAACACATCACACATGGCCATTCAACAAGACTCCTGAATGTCTGACACACTGCACACTACGCTGTACATGGACATGACGGCAATACCACACCAACCAATGGAATCCCAGCCACAGTCACACACCAATGAAAAAGCCAAGGTCACCCACAAAGAACACACATAGACAACAACCAACATTGCAGCCCGGACCCTGAGGAGTGCCAGCAGTCACACACACAACGTGTCACAATCACTGAAAGATAACACAAACTGGAAATCACATGACAGGGGCAAACAACAAGTGCCAAGGGGAAACCTGACTGTGACCCATCTGCGTCTGCACACAAACTCAGCCCTGACAGCAAACACACCTATGGGTGACACCCTGATGACCAGTAATGTGCCATGCACCCACATCACAGAGAACCCAGGGAGAAGACTTTGGGGGAACATAGGTCAACTCAGCAAGCATCACAAACAGGTACAACACTAGGGAACACAGCATGCACAGCTAAACGGAAGTGAACACACAGACATGCACATACAACACACACCTTGGGCGCAGGCAATGTCACAGGAGTACACACTGCCATGAGGGGACTCCACTCCTGTGTGAGGAAAGCTATTGCCATATGTTGCCTCAGTAGGGCCCCATCATGTCAGCTGAGCACTTGGTCACACAATCAACAATTAGCACCAAATGAGGGCTCCCGTCACATCAGCCTGGTCATGGAAGTGCCAACGGAATCATCAGCACAGATCCAACACATTTGTATAGCAATGTTGCACTGACTACACGGATGAGTCCTTCCCCATTGATGCCCAAACCTGCATGTCCAGTGGAGATGGCCACACGGTCAGGGAAGTAGACGAATTGAACAATGGCTGGCACAACAGATGTGCAGGGGTGGAAGCCACAGATGTGAAATAGCTAATCTAAGTAGGAAATCCCATTGCCAAATACTGAACACATGACACCCTCAGATGCTGCTATGGATGACATGGATACACCACAGGATAGGACACATTCCCCTGGACCACATGGGTTCCTGCACAGTAACACTTCATTATCATGAGACCAAATATCACCATCACTGCAGCAAGGGCATGGTTAGCATCATCAACAACATGTACATCAGAAGCATAAGCACTAGAGAACAGAAAGTTGCTTTATTCAGCATATGTGTGGAATGAAAACAAAGTCCAGGAAAAACACAAAGGCCAATGGCCAGTCCATTGTCAAAGTCCAAACTTGGTGACAGTGGCAGATGTCACCCTACGCATGCCTGCACAAAACCAGCGACAATCCACTAGGAGGGGCAACCGGGGGCAGGCCAGGCACCGCAGGGACAGGATCAGGGCTCACCAGGAGGAAGCAGGGAAGGGGTGGTGGGTGCTGGAGAGCCACTGACAACTGCAGTGGAGGTGTCTGACATGGTGTGTGCCGGCACAACTGGGGGGCATGACTCAGATGTTGTGGGTGCCGGCACGACTGCAGTGGACCCTGCAGATGGAGTGGACAGGTCCGCCACTGCAGTGCCCAAGTCAGACAGGGTGGTAGTGGACTCCACTGCAGTGCCTACCACCAGGGAGGAGACTGGGGAACAGGCAAGGTGGGCTGGACAGAGGGGAGGACACCCTCACCACATCAGTGGCACAGACAAGCGCAGCGGGGGTGTGGTGCCGGGAGAGCAAGTGGCAGGGGGAGAAGGCCGGATCCTCTTGGGGATGGTATATCTGTGGGTGGGGGAACCTGGGGCAGGGTGTGGTGGGGGCACCTGTGGAGTGGGGGCCTGAGGGATGGAGGAAGGAGACCTGGTGCCTGAGCTGCAGGGCGGCGGCGGGGTCTTGCTCTTACGACTCCGGGGGACTTGCGGGTGGGGGCCTCAGTCTGTCTGCGCCTGGGGGAGGGTGTCCGGGGGCGAGGGGCACTCTGCTCCGTGTGGGTGGGCTTCCTCTTCCCTCTGGATGCTGGAGCAGCTGGATCGGAGGGGAAGAGGCCGAGGTCACTGAGGAAGAGGCGCTGGGTCTTTGGGGTTGCAGGTGAGGCAAGGAGGGTGTTTTGGAGGGAGAGGCAACTGAGGACTGCGCAGTGCTCGTGGATGCGTGTGTGTGTTCCAGGGCCCCATCCCCTGTGAGTATGGTTTCAGTCCCCTGACTGTGCGTGCGTGTGCGTTTTGTTTGTGGCGTGTGTGTCTGTGTGCTGGATGTGTGTGTGCTGGTGTGTGCCTGTGCCGGTGTGTGTGTGCTTGGGACGGGTAAGGTGCTGGGGAGTGTGGATGGAGCAGAGGCAGGAGGGGTGAGGGACTGTCTGAGGAGGGACACTGCTGCCGTCAGGGAGGAGTCCATGGACCTATTGCCCCTCTGTAGGTCAGACATGCCCGATGAGATGCCCTCCATGAACGACACCAGCTGAGTCAACAGAGCGGTGTGCGCATGGAGGACACTCAGCATGGCTGTCTGCCCTACATGGAGCTGGCGAAGGAGGTACACAGACTCCTCACTCAGGGCAGCAGGGGACACAGGGGCAGGGGGTGCGGTGCCTGGGCCAAAGGAGACACGCTCCCGAACATGGGAGCCTCCACGGACCTGGGGAATGGGAGCCGATGGGAGGGCGGTGGTGGTGCTGGTGGTGGCGGGGACAGCAACACTAGCTGGGGTGTGGTGGCTGCTGACACCCGCCTCCATAAGGGAGTCATCCTCCGAGTTGCTCTGGTCCTCAGCTGAGGTGGATGGTGCGGAGGACTCCTTGGTGTGGCTCCCTCGCCCTCCGTGCCACTGGGTCCCTCCGACCACTCCTCGGCTGCTGACCCAGTCTGGCTCTCTGGCTCCTCCTGGTCCGTGGAGCTGTCCCCTTCCGTGGCCGTGGATGTATCTGCAAACAATGGGGAAACAGACAGACATCAGTCACCTGCACCAAACGCACACACCACTGTGAGCACAGCACATTACAGAGCAAGCCCTGGCATCATTAGTTGTACATTGCTAAAAGTGCCCTAACTGAACAGGAGAAGCCAATTGTCAGTCTGATGCCAACCATGGCACTCACATCCCACATGGCCTTGCACCCATCTGTCTGGTGTCTGTTGGATTGCAACACCCCAGTGTGGACACATGCACCAACTCCACAGTAGTTGGACAGTGCAGAGGACACGGTGTAGCATGTGGACATGCACACATCACAACTCTTGCCACTGAGTCAGTACAGGTTTCCGGATGAAAGGGATGCCCAGAGTCAAATAGGAAATGCATGTGATGCATACCAGCGACAGACACCATGATGCACCCATGTCCTGATAGCCATCGCCACAATGGTGTGCATGTAGCACATGTCACTCCCCTGCAGGATCACCAATAAGTAGACACATGCCATGGCGGAGGCATGACTGCTAAGTCATACATCACTGTCTCAGTGATGTATGACTTGGCAGCCAGACAACAACACTCTGCACTGTGTCACAATAGTAGGTCATGGGGAATGCAAGTCCTGGAGCTGCACAAGTGCACATGTACATCCCCCACACAACACATCATCTTAACCCTCATCTGTCCAGGTCATACCGATTGGACATATGGGAGACCTGTGACACTACCCTCTGAACCTGAGCCCTCACAATCTGCTGTGAATGGGGAACAGCTGCCTGAACTTCACATTCGCATACCCCAGTCTGCACGGGCAGCTGATCAAACACCTATGTGACACACAAGTATCGTCTCCTATGGTCACATCTCCAGTGGCATGCTGAGCCCCTACCAAGAAACACCCCAGCAGTCCTGGCAACTAATCCACAGCACACTGACACAGAGGCAGACACCTGAGGGGTCAAATCACTGCGCACAATGTGTCAGCTGATACACGGGAGTGGGAGTACAGAGTGTATTGTATGGCCTCGAGTAGGCATGACTGTCCTGCCCCACATGAATGAGGGATGAGCCCTGGACAGTGGATAGCTGGCTATGTATGTGTGACACACGTAATCTGCACACTCCTGGGGCCCAAACATTGTTCCCACCCGCTGCATGGGCGTATGCCACATACCCCAGGCACATGTGGTGGCTCAGCTCAGCAAGTGGACTGCATATCAAAGCAACACGCAGATTACATGTCCGAACACAGGCGTTGTGTGAACAATGGACCCACCCATGATGCCCACAACAGAGTTAGGGAAACAGATGCTGTCCCCCACCTTTAGTGAAGCAAACTGCAAGGACACAGTCCCAAGTGACACAATTCCCTGAATGTAAGGGCCACACCTGGGTATCAGATGAGGAGTGGGCAGTGCACAATAGAGGGACATGGCTCCTGGACAACATGACTGCTGCACTGTGGCAGTTGAACCAGGCCAGAGGAGGGCACAAAGCATGTAATACAGAGTTCACAGTGCAGTCTTTGACTCACCCCCTCCTTGCTGCTGTCTGGCCTTCAGCTGCCCATCCAGGTCTGGAAACACCACCGCCAGGATATGGAGCATGTGGGGGTCAGGGTCCGTGTTCCGCCCTCCTGCGAGGAGGCGACAGCTTCAGCTGGACCCGTGCAATCCTCCGGGTCCAGCCCCGAAGGTCCTGCCACCTCTTCTGGCAGTTGCGGATCCGGCGCTTGTAGACCCCCACGGACCGGACAGCCCGGACGATGTCCTTCCAGATCTCCTGCTTCCGATGGGCATTAACCTGTCAGGATGACAAAGTGAAAAGGCCATTACTACACATGCAACATATCCGTGCATGACACAGTTGTATATACATGTCTCAATCACAGGGGCACATGATGTACACAGGCAGTGCAAAGCTGCCCATGGACAGTTTGCCAGACGTCACTACATGGTATCATTGCATGGGAAGTAAAACCTTGTTCAAATGCACTGTCACTGCACCATACCTGTCCAGTGCATGTCACTACACACTATGGGGGGTGACAACTACTCAGTGAGCCTGCTAGCCAGTGGCGTGCAGACTTTCAGCCTTGCTAGTCAGACAAAATGCACATTCAGAAAGGCAGTGCACAGAACACTCACCTGCTCCCCTGGTGTCCCATACAGCTTGCTGTACTGTGGAAGTAGGCTGTCCAGCAGGGCCTGGTTCTCCTCAAGGCTGAAGGCTGGGGCTCTCTCCACAGTACATGCCATTGCAGGGTCCAGAGGGGCAGAGACAGCAGCAGTGCAGTGGCAGATGTCGTCCTGGAGCATGTAGTGCAGGCAAGTGAGCTCTCTGGGGAATAGCCAGCAATATATATGTGCTGGAGAGGCAGATACTGTCCCTTGTGTCCAAAGTGATAGGTCCAAGTCGTTTGCATCTTCTGAATCTGGCCAATCCATGGAATAGCAGCACCAATACATGCCCACAGCATCCTTCAAATCTTCAACTTCATGACATACATGATTTTGCAACATTGTTGTGGGTGACCAACTGAATTTCCAGCAACCGACTCGTTCGAAATTTGCCAGGCAAGGCCATTGTCAATGGGTGCCCACCGATCGGTCCATTGCTGTACAACGCGTACAGGGGTACAACGCGTACCCGCACACATTGAATGCAATGGGCCGGCCGGGGCACCGATCGGTCCATTGCTGTTCAACGCGTACAGGGGTACAACGCGTACCCGCACACATTGAATGCAATGGGCCGGGGGCACCGATCGGTCCATTGCAGTACAACGCGTACAGGGGTACAACGCGTACCCTCACACATTGAATGCAATGGGCCGGCCGGGGCACCGATCGGTCCATTGCAGTACAACGCGTACAGGGGTACAACGCGTACCCGCACACATTGAATGCAATGGGCCGGCCGGGGCACCGATCGGTCCATTGCTGATCAACGCGTACAGGGGTACAACGCTGCATCCGCACACATTGAATGCAATGGGCCGGCCGGGGCACCGATCGGTCCATTGCTGTTCAACGCGTACAGGGGTACAACGCGTACTCGCACACATTGAATGCAATGGGCCGGCCGGGGGCACCGATCGGTCCATTGCAGTACAACGCGTACAGGGGTACAACGCGTACCCGCACACATTGAATGCAATGGGCCGGCCGGGGCACCGATCGGTCCATTGCAGTACAACGCTGGCACAGGGGTACAACGCGTACCCGCACACATTGAATGCAATGGGCCGGCCGGGGCACCGATCGGTCCATTGCAGTACAACGCGTACAGGGGTACAACGCGTACTCGCACACATTGAATGCAATGGGCCGGCCGGGGCACCGATCGGTCCATTGCAGTACAACGCTGTACAGGGGTACAACGCGTACCCGCACACATTGAATGCAATGGGCCGGCCGGGGCACCGATCGGTCCATTGCTGATCAACGCGTACAGGGGTACAACGCGTGCACCGCACACATTGAATGCAATGGGCCGGCCGGGGCACCGATCGGTCCATTGCAGTACAACGCGTACAGGGGTACAACGCGTACCCGCACACATTGAATGCAATGGGCCGGCCGGGGCACCGATCGGTCCATTGCAGTACAACGCGTACAGGGGTACAACGCTGCACCCGCACACATTGAATGCAATGGGCCGGCCGGGGGCACCGATCGGTCCATTGCAGTACAACGCGTACAGGGGTACAACGCTGTACCCGCACACATTGAATGCAATGGGCCGGCCGGTGGCACCGATCGGTCCATTGCAGTACAACGCGTACAGGGGTACAACGCGCTGCCGCGACACATTGAATGCAATGGGCCGGCCGGGGCACCGATCGGTCCATTGCAGTACAACGCGTACAGGGGTACAACGCGTACCCGCACACATTGAATGCAATGGGCCGGCCGGGGCACCGATCGGTCCATTGCAGTACAACGCGTACAGGGGTACAATGCGTACCCGCACACATTGAATGCAATGGGCCGGCCGGGGGCACCGATCGGTCCATTGCAGTACAACGCGTACAGGGGTACAACGCGTACCCGCACACATTGAATGCAATGGGCTGGCCGGGGCCACCGATCGGTCCATTGCTGTTCAACGCATCCCTGTACAAGTGACTGGCATATGTCACCATGCCTGTCTCAGATGGACATATGCCAGCCACAGATAGCTCCCAGGGAGTGAGGGGCACACCTACAACACGACAGCCTGTCCAAACTGTATCATAAGGCATGTAAGGCTGCATTTCCTATTGTGTGTATGTTGGTGTACATGTTGTCCTGTGGGTGTCACCTGGGGGCAGCCACCCCCAGGCTGTGCACGTGTTCATGGGGACAGGATCCTGGGTGTTACGTGTACATGACCACTGTGATGTGCAACTGTTCATATCTGTGCATGTGCCATGGTCACATTTCACGGTGGTGTATGTGTATGTCATGTCACATACCCCGTGATTCCCATGTGGGACGGTATGTTTGAGCCAGGGTGTCCCAGTGGCACAATAGTGATGGTCCTCCACAGTCTGTGTGCATGTAGTGTTTACAATGTCTCTGATTTCATGTGCACAATGGGAGACAGTCTCCACATCCACGTTGTGTGTGCATGGACTTTGATGTTGTGCGTGTGTGTGTCACAGACGTCCATGTCTGTCCTGCCGTGGCAAGTGGGACCACTACCTGTGGGGGTCATGGTTGTTTTGCTGTGGTGTATACATGATACTCCATGTAATGCCAGTGTCCATGTGGCAATACAGGGTCCCTGGGAATGTACCTGTCGTTGAGCTGTGATGCCTGGGGCACATCTGTCCTCACATGTCACTGTGGGGGGTGATTGTGACACGGCAGCAGGAGATGGGAACTGTGACACGGCCTCATGATATCCAATGGGCCAACCTGGGACTAATTGATGCCACTTGTTGGACCGTGATGACAGATGTTGGCCATGCATGTACCATACATGTCCTTACGGAACTGCACACTTCATGTAGTTGTGCCTCATAATGATGTATGTTGGGATATTGAGTGTGTTCAATGCCGCATATGTGGGCTGACTGACAATCTTGCTTACTTCTCCTCTGCACTGCAGGGCTCCTGCTGTCCATCGACCATTCCCAGACCTGGCAACGATGGTGGAACGGGACAGCATCCGACGGTACCGCTTCACCAGGCAGCTGATTGAGGATTTGGCAGTGCAGTTGGCCCCACATTTGCAGCCTGGCCGGCCGTATCCTACAGCGCTGACCCCCAAGGTGAAGGTGATGGCAGCCCTACACTTCTTTGCCACCGGTACCTTCCAACATACTGTGGAGACTGCTGGTGGGATGTCACAGACCATGTTGAGCCGTGTGCTCTGCGATGTTTTGGCGGCAATGTTGCTATTCCTGAACCGGTACATCTATTTCCCTAGACTGCGACGACTCACTGACGTGAAGAGTGACTTTCATGCCCTGGGGAGGATGCCGCATGTCATTGGCTCCATTGATGGGACACATATGGCTTTGGTACCACCACAGGCCCAGGAGCAGGCCTACAGGAACCGCAAGCACTACCACTCGGTCAATGCACTGGTGGTGTGTCTTGCAGATATGACCATCACACACGTGTGTGCCCGTTTCCCTGGTTCAGCACACGATGCCTTTGTGATGAGGAGTAGTCGCATCCCCAGGATGATGGCACAGATGCAGAACCAGCGTGCTTGGCTTGTCGGTGTGTACTGACTTTGTGCCATTGTGTGTGATCTGATCTGTAGTATTCCGCCCACTTTTCCAAGTCAGCTAATGTGCACTTGTCTGTCCGTAGGTGACTCGGGATACCCCAACATGCCGTGGTTGCTGACACCCCTCAGGAACCCTGTGACACCAGCCCAGATGCGCTACAATGAGGCACATGGTCGGACCAGGAGAGTGATTGAGCGGACATTTGGTCTCCTGAAGAGCCGCTTCCGCTGCCTGGACAAGACCGGCGGGTCCCTCCCATATGCCCCTGCGAAAGTGTGCAAGATTATCATCGTCTGCTGCATGCTCCACAACCTGGCAGTGCGGAAGGAGTTGCCTCTCATCCAGGATGACAATGACCAACATCCGCCACCTGTGGAGGATCCTGGCCTGGACCACGATGCCAGTGACGATGATGATGATGATGATGAGGGTGATGTCCGCACACAGCTCATCACCAACTTCTTTAGCTGAATGTGAGTATCCTGAGGTGTCATGTCAATGATGTGAGTTGGCATGATATGTGTAGGTGGTGCTCTGGTGCTGTTGGAGTGTGTCCATGGGCTACTTGACTGGATGTGTGTTGCGATGTGTGCTTACAGGTGGGCTGTACTCCCCAACAGTGTTGACATGCTAACTTGGTTCTGGGTGGGTATCTTGTAACATGTATTGTGCATGAGTTTTGCTGTTCTGTCCTGTTCTCCATTGCTTTTGACTGTGTGTCATTTCTGTCCTTCACAGGGTACTTTCAGATTCGTTTGGTCAACTGTGTCCACCGACGACGTGATTGCACTTCCAGGGTGGTAGCTGTTGTGTCCCTACAGGTGATGTGCGCCACACCCATGGACTTCCTTCTGTCTACAGTTGTTGACTGTGTGCCCGCTGCCAGGTGGGATTACCTTGCATCTGTAGTGGTTACGACATGTTGCAACTGTGTAATAAACCTGTGCTTCACTTTGTGATGTGCGTTGTCTGTGGTCACACATTTGACTGCCATTTGCTTACTGCACCTGTGGGCTACTTGACTACAACTGGGAATGGGTGTGGTGTCTGTGCATTGCACCGTCTTCCCTGGCAACATCAGTGTAGGCAATGAGTCAGATGGCCTAGGTGTGTATGTGTTGTGTAGCCCTGGTGGTGTGTCTCACTCATATGTGTCACGTTGCCTTTACTCACATGCCTGTGTTGTACTTGCTGTTGCAGTTCGCATACACAGTGTAATTTTGCAGTTCATCATCCCCATAACAGCACCCACGTTGGAATCACAACAGAGGCAAGTATGGTGTATTAGTGTGTTTATTGTGATACATTTGTGTGAATAGTGCATAGGATGGGTAGTGCTGTACATAAATCTTGCAATCAGAAGTTCCTAGGTGAATTGAAAGTCCTGGTAGACAAAATCCCCAGTATCGGGGCCACAGTTGTCTGAGACATTGGTCCAACTTGTACTCCCCATGCAATGTGTGGGAGTAGTGTTGCCGTCAACAGGGTGAACAGTCTGTGCACAAAGGTGAACATCCAGAACAGGTTCAGGCTTCCTGGGAGTTGCGCTTGGCCATCGGCCTCTCACTTGCTCCTCTTCGGACGACCCCTCTTCTTGGGGGGGTCCCTCAAGTACAGGCTGCTGCGGTGCAGGGGACTCTCCGCCAGAGTCATCCTCCCTCCCTGTGGCAGTTGCAGTTTGGGCAGCACCAGATGTTGTTGGCACACAGGGAGGTGTGGACTGGTTGCTGTTCATCTGGCGGAGGCATTGTAAAATGTCCCTGTGCACCGCCGTCATCTCATGCAGTGCATCCCACTTGGACTCCACGCGGGACATGTGTGAGTCCACGCGGGACATGTGTGACTCCACGTGGGACATGTGAGAGTCCAAGCGGGCATGATGGGCAGCCTGCTGCTGTTTCATGTCTCTGAGGAGCCCCACTACCTGGCTGAGGTCTCCGGTGCTGGACTGGTACGCATCAGCTATGCGTACCAGTTGTGGGTCATCATGCACACCAGCAACCTCTGCAAGCAGCGACCTCTGTCTCCCACCCCTCCCACCACCCCTGCTGACATGTGCAGTGCGTGCAGTGGCACGCACAGATGACCCTGGTCCACCTTGGGGGTTGGTGGTGGTGGTGGTGTCCATGGCCCCAGGTTGGTCCAGGGTCCCTGTGCTGGTGTTGCTCCTTGTTCTGTCCATGTCGGCAGGGATGGTATTTGTGGTGACAGTCGTTGGAGGGGTGGGTGCAGGGGGTGCAGCTGGTGGTCCTGCTGGTGCTGCAGCTGGTGGTCCTGCTGGTGCTGCATGTAGACTTGCACCGGATGTGCCAGGTTGGTCTGCTTCGTCCGAGGAGGGCAGAGGCTGTACGACACCAGTGAGCTCCGCATCCTCTTGAGCCTGGGACTGGGACTCCTCAGCGTCTGCTGCTGTGTCCCCATCATCACCTGTTTTTGGGAGACACACACAATGTATGTTATGTTTCTGCAGGCATCAATGGTTGACACACCTGACAGTTGTGACTGTGCCTCTGGGTGCGGGCCTGTACATTGCAATGTCCTAAGTCGTCACAGTCAGGGGTTTATTTTGGTGTGGCACATTGTCCTGCATTATTTGGGCATTTCTATGTAATTGTTGGGGTGTGCACATGGTCTGCATTGGTTGTATTTGGTTGACAGCCGGCCCTCCTTCCCACCCACCCAGCCAGTCAGTTATCCCACCATGGACTGTGCTTGCATTGCAGGGAGTGGAAGTTGTCTCTCAGGATGTCAGTCAGTGGTGTCCTGCTGTTTGTTGGTGCACAGTTCCCAGCAGGGCCTTGTGCTCCCCACAGCAGTAGCCAGTGTCAGCCATCTTGTGAGTCCTTCTCCACTCCCTGTGATGTGAGCATGGTTCAGGGTGGTGTTGATGGGCCAGTTGTGAGGGTGACCAATATCTGTGACTGCCACTCCCATCATGCTATTGCCTCCACCCCACTTGCCAGCATTCCCATACTTACTTGCTTTTGTGGGGAGTTCAGTGTGTGTGGGTGTGAGGGCAATGGCAAGATGGCTGACAGTGGTGTCCTGCTGTTGGTTGGTGTGCAGTTCCCAGCATGCCCTTGTGCTCCCCACAGCAGTAGCCAGTGTCAGCCATCTTGTGAGTCCTTCTCCACTCCCTGTGATGTGAGCATGGTTCAGGGTGGTGTTGATGGGCCAGTTGTGAGGGTGACCAATATCTGTGACTGCCACTCCCATCATGCTATTGCCTCCACCCCACTTGCCAGCATTCCCATACTTACTTGCTTTTGTGGGGAGTTCAGTATGTGTGGGTGTGAGAGCAATGGCAAGATGGCTGACAGTGGTGTCCTGCTGTTGGTTGGTGTGCAGTTCCCAGCATGCCCTTGTGCTCCCCACGACACAGCAACAGTGTCAGACATCTTTGATGGGCCTTTCCACTCTCTGTGGGATGTGCATGCGTGAGTGTGAGCTTGCTGGGCCATGTGGTGGGGGATGTAGAGCTGTGACTACGACTCCCATCATACTATTGCCTCCACCCCCTTCCCAGCATGCCCATGCTTCCTTCCTTTTGACTCTGCTTCCCTGTGGGGTGGGCTGGCTGTGCTGACAGGATGGCTGGGAGTGTTGTCCTGGCAGTTGTTTGGCTAAAAGTCCCAAGAGTGTCCCTGTGCTTCACACAACATAACCCAGGGTGGTGGTTCTTTGTGGGATCTTGAGTTAGGATGGGAGGCATTGCATTCTACCAGGTGGGTTCTGTGGAGTTTGTGTTGAGGGGGTGTGTGAGGGGAGGTGCTTGTGACTATGGTCAGTGCTGCAAGTCCTCCTTCCCACCCAGCCAGCCAGATATCCCACCATGGAACGTGCTTGCATTGCAGGGAGTGGAAGTTGTCTCTCAGGATGTCAGTCAGTGGTGTCCTGCTGTTTGTTGGTGCACAGTTCCCAGCAGGGCCTTGTGCTCCCCACAGCAGTAGCCAGTGTCAGCCATCTTGTGAGTCCTTCTCCACTCCCTGTGATGTAAGCATGGTTCAGGGTGGTGTTGATGGGCCAGTTGTGAGGGTGTCCAATATCTGTGACTACGACTCCCATCATGCTATTGCCTCCACCCCCTTCCCAGCATGCCCATGCTTCCTTCCTTTTGACTCTGCTTCCCTGTGGGGTGGGCTGGCTGTGCTGACAGGATGGCTGGGAGTGTTGTCCTGGCAGTTGTTTGGCTAAAAGTCCCAAGAGTGTCCCTGTGCTTCACACAACATAACCCAGGGTGGTGGTTCTTTGTGGGATCTTGAGTTAGGATGGGAGGCATTGCATTCTACCAGGTGGGTTCTGTGGAGTTTGTGTTGAGGGGGTGTGTGAGGGGAGGTGCTTGTGACTATGGTCAGTGCTGCAAGTCCTCCTTCCCACCCAGCCAGCCAGATATCCCACCATGGAACATGCTTGCATTGCAGGGAGTGGAAGTTGTCTCTCAGGATGTCAGTCAGTGGTGTCCTGCTGTTTGTTGGTGCACAGTTCCCAGCAGGGCCTTGTGCTCCCCACAGCAGTTGCCAGTGTCAGCCATCTTGTGAGTCCTTCTCCACTCCCTGTGATGTGCGCATGGTTCATGGTGGTGTTGATGGGACAGTTGTGGGGGGCAATATGTGTGACTGCGACTCCCATGATGCTATTGGCTACACTGACTTGGCCAGCATACACAGAATTCCTTCCTTTCAGTGGTCTTCACTGTGTGTTGGTGTTGTTGTGGTGGCTACATGTCTGGATGTGTTTGTTAGTTCTATTTGTGCCACTGCCTAGCTGTAGTTGTAGTTGTGTTTGTACATGTGATGGCACGGTTGGATGTAACTTTTTTGATGGCATGTGTTGTGTTTATCTGACTGACATACACATTTTGGGATGATTCTGTTCTGGTTGCTGAATAATTGCTATGAGTGCATGGTTTGACTCTCCCCTTGACAGTGATGTGTGTGTGTTTTGTGGCAGAATATTGTGTACATTTGTTGTGTACTCACCAGGCTCTGGGATGTTCTCTAGTCCATATACGCTCACTGGCGGAAGGATGGCCTGCACCTTCTCCTCCCAGGGCCTGAGGTATACTGGCTTGGCACGAGGGCCACTGCCGGTGTATTGGCTGAGGAGGTAGTCTTTCTTGAGCAGCTCCCGGACCCTCCTGCGCACGTCATACCACCTGTTCTGGATGTCGGTCTTTGTGCGCAGACATGGTGATTGTGCGTTCACCCTGTTGATGATCCTCTCCCACATCTTGGTTTTCTGGGAGATGGGGGTCTGTTGGACCAGTGCGCCAAACAGCTGTGGCTCTACCCTGAGGATCTCGTCTACCAGGACTTCCAATTCACAATCTAGGAACTTGTGATTCTTCTTGGGGGGCATGGTGATGGGTGGTGATGGTGAGTGATGTGTGTGTTGGTGTGCAGGTGAGGGTGTGTGAGTGTGTGTTTTGCTGGGTGTATGTGAGGTAGGTATTTGTTGGTGTGCTGATGGTGTGTGGCTTGTGTGAGGGATGAGCTGTGGGTGTGTGGTTGCTGTCTCTTGGGTGCTGGCAGTGGAATGGCATTTGCAAAGGATCATGGTTGTGATTTGTGTCCTTTATATGGGTGGAGTTGTGGGTGTGTCTTTGTTCTCTGTCCCCACCCCCCAGTATTTATTGGCTTTGTGATTGCTTGTTTGGCCTTTTTTTGTGTGATTTTTCCTTTGTACTGTCTGTGCATGTTGGAAACGTTGTTGTGACCGAGTCGGACCCTGCATTTGTCTCGTACGGTGTTCTCCGTTTCGCTCACGCTGTGTTTGTGCAGTTTTCTATGCTGCGTACGCGTCGGTCGCGGTGTTTTGTGTTGCTTCGGCTCGGTTTTGTATGCGTGTCGGTCGTGCGGCTTGTCCTCCGTCCGACTCGGTCGTGGTTTTCGCGCCTTGCATCGTACTTTGTGGTTTGGAGTTCGCGTGTACGTTTCGGTCGGATTTGTTCCGGGTGCGTGTCGGTCGGTTCGATTCGCGTGTTTTTCCGGCCGGATTGCTGTTTTCCGTGCGGCTCGGTCGTTCGGCTTGGGTTCTGTACGTGTCGGTCGGATTTTGCACGCTTTCCATCGTACTTGGCGTGTCGGGCGCCACAGGTACGTGTCGGTCGGTATAATTTCCGGCTCTGAGTCGGTCGGTGCTTTTTCCGGCCCGAATCGGAATCGACCCCTATATTGGATCATTTACTATTGAGCCGCAAAGTCTTGTTATTGACTCGCAGACTGTAAGCCAGATACTGTAACTTATTTTAACATTCCAAAAAACATCCACATTATTTTTGATTTCACATATTGCGCAAAAAAGAAGAGCAAGGTTTCAAGCTAACTAGGTTTCACCCAAAAAATATTGAAATATTACAATTAATGCTGATTGTTCATATCTAATCTGCTCATCTAATCTATTCATGCTACAAATGTTTTTTAGCTAGGCCACTTCACTACCATTCCCACTCCCACACCCACTCACTTCTTTAGTATGAGATTCATCCACAATAAACTGCTTTCACCACTAAATATTTCATGTGCCATGAGATTAATACTAGGCTCACCAATACTAAGTGGTTGGATGTTATGTTATGTTAAGGTAATTTATAAAGCGCGTGATTACCCATGGGTGTACTAGTTCTAGCTTGTGTTTATTACTTTCATTCAAGAGCTGTGCTAAAGTTTTACTTATGTTCAAGAAGGTCAAAATCTTCGCCAGAGGCAAAGTTCAACCATGCGATCCCACTGCTCGTCAGGATTTCCTGGTGCAGGACGTATCACGGAAAAACATCCTGTACCACCTGATGTGGCCATAAGTTAATTCATTCCATGCAGGTATGAGGTACAGCAAAGGAGGGTGAGCACGCAGAGTGGGTAGCAGGGGGTTCAGCAGGGCAGGGTTCTAGAGGGGCATGGGCAGGACATGGGTACAAGGGGTGACTTTGTTGAAAGTGGGTGTTTTGGCAGCACAGGACAATGCTGGGATCTGGTTAAGATTGAGGACTTCACTCAGAGTTGAGAGCTTAGGAAACAAGGAATGGTGGCCTGGCTCTGAGCAGCTGCATTCCACCGACCCTGCACTGCCCATCACTACCGCATCAATTATTTCTCATAGCAACCAAGTTCTACTGAAGCGGCTTTAAAAAAAAAAATAGCTTTTCACTTTGTAAGTCATGGGGAAAAGCAATTTGCAATGTTGTGAGTCGCCCAACTTTGCGACTTCTCACAGCCCTATTCACCCCTCTTCCAACTGTAACTTTAGAGACCTCACCTTATTGTCATTCTCTTTTATGCCAAAATTTCCAAGTTGCAAACTAGTTGCTGAAGAGTTTTTTCTCCCTCAGGGTTCAGGCTTTATAGGACTTCTACCTTTAACATATTCACAGATTTCCTGCGAGGACCAATCAGAGAATGATGTTACAGCATGGCTTGGCAATCGGGTGCTTAAATTGCGGATGTTAAGGTCTTGAGTTGGAAAAGACATTCTCTAATTTCATGTTTCTATTTTTTACAGTTTAATACGTAGAATATTTAACATATACACAAATACGTATACAATATAAACATTACCCAAAATATTCATACATACAATTGTATTACTGTTAGTTTCGTACTTGTAGTTGGAATACATTTTGAAAGAAAAAGGCTTTGGTAAATTCACTAGCTTTCTGCCCATTTTCTGCTTCACTTTAAAGTAAGAAAAACATGAGAAGAATGTTATTGGCTTCTTTTTGAGCGCTCGTTGTCACAAGGGGTTCTATGATCTCTTTCAATAGAGTAATGCTTTAGAGAAGTGCATTAGCCACTTTAAGTTTAAAATTTGTAATCAATACCAAAACCTCCTAGCCTCAAAAATCCAGCGGTATATATGCTTTGACAGTTCCAACATGTTGCTGAAGTGGTTTTACCCTGCAGCACTCCACCTCTCTCTAGGGCCAGGCTCTGTAGTTCATTATCTTTGTTTTGTATTTTTGCTACACACTCTTATAGTTCTAGGTCAAGTACCACTTTGATGTTGCCCTGCCAAAGCATCTTCTTTTGAGGAGGTTGTTAAAGATCAGTCACTTTCTCTAACTGATTTTGCCACCGCATTTTGTTTCAATGCTAACTAGTTTTTCAACATTTTATTTGCTAAAGTGTCTTACCATTCAGGATATTTTTGAATACTGGGGAACAATGGTTGTGCCGTATTACACCATCACCTGGACAACTCTGTAATTGATTATTTATTTTTCAAATCTTCCTTTATTAAAAACAATCATTGACCATGCCAATCATTTTGGACTTTATACAAGATTCAGGAAGACACACAGAGCAGCTACTGCGTGAGCATCAGCTGTGCAAGCTTCCGTTACACAAAAAGAGTTGAACCACAAACAGCAACAGTGCACCCCTACACATACAGACTAATTATTAATTGAGTATTTGTATATAGTACATACAAGGCTCATAAGTAACAGAGTGCTTTACATAGAGAATTATAAAGAATCACTAGAAATGAATGAGCAGAATAGGGGTTTGCAATCTAAACACAACATAACTACGGCATTCATCTAAAACTATATTCAAAATACCAGGAGAATCCATAAGATTAGGGAATACAGTGGTGCCAAAGAAATGTGCAGCATAATAGACAAAACAACTGAAAAATGCACGTAGTTTCCAGATGTGACACTTGTAGGACCGGCATAAAAATGCCAAGGTCCACATTCTGAAGAGCAACTAGCAAGAAGAGGTAGTAAAGTAAAGTGGTAGTTTAGTAGGAACTAATTTAGCTTTTTTTTTTTAAATTAAAGTAGTATGTTGATGGGTGTGGGTTCAAGGTGGATTAGAATTGCAGACTTTGGGTGCATAGCCAGAGAAAGACTAATTCAAGATATGTTTTTTTAAGACAGGGGTTTCAAGTAAGAGAGTGTAAATGGCCTGAAGTTGATGCATGTCCACAAAGATCTTCAATTTCTTAGAGATGTCATGAGAGAGATCAGAATGTACAAGTTTGCATGCTACACACCTCAGTTAACATGCAAGCCTGTCCTCAACAGGGAGAGTTTTCAGGGTGTACAGTAGAGGAGTAATGTGGTGAAAAGCAGTCTGTACCCGAACGCACCATGAGGTGTAGCTTTGATAAGAGGAGATGCATTTTATTTCATTGTATAGCATGAACACTAAAGCATTTTCTTGACTGTTGAGTAAGTAACTACTCAGTGTATGTAATTCAGAAAGTGGTTGATAACCCTGATGAGGACATTGACGCACTCCAATTTTTCATTGTGGTCCAAGGCGACCTTTGAGATTATGATTAAAAACATGTTAGTTGTAGGCTGTTCTATGTGGGAGAAAAACATTGGGTGCAGTGCTTGGTGTTTGGAAGCAGTATATAAGTGTTGCATAGGTATTCAGCACACAAGTTTGTGTGTTGCAGAGAGCGTGAGAAATAGCCACAGCTGCGCAGGCAGAGACTTACCATATATAAGTTAATATTATTATGTATATCTATGGTTTTACTGTTGATTGCACCTGCAGAGTCAACAGTAACAAAACCTTTTTGTTCCTAGTACAGTTGTGGGAATTAAAGAGGAGTCCTCCAATAATTCCTTGGTCATTCCAGCACTGCTGTGAGCCTAACTAATTGGGATCATTCGATAAAGCATCTTGAAGCATTTTGGTTTGTTTGATATAGAGATAGTATATTTTACCTGAGAGCTCGAGTTAAGTTTGGGGAAATTCTAAGTTTTTATTGCTTCTCTGAATTCTTGGTGGCTGTGGATATCCTTAGTTCCTTGGTGAAAAGATATGGGAGGATGGAGATTCTGCCCAAGTAATACATCCCAAAATCCTGTCAGGTCAAACACAGAGTTTCAGTATTTTAACCTGGGCTCAACTCTTGGTAGCCAAGCACAGAGCAGAAAGGCTTAGGACATAGGAAAGTGTGTGAATTGTTTATCAACACTAAAACAGTGAGAAATTAAAAACCCAACTCAATACAAATCCCACAACCAATGTCTAAGAACTAAGAAAAATGTAATAAGAAAAATGACACCCAAGCACCAAAAATCCAATAAGGAGGAGTAGTGGTATGAATTTTTAAAGATTTAAGGCAAACAGCTCCATTCAAAAATCACTGTTCGTGGTTAGCTGTTACCTAGGCGCAATATCAGGCCAACCGCGATGGAGTATAGGTCGAATACACCAAGCAGGTGGTCCCAGTCAAATATTCTGACTTAGTTTTTTTATGGCAGTCAAAATACTTCAGTGGGGCAAGGTTGAAGGCTGTATTCAATGAGGTCCACTTGAAGTTGGATAGCCACTGGACAAGATCCAGCTGAAATTGTTGGTTTTGTCGTGTAAAGCTCTGAGCAGGAAAATTCTAATTTTCAATCTTCTCATTGGTTGGATACTTTCCACGCCTTTGTCTGGTCAAGATTTCCATCTTTGGACTTTGAGCTCGATTTGGAGTTTGGCAGATGTCTGCCAAACTCTATATGAGGTCTTTAGTCCCTTTTTGAGCTTTATATCTTTTAGTGGGCAAGCTTTTTTTTTTTAATAATCTTTATTCATTTTTTGCTCGTAACAACATACAGCTGTAAATACGACATAATAAAGTACATGTTGTAGTACATCTCAATTTGCTTTTTGTGCCACTAGGTGGGATGGCGAATCATGATGTTCAACGTTACAGATAATTAACAACGACATTGATTCACTGCAGAGTTTGTCAACATATGTTACTGTACAAAGCTGTATCAAAACATGATATAAGAAACATAATACCACCTAACTAGTGTGCCTGTCCTATGGTTACTATAAATATGGTACCGCTAAATGTGCCGCTTATGCGTAATGCGAATTAAGGGGGTCCTGCTATGATGTTTACTTCAGTGCCGATAGAATAGGGGAGGAGTTGTGCAGTGCAGATGCCGTTCTATGCATAGGTGCGGCGGGGCCTGGCCTAAGGTGTGAGCTAGCTGTGTCCTTTTGCCACACGTGCATGTGTGTAGCATAGCGCTCCCCTTGTGTGTGTGCCTCAAATTAGGTGTTCGGAGTATCCTAGTCGTGTCCCCTGGTTGCGACGACGGTGCCACTGACATGTCACCCGTTAGCGTGTGTGTTATGAAGACTAGATTCTATAGTGATTACATAGTGTTGCCAGTCTACAGGTTGTGCCCTAGACGTTGGCCGTGGGGTCTGGGTACTGGGCAAGCTTTAAGCCGTATCCAACAAAGTTCTCTCAAATTAGATACCTGTAATATTCCACTGAAACTCTGGAGGTCTTGGGAGAACCAAAATACGTCCTTAGGAAATCCTGTTGACTTTAAACAAGGTCAACTGACCTTTCCACCATTTGGTGAATTGGAGCTAAAATAAAATATGAATCAGGCAATATTATCGAGAATCATATTTTTAAACGTTTAGTCAATGATGAGAAGTTTCGAAAGGTTTCAACATCTTTATTTATCTTAACGATTAGTAATTGTTTTTGTGGTTTTATTCAGATTAGTCAGTTTACAGAAATCAAAAAGAGATCGATTAATGACAGCATGAATCAATATGCAGTGTTCTATAAAGGAAATCATTTCTAAACTAGCTAAAGGACCTACCCTACCTTAAGTAGAACAAATAAAGAGTTCCTTTCAGAAAAGAGCAAATAGAAGTAAGACAGAACTTCCCATGAAGAGTCGTTCTGGAAACTCAACTGAGTTCCCCCACCGTTGCAGAAGCAACTGTCAGCTGTAAAATGATCTCTGCAGGAGCATCGATCTAAAGAGAAGATATAAGAATGAAAGTAAGTCACCTTTAGTAGTAGCTGTCGGTAACTAAACAAATACAACTCCTCAGGAGAAGAGTCACAAGGCAAGGATGGTGGATCTGTCAGTACAGCATTCGGGCTCCTCCAAAGCTTCATCTATCCTACCTAGCTAGGAACACTCATTAATATATAAACCGGGAAATATTGTAACAACATTATTAGTGAGTCAATCCTTCTAATCCAATGATATTCTTCCATTCGATGGTGTTGTCAAGCTTCCGGTGTCTCTTCCCTCAATTCTAACGGTAAACATTCACGATGGTACATTAGTATAACACTGTTGCGGATATGGATACATGGAGGAAAGTTCTCATAAGAACCTTCTTTACTTAAGCTAAAGGATGCTCTACGTACTTTAGTGTAAGGACAAAGGCTTGCTTAGAAAGCACAGGCAAACTAGCAATGTATATTGATGAAGCACACATAAAATGTCCAAATCATTATTTGATAGACCAAACACAGCACATTTCATTGTGTTAAAGTGAATGATCTAATACCAGGTGAGGAAGCAAACTAAGTCACATGATAGGCGTCAGCAACTCATAGACAAGATGCTGGTGCTAGGCAAATGTTCTGAATGAGCGTCTATTAAGCTATGAGCACGAGTTGAAATGTGAATAGTCACTTCTAAGGCCTAAACTAAATGTACACGTTAAGAATAATAGACTAGTACAAACATATTCTACACTAATAATTATCTATACACTAAAGTACATTTCCCCAACATTATTAAAGTATTAATAAGCCATTACGTATTTAGTTGTACATTTAAGAAGGATTTCTTTTAGTTTCTCAGCATGGGCACATTCTTCTGGGTGCCATTTTTAAATGAAAACATTTCTGCAGCAGCTCTAAATGAATTCTAAAGGTACAGTTCTAACGTGGTTTGAAAGTCTAATATCAGATTCTTTGTTAAACCTTATCATGCTACAATGCAAGGTCTGAACTCAGCAGTGAAAGGAATCATGCCAACCAATGAAAACACAGTTATGAATAAGGATGACGTCCAGAGCAGTTCTAAGCAGTGTTCCCTGTAGATCTTGGGCGCATAGCTAAAGCTGTCTTTAGATCTGAGACTAAATACTGATGGCAGAAAAAACAGTTTCCTGATCCAATCAGATTACATAGCCCTCAGATGTCATTGCTATCTCTAATGATAACGAATTTAATTCCTCTGTGTCAGTCTGCTTACAAAAATGAAACAGTAATGGAGACACGTCTGCCCCTCGGATTCTACCTGAGTATTGCAAGCGGACTATTGAAACAGAGAGAACACGCACTTGATAAGCCTGCCTGGAAATCCATTCCCGAATCTAAGTTAAATTCTATACAGCAGGCAGGAACACTTGAAAATGGATCCAGATTTTCTTCCATTGCCCTAACAGCAAAATAAAAGGTGCTGATGCTACACAACCTAAGATATCCTTTCAAACATACCTGCAAAAACTCAGCAGAAATGCTATGCAAACAATTATGCGCGGGCATGCGCCTCTGGCTCAGCAAAATCGTTTGGTTTCTTTTTAGAATGCTTTTTTTCCTGACTGTTGCAGCTTTCTTGATATTTAAATTTTACTCTAAACTAAAAATTATACGTAGGAATAGGATTTAGATTTGTCATACACATTATGCAGATGAGTAAAGGTTTTGTATTATTTACACATAGATGGCGTCATTTATGGTGCTGCCCGATGAATTAATAGCGTCACGTGCCCAAGGTGGGCCGAGAGAGGTGTTACATGTCATGTATGACTGGCTGCCATAGGCCCTTATTACTGTTGGCACTTTCTTGCATATTGCACTCTTGTCGCTGGAATAAAAATGCTACTAAAGAATTGTTAAAACAAAAATAATAATGTTCAACCGTTCAGGAGATACAGTCTTTCTGATGAAATCTGAGTGAGTAAAGCAACATAGAGGTGAGGCGCTGCCACAATTTTAATCCGGATTCATATATAAAAATGCCTGTACTGGTGAGATCAGAATTTATGTGTCTCAAAATCTGGACCCAACTAATCCCACAGATTGTTGAACAAAGGAAGGTTATTCCTTGTGGGTAAACATTTTGCAGCTTTTGCTCATAGGCCTCTCCTGGTAAACCAGTGCATATATAAAGAAATCACAATGTGAAAATAAAGAATAATTAGCTATATCAGCTAGGGCATCGATGAATGCTGTCCAGATTTCTCTGGCTGTTTTGGAGAGTTGTGACCCCTGTGGGATTTGTCCTGTGTGAGTCCCAAAGCGAACTTTAGCCTCAGTGAAGGTCAATAATCAGTCTTCACTATATAAATCACCTGTTGTGTTGTATTGTAATTGCATTTATATAGCATTTACTACCCATGAAGAGGTGTATCATCTCGTATCTCGCGGAATCTTTTTTAAGTACCACAGTGGCTGCACTCGTGCAAAGGAGAGATGGGGGCAATTCAGAATAAATCTAAGACTTGACCAAGTGGTCATATCATATAGAGCACCTTTTTAGGTCTCGCTCAGACAGTGCATTCCCTGTCTCTTTGAGACCTTTTGTTTTCTAACAGTGGGCTTAGAGGATACCCATTGCTTACCATCGATTTGCGTCACTGTCACTCTTATTTGCTTGTTTCTTATTGGTCAACTGATGTACGCTTCTATCCTCTCCCTGTGCTTGTCCCTCCCCTGGAGCATGGATGCATTATTTATGAACTTCCACTGCTCTTTTTTTACGCATTAGTTTTTTCTTTTTTTAGCACTCTTATCAGGGTGAGTCTTTTTCATCTCACTCCCTCATGCGCCTCTCCCCCTTTGTGTTCCTCCCTCTCTCCCTCATCCATGTTCCATACACCGTCCATCCCTCATCCATGTTGCTTGAGCACACATGCCCTTCTTCCCTCTGTTTTTGTCTGTTTAACCATAAAATCATAAGAACAAGAGCCCTCACACAATGTTATGTAGTATATCAGCAATAGACCATCAGCAAGTGTAAATTCTGGTAAATGCAGCATACTATACAAACCATTTAGACCAAGATAATAACTAACTGGTATATAGACGATTCTGTTAGTACCAGGATCATGTGTATGTTGGGTGGCCTTCCCTCTTTCCATTGTTGACCATGTTGCTGCTTGACCACAGTGCCTTCCACCCTTCGTTGTCCATAAGCTGGTCCCCTTCCCACCCTCTGTTGTCCACATGCTGGTTTCCAGCCCCTCCCTCCCACCCCCATTGTCCATGTTGCCCCGGACTAGCCTTCAGTCCCTCTGTGTTGCCTCCCACTTTCCTCTTCCCAATAAACAAAAAAAACACTATGGCGTTGCCAATTCTGGCCACATCAAAGCCCTCAGTTGTTCATGTTGCTACCCCCACACCCTGCCTCCTTCTGTGTTGCCCCCTATTGCACCATCAATCAAAAAGCGTTATGACGCTTTCAGCCATGCTGCTGCACAACATGGCTAAAAGACATTGACAAAGCCAATAGTTTCTCAAAGATGAGACCCATTGGCAATACTTGTTTGGAATGCTGCCACCCATCACGAGTAGTCTGTTTAAAGGAACTTAACCACGTGCACCTTCCAGGAGTCTTTCCTCTCAGTTCTGTTCCATCCCTAACATCTGTGCTGATGCATAATATCCAGAACTGGTAGACCTCAACCTGTGAGGAGATGCCCTTTTTGCAGGCTCTGCCCCCACTTTTTGACTTACTGTTGCTGGATTTCCTGCTAGTGTAATGACTCTGTAGTACACTGAGCCATGCTGACCAGGCCTCAGTCCATGTGCTTTAACCCAACAAAAAGGTGTATGTTTAATGGGTTTATCCCCAATTAGTACAAGTTAAATTACTTATATATCCCAAGCATATGCAGCACTGCTTGTGCCACCATAAGTGTAACACCTAGACTGCCAATGCAAGCTGGCAGAGCAGTTTTTAAACTGCTGACTAGACTTTGCCATTTAACTTTATGGCAAAGCCCAAACCTTCTTTTTTAATATACATAAGTCACCCCTAAGACAGGCTTAATGAGCCCTAAGCATGGTGCTGTATATTAAAAAGAAGGACATGTGTTTTACATGTCCTTGATGGTAAAACTTTACATTGCCATTTTTACTATGGAGAAGCTAGTGGCCCCTTGGCAAGTATGGATTTAGACGTTGACAACATCAGCAGTGCAAATTTCTAAATGGGATCGCTAAAGTTGGTACTTCAAGGTATCAAAAGAATCAGTGTACTAAACCCGACTTGTTGCCAAAGTCGCATTTAATCTCCCTAGTTTATAAAGTGCAACTTTAGAAAGTTGCCACTTTGTTCCCCAAAGTTTCCAGTGACCGTTTACAATTGCACACAAGTGGCTGTCCTTGAGACAGCCAGCTACCCTCCTGGGTAAAGGTGTGAATTACTCTGAGGAAGGAACACAGAGGGCCTGCTGAGAGACGAGTTGTGACCTCCTCCTGGCAGGATGGCCAGAAAGAGTGTGAACCCAAAAGGCGAGCTTCAAAGGGAAAGCCACCTTTGAAGGGCAAATGGTAGTCACACACGAGAAGGACTGCTCTTTTGTTTTTGCAGACAGGCTAGCTTCTCTAACAGAGTGGGAGAAGGTGTTGCCAAACCATTTTTCCTATGGACGTGGAGCCCCTGGCAGCCACACCTCTGACATGGCAATGGAGCTCCACACACCAAGAGTTCTGCCATTTTGAGAGTGGGCAAAATACTGCCACACTTTGCTTGAAGTAGTCACTAGGCAGGAAGGGACATGCTAGCTCATTGGCTAGTAGTCTCAATATCCCCCAAGGGCAAATAACAGACATAAAAGTGGCACCCCAGCACCAGACCTCAGATCACTTCTGAACTGTAGAGAGGACAAAAGAAGAACTGCCCTGCTGTTCCCTGGACCAGGCAAAGACAGCAACTGCTGCTTCTTGGGCTAACAAAGAGAGGACTCTGCCTGTGGTTCCCTGCTTGTGGAAAAGTAATTTCTGAGCCCCAGACAGAAAAGGTGGCTTCAAGAGTTAGTTAGCTGACTCCTTGTGACATCCACAGGGGCGTAAAAGCTGAAGAAACATGCCTTGGTGAGTTTGTAGCCAACAACCTGCAGGTGGCCAGCAGCCTGATCACTGCTGACCACTGAAGGGCAAACACAAGGAGATGATGGACGGAGTGCTGAAACTTTTCAAACACTCACCCCTAGTCACAGATCTGGGTTGAATCCATCATCATTTTTTAGCTCACTTTGCCACCCCAGTTCAGACACAGCTATATGCAAATCAGTCTTGACCCTGTGCCTCATGGGAACAGTCCAGCCCGAACTGCCAAGCCATGTCTTTCCTGGACCGGAAACAAGCATCCTGGGTCCGGTTTCAGGGTAACACCCCTCATTAGCCAGGCTAGCTTGAATCCAGTGACAAAGTGAGCAAGGGACCCACGTCTGGGCATACCCTGCCAACTTAGGGCGAACAAAGCAAACACAAGGAGATGATGGACGGAGGGCTGAAACTTTTCAAACACTCACCCCCAGTCACAGATCTGGGTTGAAGCCATCATCATTTTTTAGCTCACTTTGCCACCCCAGTTCAGACACAGCTATATGCAAATCAGTCTTGACCCTGTGCCTCATGGGAACAGTCCAGCCCGAACTGCCAAGCCATGTCTTCCCTGGACTGGCAACAAGCATCCTGGGACTGGTTTTGGGGTAACACACCTCATCGCCCAGGCTAACTTGAATCCAGTGGCAAAGTGAGCAAGGGACCCATGTCTGGGCATACCCTGCCAACTTAGGGCGAACAAAGCAAACACAAGGAGATGATGGACGGAGTGCTGAAACTTTTCAAACACTCACCCCCAGTGACAGATCTGGGTTGAATCCATCATCATTTTTTAGCTCACTTTGCCACCCCAGTTCAGACACAGAAGGGCGGCCTGAGAATCAGCGTCCCAATCCTCAAAAGTTACACCCAACTCTGCTGGACCCTGGAGAGTTGGCGGAGTGCAGTTTGGTGGTACAGTAAGGAAGTTACTGCAAGGTAAAGGGAGTCCAGGTTTTGCTGCAACTGGAGACCAGTAGACCAGTGGCAAATGGTTTTTGGCAGTGCTTCACTCGGACTTTGAGGGGCATCGACCTCTGAGGCCAAAGCTGTCCCACCATGTTTGTGGACTGAGGGGTGGCCACAGGAAGACCCCGAAACCAGCTCAGCATCCTTGGGCTTCGTCAGCATCCTGTATTCCTTGCATCAGGACCACACCATTGATTCCTATGGCAGTTTTCCCATGGACCCTGCAACAGGATTGGAGATTACTTTCCTTGTGAGGTAACTGTTCCGTTGGACCTTGTTGGCCCCTGTGACTGGCGCTCTGCTGAAGTTGGTGGCCACAAGAGTGGCTTTACAGCTGTTTTGAAGTTACTCATTGTGGCTAACCCTAAGACGCGAGTTACAGTACATTACAATGAATGACTGCACCAACTCAAAATGTATGATTTAGTGATTCTTTAAAAATTCATATCTCTAGAGCCCTCCAGTGGATTTTTGCTGTTGAGGTGTTTATTTAAAGATAAAAATACAAGCTATTTTTTATAAACTGCTGTCAGATTTTTTATTTGCGTTGCGCTTTCTTCTTGTCCAATTGTTGGGTAATTCCTAATGCTTTACACTTGTATCTCTGGCAAAGCCTAACTATTCTAAGCCACAGCTATGCAGGACTGACCTAAGGTTTTACAAACGTCATAAATTAAATGTATATCATGAGCTAGACATAACAGCTTAGTTTTCCATGTGTAAAAGTGCCACTCAAAGGGTCACATGTAAGACGCTGCAATGTTACACATGATCGCAATGCAGTCAAGAAAACGTCACACATTTGCAAAGGAAAATCTGAGATGCAAAAAGTTTATGTAACTGTGATGCAACATCCGGCCAGCACCTGGCAGTTGTGCGTTAATGCTCCTGAAATGGCAAACATCTTGGCGGATCCAGTTTCACTAGGTGGAACTCCGCACAGTTTTCGCTGTTCTACAGAGTGGGGAGGGTAGTAATGCTCACATTTACCACCTGCTGTTTGTGGGTGGCAAATGTGAGCTGAGAGGCACCTGCTGAGCAGGAATGGATGGATGGGAGTTGGGATGATAGGCGATGGAAGGGGAGAAAGATGCCGCGGGGGACAGGAGGGTATTACATGATCCCGAACTGCAGGTAAAAATGCTCTGACAGGGATGGGGAACAGGGTGTGGGGACATCGGGCCAGTTGTGATCAGGAGTTGTTGGTATGCCACCATGGAAACAGCTCTGCCTGACTCGTAATAACGGTCTATGTACATAGATCTTGCTGGCTCATGGTTTCACTGACTCCTTGAATACAGATTGTCAAGTAGAAAACAAGATGAAGGATTCCACCTGGGTTGATAAAAGAATGTTATGTGGGCAAGCAACTAATGGACAGCACCGGTGCCACGACTGTTTTTGTTCTGTTCCTAAATGTTGCTTTAATGTCCCGAATGATGAATCGTGTCCTTTTATTGCTGGCAGTTCTGGGTGCTCCTATGTTCAGAAATATTCTTCCAACAGCTTTCGCTCTCGCTTTTCAAACACAGTCTGCCCCATTTCTGCTTGAGGAGCTGGAAGCCTGAAAGCGGCTGCAATACCTGCCAGCGAGGGTGAGTGAAAACAACTCACAACATTTGTTAGCAGTTGCTGGTGGGCGCCAAGCTCTTGTGATTACCTTCTGCTCTGTAACATCTTCATGCTGTACACAAGACATCTCACTTGAACATACTAATGGAAAATACATCCATCCTCGCATTCCTGTGCATTGTTTCAAGGTGACCTTCAGTGGCAGTCAAAATAGAAGCTAATGTTGGCAATTTGAGAATGTCCCACTGTTCTGGAGCCAAAGGGAACATCTGACTTGGCATGGGCCCTGTGTGCTCTGCTAGCAGTAATGGCTCCATCAGTAGAAGCGTGCCCTCCCTGTGAGTGTTGGAAAAACAGAAAACGAGAATCTTCGCATCCATGTTTATTTCCACTTCTCTTTGCTAAACTTGGAGACGAGCATCTCACACACACACACCACAGCCAGTGTTTGCGGCCTGGATTAATAAGAAGTTGGTCGAATACCAGCATTTGTTAAACACTGGGGAGATATTGCTTCTCTGGCAGTGTTATGTCTCTTAATAAAGACCCTATAAACCAAACGCATAAATATTCATATTAACACCCCTGTGTAACAAACAACAAGCTCAGCAATCTGCAGCCGCTGTTTTCACTTATGATTTAAATAAAGTGGCTCTTCCTGTCCCAGAGATAGAAATGTTTGCATTTTATGATCACTGGCTACCATTTAATTTACATTCCGCTGTATTTCTTTTAAACATATCACTCCCTAAAGTGAAAAAAACACAGAAGAGTATTTTTTGTACTTTTGTAGTGAAATGATGTTCCATTTTTAAATTGTTAACACGCGGATCCACGTTCCACTTGGTGCGTGTTCTTTGTCTTTTATTTCATATTGGCTACAGAGTTTCTGTGTTCTGGAAAGTACGGTCAGCGCGAGATGAATGAAGCCACGAGCTGTGTTTGCCTTATGTAAAATGCTAATTTTGCATGCCTTAGTCAGAGGTGTGCTTTCTCTAAAAGCTAGAGAGAGCTGGCTTTTAGTTAAGGTGTTAACTAAATATTGGTTCTCTTTTGGCGCTTAGCTTAAGTACATGTGGGCTCAACCTGTATTTCATGATGAGGTCAAAAGTGCAGGGCTATCATGTTTCAAACCTAGTGACTGTTTCCTTGTCCTTCTTCACCTCACACAGTCTAGCTTAGATATCACTCTCCATTGTCGACTTCTGCCTACATGTACCAATAATAAAATGAATTTGTGCATGGAACAGACTATTGACTGTTTAGAGTCTAGAGCACTGATTACGATGGGACCGCAGAATACAGGTCAAGTTGCTCACTTGCTAATTTGCATTGCCCAAGCATACACAAATTACCATACATGTGTGTAAATTGCACCTGAATTCCAGTTTGGCACCTTGTAATGGTGAGTAAGACTTCAATATTGCCTCTTATTCCCCATTCAAAGGGGCACAAACACTGCGTGCACACTATTTTCTCTTGCAATTTGCTCTCAAATTGTAGTGTCATATTTTTGGGGATTACCAACCCCATCCTAAGGGGTGCCTGAATTAGAAGGAACATCTATGTACCTTGGCGATATTGTCAAGATATGTAGACAAGGGGCCGTATTAGGAATTGGCATTGTTTGCGCCCGGCGCACCTTTGAAACGGTGCGCCAGGCGCAAACAATGCCAATGCGCCCGATTATGGTGAATGCGCTGCTCCCAGGGCAGCCGCAAACTCGCGCTGCCCCGGGAGCAGCCACTCTGTGTTTTCACAGTGCAGGCGGCAACCCGTCTGCACTTGCAGGCAGGTCAGTGACTGCACCCGCCTGTAAGGGAATGTCTGGGGGGCCCATGGGACCCCCTTTGCCCCCTGCAGAGGGCTGCAGTCAGGAGGCGCTCTGACAGTGCGCCACCTTTTAAATGCCGCACTGTCAGTGTGCCTCCTGAGGGCTTCTTTTACTCTGCGCCCTTGTCTGTAATGTGGCAGAGTCAAAGGAATTCCCTCATTTGCATAGGGCACGCCCCTATGCAAATGAGAGAACACCCTCTGTTGATAGCGCTGGCGCTTTAAGTGCGTCAGCAATATCAGTATTATAGAAGGGGACGCAGAAGAGTCTGCGTCCCCTTCTATAATACCAAAATCACCGGGGGCGCGGAAAGCGGGCGCAAACGTAATATGGCCCCTGGAGTTGAGAAGTAAATCTATAATTACCTATGTTAACTTACTTTAACAATAGACTGGTATTAGATTTTCTCGTGTGGAGGTTAATATAGAAGGAAGGACCTTTTAATGTAGTTTTGGAAAACATGGAGTTGAGGAGACCAGATTAAGCATGATGTTGGCTCTACAGCTTATTGGTGCCTTGATGGTGTAGAATTGAATCCCGCAGTGGCACTCACTGGTGTAACGAAACTTGAAGGGCCCCCCTGTCAGGTACATGCAGGGCCCCCCTCCGACTCAAACAGGAGCTCCCAGGCCAGGGTGCAAGCTTGGGGCCCTCCCACACTGCAGGGGCTGCGGGGGCCTATATTACACCACTGGTGGCACTGTATTTGTAGAGTATGCGTGGCTGAGTGGTCAGGTCGAACAATATCACCTAGCTTTCATAGTTTCCCTTCAAACTAGATTGTTTGCTTTTGTAGTACAATAAGGCATTTCTCACCAGGCCCTTCATATGTACACTCAGATATTCCTTTTTTTCCTACTTATGTCCTCCCTGCAGTGCAGACAATGTGTTCTTTACTTGATACAATTGTCTTCCTAAACCCATCATATTTATGCCTCTCCTGCATCCACAATCTGAGGATCTGTGCTGCAGAACTGTCCACAGCACTAAATCTCTACCTTCCCGAGAACCAAAAACACCAAAGTATCACTGTTCACCTTGGTTATTTTCACCATGTTGTCTACTGCCATCATAACATCACACACATACACACAGGTTTATTATGCTTTCCAAGCTCCTTTCCCTAGTGGAAAATTCACACAGTAATTAATATGCTTATAATTTTTTAGGCACCTCGGGATCATGAACCACAGGAAGTCCATTACAAAGCGGGTAAACAGACTGGAATTAATACAGTTACATATTTTACTAAAGCAAGTCTCTTTCCTGAAGAACATCACACTAAATAATACATGGTATAGGTTTTACCATACCTCACTCACCACAAAAAGCCACTTTTAGAAGTAAAAAGTGGCATGGGTGTTCTCATGCATCCATTCATGGATGTTGGCGCATTCCCAGATTTACAAAGACTTGTGAACCTGGGAATGAGTCAAAATGCTGTGCCTTCCCAAGCGAGGAGTATTGAGGAGAAAAATGTTTATTTCTCCTTGTTATTTCCTCTTTCCACATATGCTGCATTATGCAGCACCCTTAGAACGTGGAAAATGCCTCTAAGGTTTGCTTTTGTGCAGGAAGGTATGCCCTTCCTGCACGAAAAACAATCCTGCCTGTAACGCAGGCATCCTTACACTATGGTGCAAGGGTGCCTGCGTTGGTGCAAGGCTGCACACAGTGCTTCCTGCCCTGCATTGAGTGAAAGTTTAGTAAATGGGCCCCTGCATATTTAAGACTTTTGCCCTGTTTTCTGAGACTTTAGTACCCTGATATTTTGGCCAAATAGGCAACTAAATGGGAAACTGGTTATGAGTGTCAAACTCTAAGAAATGATGCAGGTTTCGTATAGTAAACTGCAGAGAGTATCTAAAGCCCCTCAGTGCCTAATCTGAGCTTGGTTGTTCAGGTGGGGCCTACCGGTGCCCATTTTTGGGGACCAGCACTTATTTTACCTCAACAGACTTTGATTCAGAGCAAGAGTGAGAAAAAGGCAAAAGGAGGAATAAAGGAGGTAGAAAAAAATGAACAACCAGTGACAAAGAGAGAAAGTAACGGTGAAAAGAAACTGCAAGAGTGACATAAACAATCAGAGAGTGACTAGTGGTGGATTAAAGAGGCATGAGGTGGAGTCAAGGCTATGCAGCCTTAGGGCCTTATTAAGAGTACAGCAGTCCTGGGATCACCATACTCATGGTGGCAGTCCGACCACCACCACCCATCTGCTCGATTACGATTTTGGCGGTGGCACTGCCACCTCTGCCGGGATCAAGGATCCCGCTGCAGCGGTAGGTCTTCAAAGGGCCTGAATATGCTGGCAGTGCCGATGTCGGCACTGCTGAACATATTGCGACCTTCATTTTTACTGCCCATTTCATGGCAGGGACTCTGCCATGAAGAGGGTGGCGGAAATGCAGCCGGCCGAATCTGGCCATGGGGGTGCGTGCGGGAGGGGGGGCATGTTGTGTCCCCTTGGAATTGCACCTTCATTCCTGCACAGTGTGGCATGCCTGACATGGTGCATGCCACACCATGCAGGAACATGCTGCAGGCTCTCTTATATATCGAAAGACAATGGTACCTGTGGAAAAATCAAAACAATAACAAAGGTACTTATAATAATGGTAGTAATAAAGCACAATGGCATTAATCATGGGTAAAATGCAATATCGTTTATGGCAAAATCAATATTGAATTAGAAAAGAAGTGTAAGGTGTCCCAAGTGAAATTAGAACCTATATACAGAAGTGGCAAGTTGTGACATACACTGAAGTTTCAAATATACAAAAATGATCATCTAGTAAATATACAATAATTATTCGCAGCCTTCAGTAACATTGATGAAAGCTGAGTTCAATGGTTCGTTTTTACAAGCGGGTAGACGGCGTTTCGACCTCATAAACAATAGGAGGTCTCATCAGGACCTAACAATGAGAGACACCTTAAATCAGATAATTCAAAAAAGGGGAATCAGTGGTCTGGAAAAAATAAGAAACTGCAAAAAGGGGAAATTGTAAAATTACACCATTACCTGAATCTAATAGTGTATTCTGTCAGAGTGGTGAGGTGCACACCCATATAAAAAGTGACTCAAAAGGAATATTGGGGAAGGTAATTACTTACATGGGGCCCAGCCGGGTACTGTTTGAGAGGAGGCAAAAATGATATATATAGTGGTTAACTGGGGTGGATAGAATCCAGTTAAGGAACTGTCAGAAGCTGATGGTGGTAAAAACTCACCCCTGTAAGTGGGAGGGGGTCTGACAGTCTTTCCAGCGTGTATTCATGTACACGTCCTTGGTCAAATGAGGAACTGTCACGCGAAAATCTGTATTTCTACATGGTTAAGGAAAATAGGTATGCTTCTGTTAGCCCTTAACCTCCTAGAAGTTCCTTCTCTAGCTCTTCTATTTCTCTGAGTTCTTGTTTTGCGTGTTCTAATGCAGTTTCCACTCCTAGCACCATCTGGTGGCGCAAACAAGTTGTGGAGATGTGGCTGAAGTCACCTTTGAATCCTGGGTCCTGTCTAAAGACCTCCGGTACATTCCTTATTTAGAAACCCTGTGGTATGATACCTGCTTTTAAATACTTTGTGAGCATTCGAGCATGTAGTTCGGTTCTAACGTGTTTCTTTTTTGCCTTTGCCATTTTCTCAAGAATTCAAATTCCAATACGGATTCACGCTTGTTAGTGGCTTATCACCTAAGTGAAGGAGTCGGTAAACTAAGAGTATTTTGCAACCACAAATGAGGTCGCAAAACAATGGTACATACCATTCTGACTCACTATTAGGAAGGGATGCCCTTGGCATGCCCCTTCCTAATAGCAACTCACAAACAAAATTTTGAGAGTCATCGACTCACTAAATAGCGTTTGTACATACCACCACCCTTTTTGCAGTCGCAATCGGGCCGATTTACGTTTTGTGACTGCAAAAACAGTCGTACCTCCTCAGGTGTTGATTCTACCACTTGGAACTTTCTACCCATCAACAGAAGTCTATTTGTCTCACTTTCAAAAACAACTTAGCATGCAATCATCAGTTCCTAGTCGAATTCCTGCCAAATTTTAAACAACTTCGCTCTAAAAATCTGCTTGCTGTGGTTTTTATAAATGTCTTACATTCCTCGACATTAATATTTTTCTGGTTAAATGTTATTTTGCTATAGCTTATTGTAATGTGAATACTAGTCTCATGTGAAGCGCCCTAGTACCACATGGTCAAATGTTAAATATTATTAATGAAACAAATGTTTGACTTCATTCTTATCCAACACACTTCCGTTGAATTTTCCTCCCATGGTTCTCCAAACTCCAAGCCCGGTAGTCACCACGCAGATTTACAAAAACTAGTAGGGAACATGGTTTTACTTTCGTACACTTTAATTAACGCAAAAATTTCAGGATTAAAAAATAGTTTTAGTTGAGCAAAAGGATGTGCCAGTCATTGGCCAAGAAGCAAAGGAAGGGCTCAACTGCTGAAACCACTCCAACATCCAGTGGTTATCAGAACCAGGGATATCATTTCAATGGGGTGGTAGATAAAAGTATTTTATGGAATTGCTGATGGGGAAACAACTGGGTGAATTCAAAGAGACCTTGAGGTTTGTGAAGAAATTCTTGGAATTTTTTGAAAGCTAGTCTGTTATTTAGCTGTAAAGTAGGTGGAGCCCGGTGCACAAAAGACTTTGCATTTTAGATCCAAATTCACAATGCAAAAAAGTGCACTATGATTCGAATTCGTAATTACAATTACACACCTCTAAAGCACTCATTGTAGGTCAGTGCAAATCGCAAGATAACAGGGAAGACAAATGCCCACCTCCACTTCTGATGCGCCAGTGCATGCACAAAAGCTTCACAACTGTTTTTGCAGGTGCAAGACATGGAATGGTTAGCGCCTGCCAATAATCTGTGCAAAGCATTTATACAGTGTACACTGTCCAAGGTTGTAGAGGCTGAAGACAATGAGAGGTGCAGCCAGTAGATAGAGGAGAGGTGTGGCGTAGCGGCCAGAGGAGCTGACTCCAGAGCGCGGGGTCATGGTTCGATCGCCGGCGGCAGCTCAGCTCAGCATCATGCGACTCAGGGCAATGGCTCACTTAATCTCGCCGACGGCCCCCCAGCACCTGGATACCCTTAGGAGTGATAAATTAGTGCTTTACAAATGTGAAATTTATTTATTTATTTTACAGTGGACCACTGCATATCAGGATCTCAGTGTGAACTTGTGGCATTGTCAGTGGTGGCTCCTCCGCTAAGGCGGAGGAGTGTCGCCCCACTGATTGTTGAGTAGTGCAAAGAAAAAGAAAATGATAATAATAAGAAGTTATTATCATTTTATTTTTCTTAGCGGGACTCTGACTCCAGCGAAGTCGCTCAAGGCGGGGCTGGGCTCCCCCACGTCAGAGGGAGCAGGAGTGGTTTACACCCCTCCCTAAAGATGACGGCTTGGTCAGCCCTCTGGAGCCGTCCAAACAGTCATGCGCACTTGGCATGTTCTCCACTGGGCTGTGTTGCACAGCCCAGTGGAGAACATGCCCAGCCTCCCAGTTACTGCCTGAGCGGCCATTTTAGCCGCTCAGACCAATCACGATGCTGCTCCTGCAGCGTTGTGATTGGCTGGTAGAGTCCGGGTGCTCTGAGAGGACTACGGGATAGATGTGCGGCAGCGGCCTAGAAGGTAAGTTAATTTTTTATTTTTATATGATGCCTCCCCCTCCTGCCTCCCCATCCCCATACAGAGGCAGTTGCCACTGGGCACTGTGACCCTGTCCCTTCAAGGAGGGGCAGTGGCCACAATGCTGCACACTGTGATTTCCATTCCTGGGAGGAAGGCCTCCTGTCACGTGCAGGCCTCCATCCCAGCATCCTAAACTCTTCACTAGGAGTTGGAATCCAAACCCTGTCCCTGCCTCATTAATATTAATGACGCATCAGGTTTGCCACTCTTAGCGACAATTCCCTCGGCGATGTAAGGGCTCAGTTCATTCCCCAAGCCACACAGGGAGAAGCAATCAAAAAAAAATGTTTGCCGAATAAAACATAATTTTCTATGGAAAACCTATTCAAACATTGCACAGGGGGTGAATCTTTCTAAATTTTGGGACGTGAAAACATCCTCTGGGCGTTTTATGGACGTGCCACAATTGTATTTTCTGCTCTTAACCGCCTGCAAGTTTAAATGATTTTTCAACTGAACTGTTTATCATACAGCAGTGTGTGTACTTGGCTGAAATTCAAATCATTGGTATAAACTCTGTGTTTTGCAATAAATGTGCTGGCAGTCGGAGCAGGAAATACATGTATTCATAATGGGGTGCTTAACAGCCCACGAAGATCTAATTGCATTGCTTTGGATGATCAATGGCTTGGTTACCAAGGAGGCCAATAATGTGCAGCCACCGAGCAGCCAGCCCTTGTGAGCTTCTGCAGAACCCCCTCTCTGCCTTGTTATCTGTATCTCTTTGTGGCGCGCTCACTCCCACTTCACACTCTGCCTGCTGATGATCCCAAGCACTGCAATTTAAGATTATCTCAAGCTGCATATAAATAGTGATTTAGACAGTGTCTGGGAAAGCCGCCTTCCTTTGTATGCTGGACTTTGCTGCGGGTCTCAAGCCTGTCTCTTATGGTCTTAAGCAAGTCATTTCAGTATATCAATGCTTTCATTCATATACATCATTAAAGCTGGTTGGAAACCGTACATTCATTTTAACATATTTGAAGCCTTGAAACAGACATTACTATAATTTCACAGACAGGGTTGATTTTTCCTGCACCTTCAATAGCAGCTACAATTCAATATAAAAGTACTGCTAGGCCGATCCATAGGTGCCTGTCAGACCCTTTCGGGGGAGGGGGAGTCACCGGACAGAAACAGGGCTCCTGGCCCCAAGTGTGGTGGTTGCGGTCATTTGTCACTGGTGTCTTGCGGTCAATCCTACCATGGCCGGCAAACTGGGTCAAGTACACCCCCTGTGCACTTGACTCTCATGGTAGAGAGGGTGAGCAGTCACAGGCTTGTCATCGAGGTGGTGTGGTGGTGCAGCATAGAAATGGGGAGAGGATGTGGTCTCATGGCTAGACTGCCGACTTTGGAGCTGGGAAACCAAGGTGCGAGCCTCGGGGTCGACTCCTCATCCTGTGATTCTGGGCAAATCACTTAATCTCCCCGTGCCTACCAAAAAAAAAAATGAATGTGTCCTTGTGTAACGTAACGGGTGCTCATGTAAAGCGCTACAATACCTTCGGGTCGAGTTCGCGCCATATAAATCTTTTTTAAAAAAAACAAACTCAACAATCAATGAACAGAAACAATAACTCCAATGTCCAGCCCAGTGCTATCTTTTAAGAAAATGATTTTTAGTCACACAGTACTACTAAATACTACAACTTTAGTCACACAGTAGTACTAAGTACTACAACAATTCAATCCAGTATAGAGGGAAAATATCCTGATTACGATCATCCTTGTAGCACAAAGCCCATTGATTATCCTTGTGCTAATCCCACCCCGGTGGCCGCCTAATAGCGACAGGGTAGTAGCATGAGTCAGGTCCAGGTGGAGTGTCAATTAGCCCACAAGTTAAATGCACACTCGGTTCATGTTTCCCAAGGTACCCTGGTGGTGTAGTGGGTAAGGCATTTAGGGACAGATGTGCTTTTGTATGTTTTACCAAATCTTAATTTGCGACTCCTAAGGAATCGGAAATTGAAATGTACTCTGGTATACATTTTCCTAATAGCGATGTCTTAGGATTCATTTCCTAAAAATACTGATTTGCTAAAAGCGAATCATATGTGTTTGCAAATTGAGAATTGGGCTTAGACACAATGAGGAAACACATTATTGCACTGCCATTCTGAAGCACAAGAGCTTGCAGTGAGGACCTGCTTAGACTACAGCTACATCTTTGTGCAAAAATGGCAACTTAGGAAGGGCAGGGAAAGTACTTTTTAAGAAAGAGGAAGCCAAAGTTCTCTGATGATGAGATTGCTACACTGGGGGAGTAGTGTGTAACAATGACGAGCTGTTTGGTAAAGCCTCCCTAACTCTCCCTGAAGACACCAAAAACAGCATATGGGACCATATCCAAGAAAGGATAAATGTCGTGGGAGTAACAACAGACAGTATTTCTGAAATTTGTAAGTGGTGGTACGACCTTCACTCACACACAAAGGAAAAGCTAGCCTCAGGGAGCACGGAAGCTACGTTGCATTTTGTTTCTTTTAGACCTAGCGAAACGACCCAACAAGCACGTTTCAGGCTTGTGAACATCAGGTTTCCTTACAAGCCAGAAATCTTTCCAGCAATTGTCCTCCAGTCGTCTTCTATTAGAAGACAACTGCTAATGCTGTGGTTGAAATCTGCTCCTCCCACTGTGTATTTTGGATAGGTGTCAGTGGCCTCAGAGTACACCATACTAATGCATTCCGGGGTATGGTACTAGAATATCATTCTCAGAATATCTTCTGACATAACTATTGTATCCTACATATCTTCTACAAAAATATTGCCCCATTGGAATTTATAACACAAATCTACACCCAATGTGAAGATATTTCTGTAAACAATATTTAGGATACAATATTATGTCAGCCAACATTTCTGTTTACAATAGCCTCTATACCATTTAGTCTTCAATCCATTTAGGTTGGCATTGGACACGTCCAAAAGTGCTTAGTCTAATAGTGAAACTGTCCTCCTACCATATCCATGTATCAACATCCATTGCAGAGCAGCATGTGTGGGTGGCTCCATCTTTACACAGCTCCATGTCAATCCAGATATATGTGTGATCGAGACATACACAAAATATTGAACCATTGATATGCTATATGCTTGCTGATGACCCTCAATAGTATGCAACTCGTCCCATCACACCAGTTACCAACTTGCTTAATACCAGCAACAGTACATGGTCTTGTAACAGCCATTTTAGCATTTTCACTGAATTTTGACCCATATCAGGTTAGCTGGGGAGAAGGACAAAGTGGTGGAGGTGTGCTTAAGGCACCTCAGCCAGCAGCAGTGAGCTGTGTTAATTAATCTAGAATAAAGAGTCTAGGTTCCATTGTTTACAAATAATGCTTTTGCCATTGGAATTGGACATATTTCCACTTCCAGAGAGTGAGCTTCATCCGACCTGACATTTGTGAACCAGCAAGCCATTCACTGTAATTGAGCAACTAAATAATATTACTCATAATATAACTAATGAGTGGGTGCTCGCCAGCTACCATCTGATATGGCCAACTGAATTTTATTAAGTGCTACTTCTTTACTGCTTACTCACATGAGCCTACGCAGTAGGAAGTGAAGATCCTTAAAGACCATCTGTGGTAGGATAACAAGTAAGTTTGCAAAGGAATACAGTAATCATTTTTAATTGTGCTATCCTGCCCATAACTGATAATGGGTACTGTATGAGAAGAAGGATGTTGCTTTGTCCCAAATTCCCAGAAATTCCCATTAATTCTAACAATGCATGATCAGAATTCCATCCTTGTGAGTGGATTTAAATTTAAAGATATTCAGTAACCCAGTGGTGATCACGGTTTTGCTTAAACATATCCCCCAAAAAGAACTATATGCATGGACTCTTGACCTCTTTGGGCATTCTTACTATGCAGATGTTGTAGCATCTAAAACGTCACTCTGTATCCTGAGCTCCCTATAGCCTTTTCTTGTAAATCATGATGTGTTTCTGTAAGTCAGGGAAATCTACTTTCACAACTTCCAAAGTGGAATCAACCTTGCTCTCTCTACCAGTCATTTTCATGTGGTCAGCCCTGAGCAAACCTAATCATATGTAATAGTGTCCGTTTTACATTCCAGAGCATCCCGTGATTAATGGCCAAGAATATGCAATCATACATATCCTTCCCAGTATCCTTCACCATGCCTTTCTTTTAAGGCACAACAGAGCCGACTTGACCTGCACCACAAGACTCCAAAGCTGAAGCCTCATTTGGATGTTTTTTGGTCTTTTTCCAGTCAACAATACAGTCTTGATGAAATAAAGAGGAAAATCCACTCAGTATTGTGTGCAAGAATGGGAAAAGCTATGTTTAAGGCTGTAGGAATAACGAGGAGAAGATCAGCTAAAAAATGTTGTTTCTTGTAATACCTTGTATGGAGCTGAAGGTAGGTGGTGAAGTGCTGGTTTCTCTGAAGAAACGTTTGATAGACATGGGAGTTTGAGAAAGTTAGAATCCCAGGGAGAGGGGTAATAAGTGGTGGTTAGAGTAGAGCAGCTGTCAGATATAGTAGGTTGCACAATAGGGAATTGTGGTTCATCTCCAACGTATTGGACAAAGTTGGTTGGAGATGTTGTGGTGTAGAAACAGTTACCAAGTCCACAAAAAACAATTATCGTGACGGGGAGGAGGAAGAGGAGTTAGGGGTCGGCGTTGACACTTGTGGAGATAGTGGGTTTAATTTTCCTCAAAACTATGTTTTGCAATACTGTGCCAAATGAAAGGAGAACATTGTTCTGGAACCCTTAGCGATCATGGTGTTGAAATGTAGAAGATATTGCAGATTATGGGGTAATTTTCAAATTCCCGCCCCAGAAAATACACATCTTTTGACAGTTTAGGAGTTAAGTGGCAAACATTCAATACAATGCACAACGATTCAAATATTTCCTTTGAAAATGTGCCAATGTCATGGGAAATGTGTATATTCTGGAATAATTTTGGTTTAAAATGCATAAACTCAGTATTTTGAGGACATAGCTGAAGCAGGTGCTGCTTTTATTGGTGCTCCTGTTGCTATTAGCCAAACACCAGTGATCAATATGTAGACTTACCTTATGATGTACCAGATATATCAATATATAGCAAGATATGAAGACACAGCAGCTGGTTGTAGACATCAATGAAAAGCATAGAGCAATCCTTAAAAAATTGGCTGCAAAGAATAAGAGAATAGGAGGAGGTTGTGATTGTCTAGTAGCTTGAAGCCCTTGTCGTGTAGTTCCTATAGTACCCCTGCAGGACCTGCGCGTTTGGATAACATAAACTGTGGGCTTGGTGACAGACTGGCTCTGTGCACCACCACCGCGTATGTTAGCCTGATTTGCATTAGCTAGCTCACAGTGCCACTAGAATCTCCTCTTATCGGGGAGAGATTAGTTCCTGGCAACCTTAGATCATGACAACCCTGATCCCTCAGAATCGTGGAAACAATGTACTACTTTTCGCTCAGTCACTCGTGCTTACTTGTTCGGTTTGTCTCAGAGAGTTACACAGAATAAACAGTCTGGGCGTTTCAATAAGTATTTATTGAACAGTTGTTATTCTAGTGTAGAATATATGTGCTGCAACAACCAGCAGACAATAGTAGAGATATATTATCAGCAGTACGATAAAAGTGAAAGGATAGTACAGTTCTACCATATTGCAATAATGATGGTTACATACATGAATATATGAAATGCATTATAAAAGTGCGCATACTCCTACGATGCCTAACTAGATGTACCTAAGTGTACCTAGCATGGGTGTAGGTCTAAAAGCCTAAGAGCCAAGAATCCCTCTAGGATTTAGTCGAACCGCATTACCTGAATAGAGAGAGTGTGGGACACCGTCCTGGTCTCGAGTTGGACACCCCGCAAGGGCTGTGTTAGACCGCTGTCAGCTGGAGCGACTGCATGAAGGAGCCTCAGCGTCTCTGGTCAGTGTGTCGGCATGGAAGTCTCGGTTCCCTCTCCTTACTGTGGCAAGATGTGGTGTATTTATACCCTAAAGTGTCTTGTCCCTTAGTATGGTTTGTATTGGTCTTTGTTGGACATGAGAAAGATGTCAGGGGTGAACTTTGTACATACATATTATGCAGGAGATGTAGCTGGTGAATGCTCATGCATAATTTATGAGCACATTGTGGGCCTGTGTTCGGGAAATTCAAACCACAGACTAGATAACAGTCAACCCTCAGAGTTCGTTGTGTACTGTAGGGAACTAATGTAGGTGAAAGATCATGCCTATATTAGGGCATAGGAGATCATGACCATAATAGGGCATATACGATTATGACCATAATAGGGCATATACGATTATGACCGTATACGGTATATATAAACGTGTCTATATTAGGGCCTCTATACGAAACATAACACCCTGGGTGTCATAAAAGGTAACCTAGAACTAGCCTGTCCATAAATATGTTCTTTCCTCTGAAAAGATTCCTACCACTCTTCCTTTTTGTGCCACAGTAACAATGACTGCATGGATGTCCCAGTCTGTCTTTAACCAAATGCAGTATTCAGCTTCAAAAATATATTCTGTTGCATACTGCAAATTAGGTGTATTAAAGATTGCTGCATATCTGAAACAATAAGAACTTACTCTACAATGTTCCAAAGTTTCTAGAACATGATGGGAGCCATCAATTGTACATATGTATGTGTGGAGCTTCCACAGGCATGTAAACTGACTTTTCACTGTTGAGCAATGCACAAAAAGTATAAATGTGCAAATTGAGTGTGATGCACATTTACCAATCACAAGGTACTAAGCAAACTTTCCTGGATGAGTGTTCCATTGGCACCGTGGGCAAAAAGCAACTCCATGAATGTGATGGTATACTGGACCGTGTCACATTTGCTTATGACCAGTCTCTGTCTGGAATAACATAGTGGATAAACAACTGTGCACTAAATGCTGCACGTGGTTGCATCATTTTACCTTTCATGTTTTTGATTTTCTAACTGGATGAACTCCTTCAATATTCATTTTGGAAAGTAGTAGCTTGCACAATGATATGGAAAGCTTGCAGCACGGAAGTTGGTGTCTCTTAGGTATCAATTTGTTAAAATGTATCGCTTTTCTTCCTCCTGATGCTTTTTGCTTTATCCAAGGAGCAGAAGACTGGGCAGAGAAGCATTCAGTACTAGTGCTCCTGTCTCCCATATTGGGTCAAACCAAAGAGAAAAAATGTCATTACATAATTTTCAGTCCTTGTGGCATTGCTGGTAGCAGCAAAGGGTATGTTCTTCCCCTCCATGCCCTGTTGCCACCATGAAGGGAGGACAAGTTCCCACCATTTCTCATGCTTAGCTTCAAAACACGGAATAGGTATAGGATGCTACTGATATTCCATAGAGAAGTGGGGTGGGGGAATTCCTATTCTTTCCCAGCACTCATCACCTCTACAACTCAATCTCAGTTGGGAGTCAAATTGAAGCATATGTGTGGGAAGCTGGACTTTTGTGGCAGCCTCCCCCACTTTTTGCCTGGTTTTTGATGCAACTTTGACTGAGGAGTTCTGGGTCCCTGCTAACCAGGTTCCCAGTACCAGTGTTCTTTCCCTAAAATTGTTCCACAATTGGCCCCACTTCAGCCCCCTTGTAAGTGAAATGGTACCCCTGGCACCTATGGCACTGGGACTGAAGGGGGTCCACTAGGGCTGCAGCACAAATTGTGCTACCCTAGGGGCTCCTCACCAAGACCATGCAATCTGCCATTGCAGGCTGTGTGTCTTGGTGCATAGAAAATTGAAGAGTCGACATGCCACACATCCTTATGTGCCATGTCCCCAGACACTGCATGAGGTATAGGTAAGTTACCCCTACTGCGGGCCGTATTGCCCTAAAGCAGGGTGCACTACACCACATGTGTGGTCATATATGCCTGAGCAGATATGACCCTACAATATCTAAGTCCATTCTTGGATATTGTAAGTGCACAGGGAAGCCATACAGAGTATATGGGCTGGACACTCTACCCAAGGATGTTTGGTACCAAACATCTCCTCTTAATAAATCCACACTGATGCCAGTGTTGGATTTAATAATAAATGCATGCAGAGGACATCTTAGAGGGCACCCTGAAAACCTACAAGCACTGGTGTTGTCTCTGTCTAGTCTTAGCCAGCCTGCCACTTCCAGACCTGTTTCTGACCTCATGGGGTGAGAGCCTTCGCTCTCAGAAGTCAGGAACAATGCCTGCTCTGGGCAGAGGTGCTTCACACCTCCTCCAGGCAGCAATGGCATTCGAGGCCGGAAGCTTCAGAGGTGAAGCCACCTTTGAAATGCAACCCAGGCATCTCCAGATAGTGGAGGATGCCAACCCCCTGTCCTGCTCCACATTTGGTGGGAGGACAGGCAGGAAAATTAGTTAGATTAGGAGGTGGGTCCACATTCAGCCAGCACTACCCTTAAGGTGGGGCAGTTAATGTGGACCCCCATTTTCACTTTCCTCCGTCTTGTTTGAGAGGGAATTAGCCAATTAGGGTCAGGGTTGTGTCCACTTCCCAAAGGAAGTGTTCAAATAGAGGGTGTAGACACCCTAAAGGTAGGTAGCCCATTGGCTACTACCTGTCCCCCTGTAAACGCCCTAAATTTAGTATTTAGGTGGCACCCTGGACCTTGAACTTTAGATTCGACGGACCTAAGAAGACAACGGACAAAGAAGAGCTACTGACCTGAGAACAGAGTACCTTATACAGATGTTTGGTGCGAAACACTGCCTGCTGCCTCCAAGGACTCGACCATCGTGGTGTGCTGTCCCGTCCTGCTGCTGTGAGGTCTTCAAGAACCCTGGAGCACTCCCTTGGAGTAGAGGAACTACTCACCTGCAGTCCGCAGGCACCGATCCCGCAGAGTCCGGTTTACCGACTAGCCGCTTCCTGGCGATGCCTGTGCAGCAACCAAACCAGAAGCGGTACATCAGCTCCTGAGGGGCAGGTCTGTCCCCCCCCACCAAGTGAGAGGACTCCAGGACCTAGCAGAGCAGTGTCGAAGCAATACCCGTGGTACCGGACCACCTGCAACTGACACAGAGATGAAAGTCCAATCTGGACTCCAACCACTCAGGAAGCAAGCACTCGTCGAGGGGCGTAGAGACCCCTGAGACCTACTCTGTGAGTGGCCCAGCTGTCCCAGAATTGGCCCTACAAACTGCCTGCTCCTGACTGCGAAGACCATCTTGACGCACATAGTCCTGCTGCCCTATCTGCTCTGCATCCTGCTCGCCCGGCCTGGGTACTGACGAACCAGCTGTGCTCCCATGGTCCGGAGGCCCTTGTGACCTGATCCCTTGTTTACGGTCCTTGTTTAGAATGTGTTGTATGTGAAAAAGAGATTTGGTGCCGTGCATTAGGACCAAGGGGGAGCTCTTAGCATGTTGCAGTGAGCATGTAGCTGTTCTTTAAGGGTGGAGTGAAGCAAAAAGGTGTCAAAGACTTGGGACTGATTTATAGTTTGACAGATAGTACTCTGTTCGTCAGGATGGTGGAGAACCTTATGCCCGCCACCTTGAATGTTCGTGAAATTTAGCCTGACGGCACAGCGGTCATCTCTGTACATTTAAAGGAATCTCCATCTTGGGGGTTCCTTTCAATGAACAAAATGTTTGGTGGACATCTGCCATCAGTTTTGACTGTCGTTCACCAAACGTTTGAAAAGTTTTAGTTTGTCTGAAACAAACTCCCAAAGCTGGAGTTTGTTTCAGCAAAACAAATACCTAATATCCACTAGGTTTGGAGTGGTCATTGTTGGTTTCTCCTCTCTCTCATGCGAGGTTATTCCTGATTGTGATGGACATGAACAAAAGACATAATACCATCCACTTTGAAAAGGGTGGACGTTATAATGTCCTTCACTGGACGACCCCATCTCTGTTGGGCCATCAGAGGAAGTTTTCCATTGACAGAGCTAATGAGGGGCTCAGTTAATGGAAAACTAAAGGTCTGCCCATCTCTAAATGAGGGAGGCACACTAAGCCTTTGGCGGGCAGGGTACTGTATTGCATTTGCAACATAGTACCCTGTCAAGCAAACTCTAAATCAGGTCATTAGGGCCTTACTTAAGGATTAGCAGTTAGCCAGCTGCCCACCAGGATTTTGGAGGTGATTAGCTCTGCTGCCTCAGTGGGTGACTACCCGCAATGCCTGGCCAAGATCTCTGTGCTTATAGAGGAGCCAACACCACAGTAGAGGAGTCAACACCACAGTGGCTCTTTTGAAAATACTGCCGCTTAGGCTGAGTGGCCGTCATGTTTCCTGCGTCTGCCAGGCAAACTTTTTTATTTTTCCCAAAAAATCCCAAAGTAGGATTTATTTTTGAAAACCAAAAGACTAATGGCCCTGATGCTCTAGGAGTTTTCTTCCATGATGTGGGGTCCTGCCAGTCCTGATCAGTAAAAAGTACTTCCGAATGTCTATCCTAAGTAGGGCAGATCCACTGAGGTGCTTAGACCAATGGCCGATGACCCTGGGGTGTCTGTCTAAGCTTTAAGCTTGTGGAGCCAGCAGGGGGTCACCGGCAGAAGCATGGCAGTCACCCCGATTCTAAATGGAGTGGATGAACCTACAGTTTAGCAGATAGGGTATTCTACCACATTTATTGTGGACTACCCTGTCTGTCAAACTCTAAATAAGGAAGAAAGTCACTTAACTTTCTAAATATTATTGTTGTGCTGGGTTGGTAGAGTGTTGGTTTCTTACGAGGTCTACGTGGGAGGTATTTTGTTCTTGTGCTTAAAGACCCAAAGGGTATTCCTATCATGTTGTGCTGAACCTGCATCGGCTTGGAATGAAACAAAGAGTAGTGAGATATAGAGTTGCATAGATACATACCTATATTCTTAGTTTCATTGTCACCCAGACTTTTCAACACTTTGTGCTGTAACAGAATTGGGAACTGGTTTATGGGATCATTCCAATGTAAATGGAGCTCCATTGATTTTATTAATTTGGAATCTGAGTTCTCAGACACCTTAGGTGTGATTGCACCCTAACCGAGCTTTTGGAAATACCATACAGAGCTAGCTGGGACTTAGCTGATTTCGCTCTCACACTCAATCAATTGTTTATGGATCACCTTGCAGAGTTATTTCTAGCATCCAAACTAAGCTTGTACAAGTAGCCAACCAAGGTCCTTCAAGTAGCAACATGGGCCCCACACTCTGTTGCACACTAAAACTCTAACTTTCCACATCTTTGTTTCCTTTCTTCTTCATTTTCACTCTTCCTTTTTCATTTTTACTCTCCCATGCCTCTCAATCATAGATTGCCATTTCTACTTCTGCTTATGTTTTGAATATCCCTGTCTTCGTATGCTCTTTGTGCTTCCCGACTGTCTATTGTTTTAGCCCTGATCTCTAATTCAGTCTTTGTTGAGTCCTCCCTATGCCTTTTTTCACTCACCCTCTTCCTTTTGCTCGCTCTCTCTCTCTCTCACATGCAGTAACTTCTTTCCTATCCATGAATTCACTAATTATCAATTTTTCACTCCCTTTGGGGATCTGGGTGTACTATATGATTAGGCTATGGGGCCTTATCATGGAGTACACTTGAAGACCTTCCTGGGTCCGGTCAGTATCGTTTACTCAATCTTAGCTCAACAGTGGGTATCTGTGGCTGCGAGCAGGAAGGCTTAGCAAAGGAATTTAGGGGCATATTTACAACAAAATGTTGAAGCGCAGAGCTGCACCAAATCTAGCAGTGCTGCACTCTAACACTTCCAAACACAGGGATGCACCATATTTACAACAATACAGCGCATCCCTGTGTTTTCTCTAGTGCTAGGATTAGCTGCGTAGCGCCAACACAATAGTGCAAGGGTGCCTGTGTTGCAGGGATTGATTGTTTATGTGATGGAAGGTGTCCCTTCCTGCACATAATACATATTGTCGATTTGTGACTTCTATGTGTGCTGCAAAATGCAGCACACCTAGAAGTAGCAAATTGTCATTATTTAAGGACACCTTCCTGGCCATAAACAATCGCTAATGGCGTTTTGCACTTCTGCAGCACACATAGAAAAAGCAAGAACAAAGAGAAATAAAAGTATTTCTCCTCGTTTCGCCATTCTAACGCCTGCTCTTGCATGGCATTAGTTTTTGGCGCTGCCTCAGATTTACACATCCTTGTAAATCTGGGGCGGCATCAAAAAGCATTGGGTGTTGCGGTGGAACGCCCAAAACAACACCCATTGTACGTCAATTTCACACAAAGTGATGCCTGTGAAGGGGCCGTATTTACAAGGCGGAATTAAGCCACAAAAAGTTGCTTAACGCTTCTTTGTAAATATGGAGACGGGCAAAGCACCACCAGAACGTCCCTAAAAGTGACGTTCTGGTGGTGATATCCCCTTGTAAATATACCCCTTAGTGTAAAACATTTAACAGCACAATACAGCAGAATAAGAAAATACCACCCCAATAAAAAGACACAACAGCAATTTATAAAAATAGAGCACATTTTTATGATGTTTTGATTCCTTGATCAATAAAATCCACCAGAGGGTTCCAGAGATACAGATTTTATAACTTTTTATCACTTTTAAATGCAACCGCAAACAAGCATTGGGAAACGTAAAGTTTGAAAACTTTTGAAAAGTTAGAAAAGTTAGTGCGAGTGATCCCGTCTGGCTTGGGTAACCAAATACAACAGGGACGAGGTCTAGAGCGGCCAGAAAGGTAACTTTGAATACTTACCTGGCCACCAGAGCGTTTTTAAAGCAAGTTCCCAACTTTAGAACAAAACCACCATAGGAGTCAATGGAGTGGTCCAGATGCTGAGGGATACAGGCAAAGATGCTCAACAGGGATGCTCAGGTTGTGGTACGGTTGACTGGGGTGTCTCAGTGGAGGTTCCTCGGACCATGGAGGATGTGGGGCGACTTTGCCCACGGAGATTGGCGTCCCTCGAAGTCCTCTACGTAGCAATGGTTGCACAGTGGCTACTCCACTACTGGTTACGAAGCACCGCGGTTGGATGCAATACTTTTGGTAGGGGCTCGTGTCCTTTACTTCCAACGAATCCAGTCTCTGACAGGTCTCCTGGGTTGAGCAGACTCGAGTGCAAGGTTTGGCTATCTCGGATTTCTTTGTTGGTGCCTGGTGACTGTTAGCGGAAAATCTTCTGCGAGGGCTACCACTTTGTCGATTTGGGCTCTTTCAGCTCTTGTGTTCCTGGAGCTGGTTCTAGGGGATCAGCCACCTGATCTTTGGAGTCACTGGTCTTGGTGAAGCTGGGAAATCAACTTGTCCCAGGGTCAAGAGCCATAGGCTGGGTCCCAACTTGCTAGCCCAAAAGTGCAGCAGGTGCAGTCCATTCGGCAGTGCAGCCTCTCAATGCGCGGTTCAAGAGCAGCAGGGCAAGCCTTCTTCGGTCCTCTCTTCTTCTTTGCAAGTGAACTAAGGGTAGAGTGCCAGGGGCGCCCCATTTATCTCAGAAACATGCCCCTAGGGGACCACACAGTCACTAGCCAACTACTGGGTCCCCTCCTTTCTAGTGACGAAGGTCCTGTGATGTGTGGCACCTGGCTATCCCAGAGTACCCCATTCTTGCCTTGTTCAAGATGGCACCACACTTCCTTGGTCGTGAGGAGCGGAGTACCCCCGACCCAAAAGGTCTGGCTACTAGTTGGCTACACGCCCATGGGAAGACTGGTTTGTGCATTGGTTTCACTGTCTTGGCCCTGTCTCTTAATTGCCTGCAAGAACAAAAGGCATCTTGCTCAGGGATGTTGTTACCAGTGGCCCTTCGAAGGTGGCATCACCTTTGAAGCCTGCCTTTTGGGCTAACACCCTGAGTGGCGATCCTGGGAGAGGAGGTAACCCCTCGCTCTGCAGCAACAACCTTTGTTCCCGGGCCTGGGAGCTGTTCACACGTCTGCACAGGTGGTCAGAAACCCGTCTATGAGTCATGGCCTGTGTGAGGCCACTGTACTAGCTGGAGTGCAAGGCTGCAACTTTCTAAAAGTTGCATGACTTTTACTAGTGACTTTACATCTGACCTGGCCATCAGGTCAGATTTAATGTCCCCATTAATTTGATACCTTACTTGACATTGTTAGGTGGTCCCCTTCAGGAGTTATACAGGTTGGAGTGCCAACCGTTTAACCCTGTATTAACCGATGGGGATCCTCACCGTCCCAAGCAAAACGACAATTTGGAAGGGTTGCTATCAAAACATATTAAGACATATGTCTTACTTAATAATATATAGCTGTCTGCCAGTGGGCTCAATAGGCCTTCTCTAAGGGAGATTTACATATATTACTTAAGGGAAGTTGACCTTTACCATTAGGTGTAATGACAAAGTAAAGTCAGCAGTGTGACACACTGCCTTTGTCAGTCTGCAGTGGCAAGCTGGGGTCCATTTTACTTCTGTTACACAAGAATGACACAAACAGGTATGCAGTACTGTGTGCACACTCTACCTTACATGCCTTGGGTACCCTGAGTGCCATATACTGGGGACTTATATGTAAGTCAGTACTGGCCAATTGGGTGTATCCAATTAAACATAACTTTTGTAAAGGGTTAGACACTGGCACTGAGGTCTGGTATGGTTGGCAGACCTCAGTGCACTCTCAAAGGCAAAAACCAGCATCATCAGTCCCAAAAAGTGGGGGTGAACATTCAAAAAGATGCATTTCCTTACTCTCCCTACTTCTAATAATTTGTAATTCTCTTCCTCCCTCTGTTGCTGTATCAAACCACACAGTCAGTGCAATGTATCTGTTCTGTTAATGCCCCTTCTCTAGTTTCTCTCAGGTTCTTTTTTCCTCTTTTACTTTTCCATTCTGCTATGTTTCCATATTTCTTTATATCTTGCCTCGCCGTCTCCATTTTCTCTAACCTCACCTTTCTCTCCCTCTGACAACATTTCTTTCACTCATACAACCGTTTTATACATCACAATCCATTTCTACTCCCCAGTATCCTAATGTCTGTCCATGTGTCTCATTGATACAGATACCAACAGACACACGCTCATCTTCTTGTCACTCGTCATTTTCTTGTATGTCCCTCTCTTGCTCAATCTTTCCCTCTGTTTTGAATATCTACATTTCTTAACCAAATTTATCTGGCCCTCACCCCTTTGTCTCTTCCAACCGGCCTACTGTATCCAACTCGCCATACGCTTGAGCCTCCCTTCGCTTTTTCCATTGTCCCTTTCGTTTCTTTCCCCACTTGTCTCTCTCTCTCTCTCTTTACCCTGTGTTCTGTTCTTCTCTGCTTCTTGGCATTTCTGCTCATAGACACATCCTGGCTCGTATGCCAGTAAAGGTGAAAGGTATTTCCTTCTTCTGTAACTGTGCTTCTGTTAGTGCTTGGCACAGAATACAATGAGTGATGCTCACATTTTACTTTGTAAATATCAAACTTTCAGATTTCAAAAAAAGCTCTTCTGTGAATCTAGCGACACTGCGCTCTGTGAATCATTAACTGCAGGTATGTTCTCATGATAAGCAGTTGCTTCATTTCTTGTTTTGAGCAATCGTGGGGGGAAAAGCAGTTATAGACAAATGTAGAGTGGGAAGATAAACCTAAACGCGAAGCTCACATTTACATTTCTAGTCAACAAACTGCTGGGAGCTGCCATTGGAGCATTTATAGCTGTAGGCTGGAAACATTGTGCACCGGGACTGAAAACAGCACCGTAGGAAGTGGGGGGCGGTTGAAGGAGTGGGCTAAAGCGTACTTTTGGAGTCTTATTATGAAAACATATTTTGTTGTACAGATGCAGCTGAGTGTGACCCAGATATTACATAATTTGCTCAGCTTTCAGAACCCTTCTTCAATTTAAAAAATCTCTGCTACATTTTAGTCGACTAATAGACATATTGCCTGAGGAAAAAGGTCAGCAATTACAAGTATGCTTCTTTCCTGCTTTACTTGTCTGATTGTGTGCAAAGAGGTGATTTACTCTGGGCTGCAAAACAAAAGGCTGCCTACAGAAGCTTTGTAACCCTTTCAGACACCGCTGTAGGAGTGACTCAGATGAACATTAGAACAGAAAAATACCTAAGTACAAAAAACTCTTCCAAATATTCCCAGACCACCAAGAATTCAGTAAAATGCACGCAGGGATTCGAGCTGCAGGACAATGGGAGAGAGAGAGATCCCAGAATGTAGATGCAAGCTGTGCCTGAATCACCACATTGTCCAAACAGAAAGGTCAACAAATGTTAATAAGCTTCAAGGAGGATGAACTATCAATGGCCTGAGCAAAAGGCAGTACCCAGAGAACACCTGTAAGGTGCTGTATGTATCAAAGTAATCTATTGAACAATGCAGCTAAAGAAATAAAAACTCCCTAGTCCAAACCAGATTCAATAAAAAACAATAAAGTAAAATGATTTGAAAATCGAGAAATTGGATCTATGGGTCAAAGGCTATGAGAAAAATAACATCTGGTCCATAGAGAAGAAAATGCAAATTCAAACTCAATTCATGTCTGTGGGATGTTGTAGAACTCTACACATGGGCACTTTTGGTAGATTCAGCTTGAATTTGGTGGTTTTGCTTGGTTTTCACCTTTCAGGTTTTGCGGAGGAAAAAAATTCTAGTGTGAAAGCTTTGTCCAATGATGGTTCTAGGGAATCAAATATGCTGTTTGGATATCCCCTCCGTGCCTCATGCCTGCTGCCCCAAAGCTCTGAGCAGCAAAAGGAGGTTTTATAAATGCTGAGTCTCAATGTGAAGTCATAGGATACTGAAATGTTTGTTCCGATTGATTTTCTGCAGATGAAATTTTCTTAGGTCAGCATGCCACACAGAATACCTCATGAAGGATCAACAAGGCCACATTCACTTATGGGAAGGCTTATCCAAGCTTTAATTTTGGTGCATGAAAACCATGGATCTGGACACAGCAAAGCTGAAGCCACTGTGGTCACGTCTTTTTGTACAGGGCCCACCGGTTGCTACCAGCCTTTTTTTCAAAGCTCAAAGTTGGGAAGTAGATTGGGAAAATAAGGTGGAATTAGTGTCTGGATTCACTGACTCCAGTCCATTCTCAGTTGTACAGGGGGAGCAGAGACCTGTTATTAGGTCCACAAGTACCTCCAGTACCTACTCATAAACTGGTGTACTTCCAAGCCGCCAACACCTTCAACTAGTGCTGGACCCCTTGCCAGTCCAGCCACCAGAGGGAAGTTCAACATAAATGATGATGAACACATCTCTGGCAGCACCTTGAACCACATTAGGTCTAGGAGTCAAGATGAGATTATAAACTGTAGTAGCCTCACAGAAATAGGCAGGTAGCACTGACCTAATACTTGGTTAATGTTCATACTCCACACTCCCGCTTTCTCAATATTTTTCGTCATCCAGATTTTCAAGACATCGGCGGCTTCAAGACAGATAAGTTGTGTTCTTCCTATGCTCTGTACTGTTGTTTTTTCTGTCATATCCATTTAAATGTGACTTCTGTTTGCATATTCATTTAAATGTGACTCCTGTCTGCCACTCGTGGCTTTACTACCTTGGCTCTCTCTAACCCGTTTTTTACTCTTGACTCGGTCTTCTCCGTTTTACTTGGTAACCACTTTTACCGTCTTACTGTTTATTTGCGATTCCATTTAGAACATCTTCTCCCTTAGGGCCTCTACTGTGCCTCCCATTACGTTGTTTTCCACACAAACTCTTCTCGGCATGCCTCCGTGCCTTCTTTGTTAAGTTAAGCATCTCACAAGGCCTTACTTATCTTGCCGCCCCTGATCCGACAGTCATTACGCTTCTCCCTTAACGCCGTATCTCTGGATCACCTTACATCGGGTCACAACCCTCGCGTACCCAGGGCGCGGCGCGGCCGTGCCTCGCAGCTCCAATTTACGGAGTGCGGGCTGCGTCGCGCCCCCGTCTTTCCATCGGTTTTCTTCTTTTGTAAAGCACGCATTATACATAAAAAAATTTTTTTTAAAAAGAGAGGAAGTGAACGAAGGGCGCTCACATTTGAGGAGAGACCCTTAGCAACCAGGGCGAACTACGCACGACGTTTGACTAAGCTTCTCATGGTTGCCTAGCAACGTGTATCTCTAACAGCTGATCGCTACGACGGTTGACAGCTAGATAGGATTTCCTCCCTCCTGGCTACCATTACTCATGATTTTGATCTCTAATTAGCAGACTCCTGGCTCCATCCATTATTTTATTATTAATTCCTTGCCATTTAATATATAATTATATAAATAAATACCTCTTACCCTACTTAACCCCAATTTAAACCTGGGCTATTTTCCCTCTTTTCTCCATAACTTTAACATTCCTGCTGGTCCTTTTACCAAACATCCCATCATGTCTGATGCTGAGTCCGATGACTCTCAGACCCAGGTACCCGCTCCTAATACCAACGAGGAGCTTATTAAGAAAATAATTCATAAGGAATTACATTCCTGCATGAGGGAGACCATTAGTAAAATTGTTGCCGGTAAGAGATCTCTTTCTGACCCCATTAACCCCTCTGCTCACCTCGGAGGGCATTATGACGATCTAAACAAAAGTGGGGGTAAAAAAATTAGGAAATGCAACAATTTACAAAATGAAAGCACTATGGGAGGTCCAAGCACCTCGAACATATTGGGAGGTCTACGCGCCTCAACAACTGAAGGAGGACTAAGCTCCTCAAATAATACGGGAGGCCTACGCGCCCCAAAAAGACTACGTGCCCATAACGCACATCTCATTTGGATGCCCTAAGCGGCTCACATTATCAAAGTGCTAATACGGATCCCCTCTTATCCAATGATACTTCTAATGAGTCCTTAGATGAATACATTTTGGACTTAGATCAAACTGATGACGATATAGACCTTGATCTCTCGGAGGAAGAACTCCCCTCCTCCTCAAAGGAGATTATATTTGACCCCCTTGGCGGGGAAATGTTCTCCCCTGACAACATACAGCACCCTAGGAGCTCCCAGTGGTGGCCCCAAAAACATGTCGTCAAGTTTATTAAAAGATGGGTCAAGCACCCACTCGAAAGGGAGGCAAGAAACATCCTGAAGGCAGAATGCCCACGTCCCGTCATCCAGGACAAATACTGCCTTACACCTAACCTGGACCCTGAACTCATTAAGTTCCTATTCAAATTGGGCAGAGATCCCAGGAAAGGTATGGAACGCTCCCTCAAAAGTTGTCAGGACCGCATGCTTGACATGCTCGGCCCATTGTGCCATATGATTGATCTAATTGAGGAGAGCTATATCAAAGGTTCGCAACCCAATATTGACCTCCTACGGGGATGGAGCCAGAGGACACTTATCCTCCTCGGTAATGCCAACGCTTCTCTAAATACTGAGAGAAGGAAAGTAGTGCTGTCCAAAATTGACTCCAAGCTCTGCGACATGGCAGAAAAGGAATCCTCTTCTAACCCCAATGGCCTCCTCTTTGGGGAGGATATGATTAAAGGTTTGGGAAAGTATGTGGCAACCTTTACGGCTCTTGATAAAGCGCAAGCCAACATACGCAGAGTCTTCAACCCAAGTGTTTTCGCAAGGGCCCGCAGAAGGGGTCGTTCTGCCGGCCGCCTCTTCCAAAGACCCTTCTCAAGACAAAGAGGTTTCGGTCGCCCTTTCCAGCACAACACTTCATTCTTCCCTCAACAAGGTCGATCTTCCCGCTTCAGAGGCTTCAGGGCCAGAGGCGCCAACCCCTCCAACACCTCAAGTAAGTACCCTTCCTCCTCACCCTTCCTCTTTAACACAGAAAGTAGGGGGTCGCCTAAAACATTTCCTACACGTTTGGAAACGAATCACACACGATCCTTGGGTTTTAGACACTGTTCAGGGTTTCAGAATAGATTTCAAGGAAAAACCCATTCAAGTTTCAACTCCCCAAGTGTTAAACCTGACACTAGAGCAGCAATCTATCGTGGCAGAGGAGGTAAATTCAATGCTAACGAAGGGCGCAATCGTAGAAGTCCCTTGGGAACGCAAGAATTTCCTGAGCAATATTTTCCTAGTAAAAAAAAGGACAAGGGGTGGAGACCAGTAATAAACCTAAGAGAATTGAACAAGTATCTCACCTACAATCACTTCAAGATGGAAGGTACCCGTCTCCTCAGGGACATGCTCTTAGAAAAAGACTGGCTAGTAAAACTAGATTTAAAAGACGCCTACTTCACGATTCCAATGGCAGAGGAGTCACAATCCTTCCTTCAATTTGCGTCGAACAACCACCTATATCAGTTCCAAGCTCTTCCCTTCGGTCTATCTTCGGCCCCCTGGTGTTTCACCAAGTAATGAAGGCCATTACCACGGTCCTGAGAGAAAGGGGTGTCCGCCTCATAATCTATTTAGACGACATTCTCATCATGTCTCAAGACCATTCTCAAATTCTGAAAGACTTGAACACTACTGTGGATTTAATAGAGAGTACAGGTTTTATTATAAACAGGGAGAAATCCATCATGACTCCCTCGAGGTCTCTAGAGTTCCTGGGCTTTACGGTAGACACTGTGAAGTCTATGCTCTTACTTCCCGCAAAAAAGATATCCAAGATTCGGAAAGAGATACGTCATGTTCTGAAGTTAGATCTCCTAACCTTAAGGGAACTAGCCAGACTTCTGGGTCTCCTATCTTCATCTATCCAAGCTATCTTTCCGGGCCCTCTACATTACCGAGCCCTTCAAAGACTCAAGGGCAGGGCCCTCCATTCCGGCCTTTGGTACGAAGACAAAATTCACCTAGACACAGACGCCAAGGCGGAACTGACTTGGTGGTTAGAGAATCTAGATGCATGGAACGGGAAAGCCATTTTTGGGACTTCCCCGGATTACGTACTGGAATTGGATGCCAGCCTTCATGGCTGGGGTGCCTGTTTTCAAAACCAGAACACGGGAGGTTTATGGTTCTATTCGGAGAGTTTGCACCACATAAACTTTCTGGAGTTAACCGCCGGGCTCTATGCCCTAATGAGTTTCAAGCAATCCCTTCAGGGGAGGTCAGTCGTCCTCAAGATGGACAACATGTCAGCTGTCGCCTATATAAATCGCCTAGGGGGCACGAGGTCACCAGACCTCTCCAACCTAGCCAAAAAATTGTGGATGTTCTGCTTGGAACACCATATTTCGCTAAGAGCAGAATACCTTCCGGGCCTAAAGAATGTCTGTGCCGATTGGAATTCAAGGTTCCTCGTAGATCACACCGATTGGAAATTAAACGCAAACGTGTTCAAGAGTCTAGACTGCCTTTGGGGTCCCCTAGAAGTAGACCTCTTCGCGAGCAGACTCATGTCCCAACTTCCCAGATACTTCAGCTGGATGCCAGACCCCGGTGCTCTGTCAGTGAACGCCTTTCTCCAGCATTGGAAAGACATTCGGGGATACGCTTTTCCCCCCTTTTCGATGATCCAACGCGTCCTTTAGAAGTTGAGGTCAGAACGATCTTCAATAGTCCTAGTAACTCCATTTTGGCCGCCCCAAGCCTGGTTCCCAACGACTTTGGAATTAGCTTACGAAATACCCTTTCTACTTCCAGCTTCACCAGGCCTCCTAAGAGACATAGACGGTTTGGATCACCCGCTTCTTCTGAACGGAACTTTGAACCTTCTTGCCTGGAAAGTGTCAGGCGAGCCAATGAGATCTCTGGGCTTTCGGCGCAGGCTTCTTCTCTCCTCCAAGAATCTTGGGCCCCCGGTACACACTATAGATACGGCATCTGGAAAAGATGGGTTTGTTGGTGCCTGGAAAGGAACCTGGATTCCGTGGAGGCTCCTATTGTGCATGTAGCCAATTTTCTTGTTGAACAATTTGAAAGAGGTCTTTCCTATAGGTCAATTAACTGTTATAGATCTGCCATTTCTGCGGGTCACTCCCTTTTAAATGGTAGAACTATTGGGAAAAACCCTATAATTTGCAGAATTATGAAGAGTATCAGGCTTAAAAGGCCTTCAAAACCTAAATATGACACCCTTTGGGACGTTAAATTGCTACTTGATCTATTTTGTAACTGGCCGAATAATAACTTGTTAGATAATAAGAGACTCTCCATCAAACTAGCTTCTCTCCTTTGTCTAATATCCTGCCGTAGAGTTTCGGACGTTAAAGCGTTGGAAATATCCAACAGATCCTATGACGCGTTCGGCGTCAGATTTGAAATTATCAAGAGAACTAAAACGATGTCTGATATTATTTTTTACCCTAGGTTTGACGCTTGTAAAAAATTATGTGTGGTGGATTGCATGAAGGAATACGATTCAAGGATGGACCCTCGTCACACCGCTGGGGTTAACCAACTCCTTATATCCTTTGTTAAGCCCTTCAAACCTGTCAGTTCTTCTTCCATAGCTAGATGGGTTAAACTGGCTATGCAATTGGCAGGTATCGATCTCCTTAGATTTCAGGCACATTCCTTAAGAGGAGCTATGGCTAGCCAGTCCTTTTGGAAAGGAGGTAAGTTGGATGATATCCGCAAAGCAGCAGACTGGTCAAGTTCCTATACCTTTGCAAAACATTACTGCAAACCTGTCGAACACATGTCTGATGTAGTTCTACTTGACTACCAACATGCATAATGGTAGCCTCCGGTCTTGTAATGAAATTGCGATTCTCCTATTACCATGACCAGAGAATCTGGATTTCATTAAAGACACGGAGGCTAACATTATCCCAACCCTCCCTCCCGGGAGTGGATTTTAACATCTCTTTGTCTTATTGCACTCTTCTTGTTCTAAGAAAATTGTTAAGTGTAATGTTTTGATTAACTTAGCATATAATTCAGACTGTTTTTGCCTCTAACATGTCTAGTATCAATTACCACCATCTCTCTTTTTTTCCCCCCTTTACATAGGGTGTTAAGTATAATTTCCTAATATTTTGTCCTTTTTCAGATAATTCGTCTTGATTAGATCACCATCACGATCCGTTACAAGCAACTCTCGACTCCTCGTTTTTCCTCTGTTCCAGGGAGAGGCCTTCCCTGCATGATGCCAGCTTCTGGACTTCGTTACCCTTGGAAGAACTTTTCCTCTTGCTCTCATTGCATTTAAAAGAGGCAGATCTCTGTGCTGCTGTTGCCAAGTTACACTTGTTTATTCTAGAGCTTTGCTTTATGATGTAACTTTTAAGTGGCTGTACTTGAAGTTGCATTAAAAGAATAATGCATAATGTTAGCCTCCGTGTCTTTAATGAAATCCAGATTCTCTGGTCATGGTAATAGGAGAATCGCAATTTTAGTGAGATTTGTTGTCAGGTTATCAAAGTCTAAGAAGGACTTTCTAGACATTCCCAAGATGGAGGCAACATCACTTTCCTGTGGTGGTGCCACTACTCTCCCTCAGTTGCACTCCCTGGCTCACAAGTCAGCCAACAAGGGAATATGTATTTCATCATCACTTGGCTACAGACCCCCTGTGGTATATGAGGCCTGACAATCTTGACATCCTTCTGAGCCCTCTTCCAGTAGTATTTGCTGTTACTTTGCACTTACTTGTAAGCTCCAGACAAATCCAGGAATGTCTTTGACTGCTTTTTTCACAAAACCCTTTTGAACTCCATAGCTCAACAGATGACCACTCCTGGGCATTGGAATGAGTTTCATTGTTTTTTTTTCTCATACTGGACAATTGCTGTATTTATTTCCACCTGGCTGTCAGCCTCACAAAATGTAACTTCTTTTATATCTTTGTATTATATCTTAGCCAAATTCCATCTTCAGATTCAAGCTCTAAGTACCGTTTTAGGAACACAGGGATTTTTACATTGTTATCTGTCAAAGACCATAATTCCTAGTTTATAATAAAATTAAAAATACTCTTAAAGAGATCCAGGCTATAGCCTGCCTAATATTCTACCGGTACCCAAGCCCACAGGAAGGATTACAATAGACAATATTAACAGTTGTCCTACTCCATTTAACCTTTTAACTGGACATACATCTCTAGAAAATGACAGCCTAGTATTGCTAAATTTAACTGGAAGAGAAAGTCATGTTTTGGTACCCCACATTGTCAGCCTGACAGGTGTCAAATTGGCCCCACTTTAGTAGTTCCTGCACTGGGGTAAAAGTGAATCACAGCATTTTATTATAACACAATCCTGGGCCTATTTGGCAGAGGCCACAGCAAAAGTCAAACATCTACACGTTCAACAGCAAACATGCAGGAGGGACATATCAAATAGATATGATTCATTAAAGTGTATTGATCAATTGTATATACCGTAGCATAATAATGTTTTGGTCACCCTTTTGCTGAGTGATTTCCCCAAGCTTCAAGAAATTAGTAGTTCGTCATGAACTAGTCAAATCCTAGTCGTAAAGTTAGGATTTTGTCTCAGTTAAACTTAAGTTTGTCTTAAGTTTAACTTAATACCAAAATTTAAGATGAACTGAGACAAAATCCTGATTTTAGTACTCCTAAATGTCTTCTGTGAATATCGAAAGTCGAAAAGTTAGGATTTTGTCTCAGATTACTTTTGTGAATCGGGCCCCTAGTCCGTGGCATCTTCCTCAACCAACCTTTCTTCTGTTAATGGTACACACTGGTGTGCATAAATTTCACTCACATTGGAAACAACATATCACCATTCTCTTCACCCTCTCCCTCATCTCTAGTAACATTGGGTGAATGTGATGGGAAATCAGAACACTCACTACTTTTCCCAGGCACATACACAATTTTGAAACAGTATTCCTGCAATTTAGAGCATAATATAGCTATGTATGCCGTAGACTTGGGGCCTCCTCCAGGGGACAAAATGTTAGCCCCACACAAAATGCCTGAAGCGGGTCACCACCCTGACACAAGCAAACAACACCCGCTCAATTACGGCATAGCGTCTTTCTGTGGTGTTGTAAGTGCGAGAGGCATAACCGAGAGGCATAACCCACTAACCATTCTTCATGGTCATGCTACTGGGAGAGGAATGCCCCAGTCCATAGGCACTGTCATCCACTGTGATGGTGCTTGCTTTTCCATTGGTGAAAGGTCTTCAAACAGGTGCCCTTTCCTGTTTTTTTCCCCAAAAGAGATCTTTGCCTTTGCGGAGTAGAATCCTGAGAGGTTTCATGACATTCGCAAAGTTTTTAATGAACCGGGAATAATATTTGCACAGTCCGCAAAATGAAAACAACTGTTCCTTATTGTTGGGCAGTTGCGCTGAATCGATAGCTTTAACTAAGAAATCCTTTGGAACTATCCCTTCAGCCGTCAGCATGTGTCCAACATATTCAACTTGTTCCTTGAACAATTTTCATTTGCTAGGGGACAGAATGAGACCATTGCTTCAAGTCTACAACGAGCTTTCTGCAGTACCTCCACATGTTGTTGAGTATCTCTGGAAAATACCAAAATGTCATATTGGAAGCACATTACTCCTATGGGATGTTCAACCCATAAGTGATAGAGAGATCTTTCCTTTTATGTAGATTTTTAACTATGTTGGATTGACTGTCAAATTGTTCACGTAGCTGGAATTGGACTGGAGTATTTCGGAGTCTTGACTACAATTTGGTAACTATTTAGGCCTCTGCATCCTCTGAGGTTTGAACTTTTGATGGTTAGATGTTCCTCTTCTATGAAAATTGTTGGATTACACACTATCCTTCTCTATGAACCTTTTGACTATGTCCTTGCATGGCTCGCAGGTGGTGGTAGTGCTGGTGGTGGGCACTGTATTGTTAGATTTTAGACACTGTCATTTGCATTTTTCACTCTTACTTTACACAGACTGTGGTGGTGGCTTGCACTGTTTCTTTGGGGAGATAGTATGTTTCTTACATGTCTAGGATTGTAAGTTTTAATAAACAAATAAACAGCTATTTTGATAATGTGGAGAGGGTATTCCCACTTTTTTTTAAACTATAGGAGAGCACTTATATTGGTGGAAGGGGGCACCAGCTGAATTAGGTACATAGGAATACCATCATACTTAACATATGAATTGTGTTTTATTTCTTTTTTTACATTTCCAATATAGCATTTAATCAGCCTTGAGAAACTTCAGTGTTGAATGAAACATGTGTCATCTGAATCATCTGCATTCTATATGGCTATGCCATCTGAATTCTGTAGGAGTGCTCAAGACTGAATAAAGGAACTATTCACAACTCCCCATGAGTTTTGGATCACTGATTTGAAGAAGAAGAAATAAGGACTGTTTTGTGTTGGCTGTTGGCAAGAAATATACTACCAAGCCATAACATTATAGAGTGCTATTCATGCAAGAGTGCTCCAATATTCATATGGTCTATAAATAAATAAAATATTTTACTTGCAAAATCCATTGTCTGTGCACTATAAATAGGGTCAAAACCAAATACAATGAGATCGGAAGGAACAATAACACCCTGGATTTAAAAGGTATTCAGCCTGAAATATTTAAATTTGAAACTGAGTAAATAAACACAGAATCAACACAATAGCAAGTACAACATCTATGTTACTTATTAGACAGTGGCATGCTTAGCTACTTCGTGTACTGGTCTGGCAGCATGCCTTGCATGCAAAATGGGGTGGATAGTAGTTATAGATCCTTTGGGAATTGGGGAGTTACAGGGGGCGTGTGACAGCAAGCTGGGCATCAACTACAACACAAATGGGTGGAACTCACTCAAAAGCAGCCTTGTGCTCCTTGGCCCCAATGCAAGGGTTTAGCACAACCCCAAGATAGTGTCCCCAATACAAAATGTTAGACCTAATCCAAGAGGATGGCCTGAATAATAGATATTGATCCCAATCAAGGATGGCACAAGTTCCTCACCGCTTGCAAAAACAGCTCAGCAAAGTGAAGTGCTTTAGTGTATGTAGCCTGGTGGGGAACAACAAGGAGTACTTCAAGTCTAGCTCCCTGAGGCGTCGTTTGACAGCTAGGAAGGAGCCATGTTGGCGCTGTACCATTACAGTATAGACTGTGAAGAACATTACGTTTGCGTTCTCTACCCTGATGTCCGGCAACTTTTAAGTTTCTCTCAATAGGGAGTCTCTGTCACTGTAGTGTAACAGTTTGAATATAAGTGGTCTGGGGCCAGCACCAGGGACAGGTTTAAAAGCAGGAATAAGATGTGCTTTCTCAATGGAAAAATAACGTGAGAGCGACGATTCCGGTGACAGTTCCCTGAGCCATCGCTCAATGAAGAATACACCTTGTTGTCCATCTGCTCCCTCAGGAAGACCAATGAGACGAACATTGTTTCGCTGAGAGCAGCCCTCTGCATCTTCCATCCTGGACTCCAGTGTCTGAATTAGGCTGTATTCCTGTAGTTTCAGCTCCATTTGATGAGCAGTTGGCTGGATCTCAGAAAGTGATAGCTCCGCAGCTTCCACGTGGTCCACAAGTTTGCATGCAGTAGGGTGAGGTCAGCTACTACATTGTCAATCTTGGACTTCAATGACATGCGAGATTTTTCAATGGCTGCTAGTATCGCGTCAAACTTTTCCCCAGCTGGGGGAAGATATTCATTGTGGTCTGATGGGTCAGTACCTGTGACAGAGGAGGAGCGCATGGAGGATCTGGAGCCGGTGTTTCGCATCCGGCCCATTTCAGCTGCCTTCGACATCAGAGTGATTTGTACTATAAAGGTAGTCAGAGTGTGGCAAGGGTCCGCCTGCAGGTGTGGCGACCCTATGCTTCAACACCGCTGCATGAGCAGCCCAAGAGTCCTCGCTGCAAGCCGTCCGTACACAATGCCCTGCCCACAGACAGCATGTACGACGTCCCTTAAAACTCCCCTATTTCACATACAGATGCCACATGGAGGTGATCGATGGCGTATGGTGATGACCAGGAGGCCGTCAATAGTGGTGCCGGCCCCAAGGTGATGCGGCAGGCAACAGTGTCCAGGGGCGATCAAGACCTCACATCCAGGACAGGAGCTATTCACTAAGACTAGTTAGGAGGGCAACCTTTAAGTGTTTCTAAGCACTATCCAGTGGACGGCAGGGAGGTGGGTATCCGCACCACTCCTCCACATACAAGTGCAGCAAGCCCAGGAGACGGGCATAAGGGTAGCACACTCCACAGGGCATCACAAGTCCTGATTCTCAACATCCTTGGGCCTCCAGCCTCTAGAGACCCCCAGCCAGCAGCACTCACACCCAGCAGGGCATCCAATTTTGCACAGATCACATAAGGCTAGCCCGTCATGTCATCACAGGCTGTGTGCAGCAGTTGTGTAAAACAGCAGCAGGAGTATCAGTTTCAGATGGGGGTGTTTTTGGGAGACTATTGAAAGGCTTTAGAGCCGATTCACAACTAGAACCCATTTTCAAAAACTTGGCCTGCCTCCACGTGCTTCCAGACACACGGGCCCCTTTTGCAGGTCAGGTGGAGGAGTCAAGCAACCCATGGGGCCTGGGCACATGCTAGGATAAATTCACCTCCGGCTCGTGCTGGCAAGGAGGGGGGGAACTCCTGCATCTGAGGAGGCATCCGCACACCGCCTCAGTGGTCGCCGGTAGGAGGGGAGAAGTCTGGTGTCCCCACCGAGGGCTTGCAGCAGGGTCAGTGTGTTGGGGGCACAGGGATCGGGTGTACAGCCTTACCTTTGGGCTGGCGGCCTCTCGGTCCAGCATCTGTGTAGACCCTGCAAGGGCTCCGGGCGTATTCTCTATCAGAGCCCGGGTCCGGAAGCTCAAGCCCCATCCAGTGCCATAAAGTTCTTGCAGGCTTCAGTTAGAATGCCATCACCGCCATCGTGCATAGGCTGATAATTTGGCCATGGTGCACAGTGGTTCCTATAGCCCCCTTGCAATTCTGCAGATTGCCCCTGCGGTGGTGAAACAGGTCGACGAAGTAGTAGAGGCTGCCTTTGGGGCAGATGGTTCATCAATGGACTTATAAGTGCTGGATAACGGGGAATGCAGAGCAGAGCCTTGCTAAAGTGCGTCCGCCATCATAGCCTCATAAGTCACAGCCCCCCAGAGTGATTTGCATGTTATTTGATAACGTTTACAAGAGGTACATAAGGGGACTCATAAAAGTCATAGTTGAGCAATACAGCATTAAGTGGTTATAAAGTCACACAAGGACGTATTGAGGAATGGCATGGGGCACAGAATGTTGCAGACGGGTGTTCTCCTTGTACCAGATTACGATGGTACTCTGGTTGGTGTCACAGAAGAGCAGAAGAGCATTACCAGGGTCCAACAGAAAGTGTTCCTCTTCATCAGGTACCAACTCTGCTCAAGTGAAAGACAGGGGGTGGCTTTTTGGTGAAAATTGACCTTAACCCCTGTTTAACAAGCTGTATGGCCAAAGTCTCTTTCAGATACCTAGAAAAGGGGAAGACTAGACAAGTTTTCAGAGATGGACTATAAGGGAAGGGGCATAACTTCCATAATAGGAATATTCATAAAAATACTGACATTTTATCCAGCATTCATCACAAAAGTCACAGTACCTTGGCATTCAAATAAAAGCAGTGATTATCCCAAGATCAAATTTATTTACCATAGTGACCTTCCACGGGCACGTGCCTGACCTTCAGATACACAGAGCGAGAGAAACCTCTGTTCTGCTGACTTTAAACAAGCATTAGCAATGCCAATAGGTCTTGGCTATTCGAGATCTATAGGCTTTGTTAATCTGTTATTGTCCAAGCAGGAATGATGTTGGCTCAACATCCTGTGATTCTGGACAAGTCAGCTATTCTTCCAGTGCCTATAAAAAATGAATGTGAAGTGGTGTAATGTAAGTGGCGCTCATGTAAAGTGCTCAATATCTTCGGGTCGTGTCAAGTTTGCGCTTTATAAAAATACCCAAAAAAGGTAGAAATACTTCCTCAATCACAGCCCGAGTAGCAGAAAGGCAGTAATTAAGATACATATATATATAGAGAGATCTGAACTTGGCCCATGTGCCACAGAAAGAAGAGGAAGTGACGCCTCGCACGCGCAGTCGAATTAGAAGGCAGCAAAAAAAGAGTGATAATGATGCCAACCAATGGCAAGTAATGAGTGGTCTAAAAGCACCCTTTTAGAGTTTATTTTTAAAGACACTATAGGTAGCCAAACGACAGCGCACACGCGCTGCCTGCAGGATTGACCTAAAAACACAAGTGGAATGCAAGATAAAGAGACATTCCTTGACGAGGTGTAGACACCCCTGTGCAACTGCTGTGTAGATACCCCTGTGCAATGGTTATGTTGTATCTTAGATTATATGAAGGAGAAGGAAACTTGGGGAAGTTGGAGCAGAGATGTTGCAGAAGGGTCTTTGCCACCCTGACAGCAGGCTAGTATGATAAATGATGAGGAAAATGTTGGTTTGTCTTGTTACACACTTTGATCTTCAAAACTCAGATAGGAGAGAAGTCCAGTGAGATTTAGACCTGAGACATAGTTCCCACCTCCACACAGTTAGAATCAACATGCTTTCAAAGAAGCCTCTCTCTCTTGAACTCCGTGTTCAATAAAAGTTTTAAAACTCAGAACCGAAAAGAGTGTGAACTCAGAAGAGAAAATCAGTGGACATAGAAGGAAGGATGCTTCTGTTCTATTTGGTATGCCGCATAACATTGTAACTGCGGTCATCGTTTTTAATATATAAAACCCATTGGTAGTCACCAGCGGGTAGTTATAGGTAGGTCTGCGTTTCCATAGAAAGATCATTGTTTGGTTTGTTATCACCTTTGACCAAAAAATGAACATCCACCTCAGCTACTTTCTGGAAAGTTTCGGGGTGATATGTCAAGCTGGAGACCATGAAAAAAGTGGGTCCAAAACGCATTTTACATAGACTTTTTTAAAAAGGGCTAGAGCCAAAACGTCTGGATGGAATTTCATCAAATGTGGCAGGATGCTATATCATGGCCCAGAGAGTGAGTGCTTCGTTTGGCTGATCGCAAAATGAATAAAAAGTTGCTGCAGCCATTACAGGATTTGGTGACCCAGTCCTCTGTCCTGAAAATGTTCAAAAAAGATATAAGGAGGCAGGGTAGGGATACACTGGCACCCTAGCCCTTGTGGTGAGGTCCCAGAAAGAACCACCTGCCCAGAAGCCAAAATTAGAAAAAATTATTTTGCAGCGATCTTGCTGTATTCTTGTGGGATTGCAGGAAAGAAAAAAATGAAAATGGAAGCTGTTATTTATTGTTAAATAAATATGACCCATGGGGTGGGTCAGAGCCCGGTGGTCAACGTATTGTATTGTTTGGGTAGGGCGGCGTTTACAGCACCAGGGGCCCAACATCTTTATCAAAGGGCCCCCTCCCCGAGACGATCACGGCCCCGGGGACTCCATACCCCGGGACCTGTATAAATATTAAATTGGAGACCTCCTTTCCCAAGCTGGTTATGACCCCAGGGGATGGTGTCCCTGGGGCCCATAAAGGGTCAGGAGTGGGGACGCACACCCACTTCCCTTAAAAAAAAAAAGGCCTCGCGGGATGGAGTACCCAGGGCCCATAGAGGCTTGGGTGGGGGACTAATTACCCCACATAGTACATCACTCATGACATAATCTTTGACATCATTGATATTATGAAAGCAACATGTGAAATGACAAGACTGTGCATGGTGAGGGCACAAGTTATTGTTATTTTATGACACGAGTTATATTTACCTTGGCTAACTATAACTGGTGAATTTCAGCATTTGTTTTCAGTTTAAAACGTTACGTTGTCACTGTAATTTTCACTTAACTATAACTTTACTTATGGTCAATAAATAAAGGCGAAAACCCCTGAAACTGGCCAGTTCTGGTTAGCTTGGAAAACCATAATTTGCATACAAGCCAAGCAAACCGTAAATCACACACAGATGGTAATTCTCATGACTTCACCCATGATGTAACAGATGGCATCAAACATTACTAAAAAGATCTCACAGGTTAAATGACATATCACCTTAACATTATGAATGCCACTACTGGAAATAGGTCATCATTTCTTTGTCTGTGTTATATAATGGTTTTGTGCTGGTAAATCCTCTTATTTATATCATGATTTATGAAACTTTCTCTTTTTGTATGATCTCTCCAATTTGTTTTTGGACTAGTGATGCTGGCTGTTTGACTTGGTGCACTGGGATTCTCCTAACCAAGCCAAAGTGCATGTGCTGTGAATTGTAGAACATGTCCAAATTGGCTATACTCTTAATTGGCATCTTTAACTTACATATAAGTCCCTAGTATATGGTACAAAATGTACCCAGGGCTTGTAAGTCAAATGTCACTAGTGGACTATAGGATACATTGTGCCACCAGCAGTGTGGCAGTTGAAAACGTGACTGCAGTCCTACCACTCTAGCCTGTTTGCATAGTTTTAAAACTGTAATTTTGACCTGCCAAAATAATCCATTTTGACAGGCCTAAACCCTCCTTTTAAATATGAATACATCACTCCTAAGTAGGCCTTAAGTGCCCATAAGTGAGGATATCTGGTATTCAAAAGTAAGACATGTAAAAGTTTAGTGTTACACTTGCCTCTACCATAACAGGGCCCTAAAACCTGCTTTCGCTGTAGCAGGTTTAACTGTTCCATAGGAAAGCACTGAGATACAATATTAAAGTTTATAATGTTAACTCTACCTAGGAAACTACTACAAATTTAATTCTTGAACTTTTATAAATATTTACTACAAGCTCAATTCACTGGTGAAGTTAGATTTGAACAAAATATTTTACGAAAGCTACTTTTAAAAAGTCACTTTTTAACTGTGTAAAGTCTCTAGAAGCCCATTTGCATGAGCTTCTAACTGTTACATAGGAGCAGAATAGCCCTTTTGATGAGGGATGAACTTACTCCCTTAGCTGAGACAAAGGCCTTGGGTGTAGGAACGTTCTGTTCCTCTGACAGAATGATCATCTGGGCAGTACCCAGGAGTTTAATTAACTCCAAAGAGACCTACCCTGTCACAAGCATATGCAGCTGTTACTGCCCCCTCATTTGCCCCCTCTAGTCACCCAGGACCAATCCCAGTGGTGGAGGAGCTGCTCTCCAAACCGGTTTCGAGTGACCACAGGGTTGCTGATTTCCCAGGCTACAGCTCTAGGGTGGGCACAGAAGCTCTAGGCCACACAGGAACTGCTGTAAAAGGGGGTATGATTACCTCTGAGTACGTTTTCCCTATTGGTTAGGGAGGGCCAGGAGTCATCCTGCCCTCAGGCTAGTATCAGGCATAAATGTGGCATGCCTGGACACCCTCTTCAAAACACTACTGGACCTGTGGAAGACAGGAGAAGGACTGAACCTTCTGTTGAGACATGTGAAGAGTCCTGAAAGGCTGGTCCTGCTCTCACTTGTACCCAGGATAAATAGGTGGACTCCAAGGGACAGTTGGCAGGCCTCATGTAGTGCTAATGGGAGACAACATGCTGCCTGTAGCCTCTTTCCTGAAGAGCCCAGCTTACTGTTTGTAACTGGACCTGCCCAGCATCTGCTGGCGTGAGTCTTGAGTTGACCCCCAAGTACTGTTCCTGAGGTCCTGGGACCCTTGGCTGTGTCAAACTTCACTCCTCCTAACATCCTGAGAAACCTGGGACTTAGAAACTTTTTGGCTTCAAAGACCTCCAGAGGATGAGGGCAAACCTGCCAAGTCAATCTGATGAAGATGCATTTCTGCTGGGCCAATGATACAGGTTGCTCCCACTCTGAGCTTTTTTGCAGCAGCAAATCCTTGTCGAGGGGCCACGCAGAGAAGCTTTCAGCATTGCCCAGCTGAAGGAAGCCGAGCTCCAAATAAAGTGACTAAATACAAAATCAAAATCCTCACTGGGTTAAGGCACCAAAAGAATCCGGCTTGAAAGAGCCCCATTCCTTGGGTGCAAAACTCCTATTTTTCCTGCTCTGAGCTTTCCAGACAAAAGTCAACAGCTTCACTGAGACCTCGTCTGACAGGTATTCAGCCTTGTGGAGCCCATTTCGGCCACAGCTTGCTGCCTTGCTCTGCTGAGGACTTTTGACTTCCATTTCAGAGACTAAGTCAGAACTTCTGACCGGAATGAACCTGGGTCCTTTATTCAACCCATGATCCAATGCGGTCAACCTTAACATGCTCCGAGTTACTGGTCAAGTGCAACCAGAAGACCGTGGTTGCCGCTTAATGGTTTTTGGCAATATTTTCATTTAAAACTTCAGAAAATCATATCTTTAGCTCCTCTTATTAGATGTTTGTTGTTTTATTATCATTCTTTTCATTAAATTGTTTTCTTCTTTTATAGATTGGAATTAGATATTTATTGTGTTCTGTTTTCAGCTTTTTAACTCTTTTGGTACTTCTAAATGCTTCACACATTTTTTTAAGTTAAGTCTTTCTTCGCTGTGCCATAGCTACCAAGGGTTGAACTCAGGTTTAAATTACTGAAACCTTTACTGGACACTCCCCCAACTAATTATCCACTTTCTCATAAAATAAATACTGTGAGATCATAAGCACTGGATTCCTTGTTTGATTTATGCTTTCTATGGTGGATGTGTAACCACATAAGTGTTTTACATTGGTAAAGTGGATCAAGGTAGAACTATCATGCTGTGTTTGCTGTTTATCAGTATCAGTTCTGTGCTAGAGAGAATTATGTTTCACTCAGTCTTTGCTGGATAAAAAGGTCTGTATTTGTTCTTTGCTCATCATAAACTAGTTTCAATGGATACCCAAAGGTTCAAGGAATACCTGATCAACAGCTTACCAATGAAACTCTATGAGGAAGCTAAATAAAAAAAATGACATGGGTGGTTTGGTGAATACAGTGAATAATGAAGGAAATACATATAACTGGTAGATTATAATTTAGGAGGATTTTTCATGATGTTCAGTAGAAGGGCTTGAGTAGTTTAGATCTGTTTGAGGATTCTGTAGCAACTAGAGGCTTCAAACTAAATGTCTTTAAAACAGAGGATAATGATTTTGATTTTCACTATATTGTAAACAATTATGTGACCCTACAAGCATTACCTGAACCTTTAAGATGTGCTCAACCACTAAGAGTGAGAATCTAACACAGTATTAAATGCCTGTATTTCTGTTGTTGTCAAAGGCAACATTTTCCAACTCAAAGCGCTCCACTCATCCTTGATCTGCATTTTCTGGACCAATGTCAGTTTTGCGATTGGGCCATTGATAAATGCCAAATTGCATTATGGGAATTATACAAATGCTCCAAAACTATCAATTAAACTCACTGCAGACAGTTCAGAATGTACTTGTTTGTTTTCAGTATCTTTAATAGTGACCCGGTCTGTGGCCTACCACAAGTTCCGCAATAGTTTTCAGTTAAAAATATGGTACCTTTCAATGTTCTTTTAATTTTTAAATGTGTCCACTTCCTAGCTCTGCTATATTTGGCATAAAATGCAACACATGTTGTCCTAATTTACGCATGAAGATCTCATGGACAACATATTTTGATTCATCCAACTTTCCACTGCAAATTGGGTTTCAATAAATTATAAACTCTGCAGGCAGGAACAGTTTAGCCCAAACTTCCAGGCCAGGGTATGCCCAGAGGTGGGCCCCTCACTCACTATGCCACTGGAACTAAGCTACAACCGACTAACAAGCCCCAACCACGGCGAAACTGGTCTTGTATTGCTTGTGTTTCAGTATAGGGAGAACTTGGCCTTGTAGTTTGGGCTGGACTGTTACTTCAAAAGCAGAGTCAAGGCTGATTTGCATATGACTGGCTCCAAACTGAGATGGCATGGTGGGCAAAAGAACAATGGGTTGGAATTCTACCCTGAGTGATTGCCAGTAGTTTGAGGTATTGCAAGTATTTCTAACTCCACCATTTGTGTGTCAGATGTACGGCCCTAAGTGGCAAGGGCATGCCTAGACGCGGGTCCTGTGCTCTCTGTTCCACTGGAACATCTGACTGTCAAGCCCCAAATCAGAGAGAAACCACTCTTGGGTTGCTTGTGTTCTGGTTGAGAGAGGACCTGGCCTGGCAGTTCAAGCTGCAGTGCTCCTATTGGAGGAGGGACAAGGCTGATTTGCATATGGCTGGATCCAAACTGAGGTGGCATGGTTGGCAAAAGAATGATGGGTTAGAATGCTACCCCAAGCGATTGCCAGTGTTTAGACGTTGTGCAACCATTCCTCCCATCACCATTTGTGTGTTTGATGTACTGCTCTAAATAAAAAGGGTATGCTCAGATGTGGGTGCTATGCTCATTGTGCCACCGAAACCAAGCTACACCCGACTGACGAGTCATGATCAGGGCGAAACCAGTATTGGGTTTTGTGTGTCTTGGTTCAGGGAGAACCTGTGCTGGCAGTTTGGGCTGAACTGTTCCTGTTGGTACAGGATAAATACTGATTTGCATATGGCTGGGTCCAAACTGAGGTGGAATGATGGGCAAAAGAAGAATGCCCTGGACTGGAGCACCACGCCTGCCTTTTTGCCAAGACCTGAGGTAGAGGAGAGCATTGGAGGAAGCAAGTTCCAGTCGGTAGCCCTGTCAAGTGGGCTCCATTTGCGAAGTGTGAGGAAACGACTGTGCACTGATTGGGTCATTGCCCTGTGCAGGACGAAGTCGGCAACCCTTGTATGCCAGAGATGGGCTGCCATGAACTAAGCTATATGCTTCACTGTGCTAATCAGGCCAGAGCCTTGCGTAGTGAGGACCTGCAACCCTGTATGGCAGAAGGGGCCGCCACATTAAGATTGCCATGCTGCGAGGGCATAGCCCTTGAGTGGAAGTGAACCACCACTTCATATGCCAGAAATAATTTGCTGCCGAGCAGGCCGGAGCTCATGTACAGGGAAGGTACAATGCCCCTTTATGCCAGAGGGGGTCACCAGAAGCAACAAGACATGTGACCTGGTCCATAACCACCCTCCGCTGGAGAAGTGAGGCGGAAGTGGGAGCATCGACACCATCATCAAGGCGAGGGACCTGCTTCTGTATCATCGCATCAACCCCCCCCCCCTCCCCACTCAGCGGACCAATTGATACTACCTGTTAGAACTGGGGGTCTCTAGTTGGCAATGGTATACACCTTTGACCAAATAGGGACCCTTGCTTCTAGTCAGGGTAAGGGGGATACACTACTAAAATAACCCCTGCTCACCCCCTTGGTAGCTTGGCACGAGCAGACAGGCTTATCTCAGAGGCAGTGTGTTAAGCATTTGTGAACACATACAGTAATACAGTGAAAACACTACAGATGGACACTACACAGGTTTTATAAAAATAAGTATTCTTTATATAGACTTAACACAAGACCACAAACGACAAAAATCCACAATAGTGTACTCAAAATAGACTTAAAAGATGGTAGAAGTAACTTAGTTCAAGTTGATGGTAAATGTGACACGTTTCTCTCAAAAGTACCTGGGATGCGTAACGCAAAACAAACAAAGGGTCCGCAGGGAGGACGATGCGGCGAGCAAGCGCCTCGATGCGGTGCGACGATCCGGTGCGATGCGATGAAAGTGCGCCCTTGATGCGATGCGACGATGTGAAGACGATGCGTGCACGCCCAACGGCCGTGCGGCGAACTCTGTATCTTTGGAGCCGCGACAGGCCCTGCGACACGCTTCTCCGGTGATGCAACGGCAGACAGCTGCGACGGCGACACGCTTCTCGGGGGATGCGACGGCAACCCTGCGGTGGCGACACGCTTCCCTGTTGATGCGACGGCAGGCAGTTGCGACGGCGACACGCTTCTCCGGTGATGCGACGGCAGGCAGCTGCGATAAAGGCACGCTTCTCTGGTGATGCGGCGGCCTCTGCGGCGGCGACACGCTTCTCCTTCGATGCGACGGCAGCAGCTTCGTCAGCGACACGCTTCTTCTCGTTGCGTCGCGCTTCCAGCACCCAGCGACACGCAGGCTTCTGCAGACAGAATCCCCAGCAAGGGAATTCAGGAGGGAGCTGGTGGTGAAGTCTTGTAGCCCTGAGACTCCAGCAGGAGGCAAGCTCTAGTTCAAGCCCTTGGAGTAATATTCTGCAAGATGATGAAAGTTCTTTAAAAGTTCCTTCTCCTCTCCTTGGCACTGAAGACACCACTGTAGGCCAACCCAGCAACACAGCACACTGGCAGGGGGGCAGTCCAACTCCTACAGCTTCCTTTGGTTCTTCTCCTTGGCAGAGGTTTGTCTTGTTGTTCCAGAAGTGATCTAAAGTCTTGGGGTCTGGGTCCCCATATTTATACTACTAAATCCTTTGTCCTCTGAAGGCAGAGGGGCCTTTACCTGGTCCAAACCAGTTCTGTGCAGTCCTGAAGCACTTTGTTTACAGGACTCCTTCTTTCCTTTGACAGTGTGGGCCAGGGACATCAGGCGCACCACAGGAGGTGGAGCCAGCATTGTGGAAGGCAGGCACAGCCCTATTCAGACCCAGGTGCAACTCCTCCCACCACTCTACATGCAGATAGGTCTATTCAGCCCTGTGCTGACTCACCCTGTCTCCTGGAATCCCTCCCAGCCCCTGTCACTCACAAACCAGACATGGAATACACAAGCTAGCAGAGGCAGGCTTGGACAGTTAGGCAAGAAAATACCTACTTTCTAAAAGTGGTATTTTCAAACACAGAATGTTAAAACCAACTTTACTAAAAGATGTATTTTATCATTCTGAGTTCAGGCATACTAAACTCGAATTTCTACCATGTTCCCTGGGTCAGTTAGGATTATAAGATATTATAATCAAACTGCCCATTCTGGCCTATGGGGACAGGTAGCCTTGCAATAGTGAAAAACGAAATTGGCTGTAATTCACTGTCAGGACATGTCACACACACCAGGGCATGTCCTACCTTTTACATACAATGCACCCTGCCCTTGGGCCTACCTTAGGGGTGACTGATATGCAGAAAAGGGAAGGTTTAGGGACTGGCAAGTGGGTGCACTTGCCAAGTCGACATGGCAGTCACAGACTGCACACAGGCTCTGCAATGGCAGGCCTGAGACACACTTTACAAGCTGCTTCTGTGGGTGGCACAACCAGTGCTGCAAGCCCACCAGCAGCATTTGATTTACAGGCCATGGGCACACCTGGTGCACTATACTAGGGTCTGACAAGTAAATCAAATGATCCAATCATGGAGTCACTAATCAATGCATCAATTTACCATAGGGAGCACTTGCACTGTGGCACTGAATAGCAGTGGCACAGTGCCCAAAGCATCTAAACCAGCCAAACATCAAAAACAGAGGAGGCAATCAATGAAAAAATGGAAGGGAGACTCACGCCAATGGTACCAGGTCTAACACTACCCCTGCAAGGAGGAGCCACAAATTACATCTGGTAACTTGTAACGTGTGAGAAACTGCACCCACAGAGTGCAGCCCCTCTGGGCCATGTGGAGCAAAACTCACCTAACTCAGGTTCTCCCGCTCCAAGCGCCAGTAAATGGGGTGCACTCTGGAGTTCCGGACACTCCAAGCCTGCAGGTGTGGCTAAGACTGATTTCAGGCTAATCAGCCCTGGGGGAACTTGCTTGCTGGCTAGCACTACGATGCTGGAACACTACTGACTCAAAAGTAGAGTAAAAGTTGACTTTTGCGACCCAGACTAATAGTCGGGCTTGCCCTGGATGTTGCTTATATGGGGAATAACCACCATCGCTAGTGTCGTGTAGTTCCTATATTACCTATACAGGATCTGCACGTTTGGATAACATAAACTGTGGGAATGGTGGCGGACTGATTCCGTGCACCCCCACCGGATATGTTAGCCTATCTGTATTAGCTAGCTCACAGTGCCACTATAATCTCCTCTTACCAAGGAGAAAATAGATTCTGGCAACCTCAGACCATGACAACCCTGATCCCTCAGAATCGTGGAAACAATATACTACCTTTCGCTCAGTCACTCGTGCTCACTTAGTTTGTCTCAGAGAGATACACAGGATAAACAGGCTGGTCGTTTTCAATAAGAATTTATTGAACAGTTGTTATTCTAGTGTAGAATATATGAGCTGCAACAACCATTAGACAGTAGCAGAGATATATGATTAGCAGTATTACAAAAGTAAAGGGATGGTATAGTTCTACCATCTTGCAGAAATCATGAATATATACAAGTACATAAGACACATGATAAAAAGTGCGTACTCCTACAATGCCTCCCTAACTAGATGTGCCTAAATTACCTAGCATCTGTGTAGGTGTTATGCCAAGAATCCCTCTAGGATCTAGTCAACCCCATTACCTTAGAATGAGAGAATATGGGACCCTGTCCTGGTCTCGAGTTGGACACCCCGCGAGGGATGTTAGACCACTGCGAGCTGGAGCGTCTCCATGCAGGAACCTCAGCGTCTCTGGTCAGTGTGTCAGCCGGGAAGTCTCGGTCTTCCTAAGCAAGATGTGCTGTATATATACCCATAGGTCTCCCCAGGGGTCCTACCTTGCTGTGTTACTGTGTCGGCCTAAAGGATGTCGCTGGGCCTGAACTTTATACAGAGATATTATACAGGAGATGGTAATCCTACTGTTCGTCCTGCTGTGCTGCCAAGAAGCCTCATGCATAATGTATGAGAATCGAACCAGGGAAAAACCCGCGTTCTGAATGCAGTGTCATATCTAGGTAAAAGGTCAGTGCCTAAGAACCGTTGTGTGTAATGTAGGGAAGAATTTAGGTGAAAGGTTGCAATGTTACCTGCGCCTATATAGGGTACCTATATGGAATATAACACTAGGAGAGAATGGGACCCAGGGGACCATCTAAAGAAACACTAGAGCCCTGGCATCGAGAGGACTGTGCAGTTGTTTGTGAATGTTGTATTTTTCCTTTGTGTTGGTAGCAGAAGAAACAAAATACATCTCTTTTTCCATAAAAGTGAGTATTTGACTGGACAATGATCTATTGCTGCTGCTTTGCACATTTTGAGTTGTGAGCCTGTGTTTGAGCCCTTGTACCTACACCTCCCCTCTGAGGGAACTTTGGGCGGCTCAGACTACGGTAACCCTAAGATACAAGTGCTGAAGGGGTACTTGGCCCAGTTGCTCAGATGTCATAGTAGATCCGGCCACAGGACATCAGGAGTAAAAGGCCTCAAAACCCACAGTTAGGCCCAGCAACCCCTGCTTGCGCTGAGGCCCCCTGAAAGGGGTTCTAACAGGCCTAAATAAGGAAAAAGCAATAAGACATCTGATCAGCAATCCATGAAGCATTGAAAGGTTACGGCACATTCCAGACGTCTTCATAAGTGAACTGAAGTTCAGTACCAGAATAAACATCAAAGATTGGTAATGGTGGCTCTGCGGTTGCTTGATAAAAGAGTGGCCAGTGCGCATTTGTTCCTCTCTTTTGTGCACACCAGATTCATCCCAGAGTGGCAGTAATCTGTTAGATGACATGGTGACATCGGTCTCTATAGAATAAGAAACACAGATATGCAGTGGCGGCTCGCATAGGGCGTGCTGCGCGCGGTGAGGCGGGGGGGGAGGGGCAGGGTGGGGGTAGTAAACTCGGACATACGACTGAACGGAGGAAAGTAATTATTACATTCCTCCGTTCCGTTGTATGTCCGAGTTTACTACCCCCCACCCTGCCCCTCCCCCGCCCTACCACCCGCAGCACGCCCTATGCGAGCCGCCACTGCAGATATGTGAAAACCACAGAACGAACACATACGTCATCACTCACGCTTTTCCTTCATGCAGCTGTGCTGACCGGCTGGTTCGTCTCTGCGTACTGTAGATGAATCTGGAATGGGGTGAGGAGTTCTCATCACTCCTGCAACGCAAGCCAATAACACAAGTTATCGATTTGGGAATCTCGATTCTGAGAACTATCACTCCAAAGAAGAGAACAAATAAACTTTTCTCCCAGTTTTGTCCCAGAATGTAGGGCAAATTGTCTCTCCGGGTCCATGCCATGGTTGACAAAATGGTTGTGAAAAGGTAAAACAATGACTTGACTGGCATCAGTTAATCTGGCCTAAATATGGTTCCCGCGCTGACACAACCTCATAAATTTGACCTCCAGATGAGGAAGGGAAACAGCAGACAGGACATCCACCAGTTTTGGTTGATGTCTTGATACTGCCCACTTCGAAAAGAGGCCCTTAGCTACAATCTGTAAGTTTATATAGATGTAACTGGCATATATTTGGACACCTAACCAAAATAGCCACCCTTCTAAACCAAATCAAATAGGAGGCCTTGTGACCATTCCCAAAAACATTTTTTTCAGTTTCAAAACAAAAACAAGAGAATATTCATTTTACTTTGAGTGTCAGTGCAACGTTCACCTGAAAACTTCCTATGTTTTCACACAACGTGTTGCCGAGTTAAAGATCTGTACTCATGTTTTACAGACAAAACCACCACATCAAATATGAATGTGAGAGAAACAATGAAGCAATGACTATGAAAAATAAACATGTAGAATACCAGTTTCAAGAATCCATACCACCAACACCAGTTTTCTTGAAATCTCCTAAAAAAATGGCATTAACAAAACGATAGAATCCAATTCTATGATGCTTCTATTCTGAAACCTTATTGTTAAAGGGTGTAGTAGTGATGTATTTGGTTATCAGAATGCTGTATATGTAATTTGGAATGTGTTGCTTTGAATGTACAATGTGGAGTCTTCCTCGGTTCGATGGGCTGAGTCAGTTGCTGATCGGACTTCGAGCTGAGGAGGCGCTCCTTGTTGTGGGTGAAGCTCTTTGAAATAAACTACTTTACTTTTACCTACAAGTAATGACTAAGTGAATCATTACATTTGGCGACGATTGGGATTTCGGTCGCTTCACCCACCGACCCACGCAACAGTTTTGGAGATTCAGAAGGAGTTTCGGCTGTGGCCATCAGATCTCGGTGCATACCCGAAGCTGAATTAGTGTTCCTGGACGGATTTGTGGTCACTGTCTTCGACACCGCTTCGCCTGATTCCTGTGACTCGCTTTCTGAGGTTGCGGAGTTACGGTAGGAATAGACTTGGCGAGTGTCTGGTGAACGTTTGTCTGGAGGCCCCTTTCCTATTATCAGAAAAGGAATTGCCCCGCAAGCCGATTTCGACCGCATCCAGAGAACCGAGTTCTTTGTGGCCTGGAACTTTTATACGGTCTGATTTGCCTGGCTGATTGTGTCCTGCGAACCACCACCATTACATTTAAAATCATACGTGGCACGAGCTCTTACCTGCATTCTCCCGACTCTGACGCGCTGTTGGTTCACAGCTTCTTCTGTGACGCTTGTACTGCGGAAGGACGCTCTGCTGTTCTAGCGTGCCGTGAGCCTCTCGGAGCAAACGTCAGGGAACGTGCCGCCATATTGGTATTGGCGTCTCGCTTCCTTGGCCCGCTTTGCCAATCACGTTGTTTAGCTTCAAGAAAGCTTTTATTACCGACAGCGACGCAGCGTGTAGAGTTTTGAAATCGTCTCTTCTGCAAGTTTTACACGTTGAGCAAGTAAAGCTTCGAGTTGACAGTTGGAATTTCAGTATTTTAGAACTCACACAGGGCCCCTCTTTGAACATTCCTGTTCCCAAAAGAATAATTTTCAATAAGCTGGTTGGAAATTTGGATTTAACTCATCGGTGACACACACACCTTAAATCTTTAAAGATTTGTTTTTAATAAGCGTGTCTTCAGTAGGATCTCCAGGAGTGTTTCGGTGATACACTCACCACTTCAAACCTCTACAGGCACAGTTAAAGTTGAGCGTTCGGTGATACACTCACCTCTTCAGGCATTTGCAGGAGCATTTTTAAATATGTCTGCAGTGCGGCAAGTTACTCAACCTCCTCCATTCTTAGACAAACCTGGTAAACCAGTTATGCTATGGGCAGAGTGGTTAGGGTTATTTCAGAATCACCTAGTGGCTATTGATGCTTCTGAATATACCCCTCCTCGAAAATTTGCTTTATTGTTTGGCAGTTTGGGCTTAGCTGCTCAACGCATTTTCAATAGTTTAACGCCGATTCCTCCTCCTTCTGGTCAATCAGGAGACAGTCAATGGGACGTTTATTTAGAAGCGATTGCTAGATTAATTTGAGGAATCTCCAAATATTATGCTAGAAAGGCATAATTTTTATAAACGTAAACAGAAGGAGGATGAAAAGGTCGAGGAATATGTTTCTGCCTTGAGAGTTTTAGCAATTTCATGCGATTTTGGTCCTCTGCTGGAGAATTACATCAGAGATCAATTCGTATTTAATTGTTCTTCATCTAAAATTGAGGAAAGAATACTCAGTTGCAAAAATCCTCCACTCTCAGAGGTAATAGACCTGGCGTTAAGCATTGAAAGATCTATAATTTCAACCAAGGCGATGCTGCCGGAACCAATTCCTAAGGTAAACATGATTTCAGAGGAATATAATGAGGATGGTTTGTATGCGGTTGGTTCTAAAGATAAATCCTTGAAACCGGTACAATCTAAAGTGCAAAATTACTGCTACAGATGTGGTTCTAAATTTCACATCAGCAATTTTAGAGGCTGCCCAGCTTTGAGTAAACGCTGTTCTATTTGTAAAAAGATTGGTCATTTTCAAAAAGTCTGCAGAAATCAAAAGAAACCTGTGAAGATAAGCAGTGTCGATATGGATATGTGTTCAGAGTCCCTTGACAATCTTTTATTGACTCTTGATTTGGAGGAGGAGCCAATTCAAATTAAGGGTCCTTTGTGTGAGTCTACCATCAATGGAATTAAATTAGAAGTCATGGCAGACTCTGGTTCGCCTATCACTATCCTTCAAGACTCTACTTTTTATGAAAAATGGGGCAAAGATATTAGTTTGTTGGAAACAGATGTGAATCCCAAAGCCTTTGGCGAAAAAGATATTGATATGTTGGGGTTTTTCATGGGCACCTTACAGATTTTAAGAAGATCAATATGCACTAAAATTTATGCGGCAATTAAAGGGAAAAACATTGTGGGATGGAAAGACCTGGCAAAAATGGGACTGTATTTAGTACCAGGGGATGAAAATCCCATAAGAATAAAGGATTTGTCTATTTGCAATGTGGAGGAGCCAAGAATTGATCGCAAGGATCTGTTATATGAATTTAAAAACGTATTTAATGACAAAGTGGGCTTAGTGAAAGGTGTGGAGCATAAGATTAGGTTATTACCTGGTGCATCTCCGGTCGCACATAGAGTTCGCCCTGTGCCGTTAAGTGTGAGAGGTGAGTTAAAAAAGATGCTGGAGGACTTGTGTTCTCAAGGGATAATACAACCCACAGAGTCATCTCAATGGGTTGCTCCCATCGTCGTAGCTCGTAAGAAGACTGGCGAAATTAGGTTATGTGCGGATCTCAGGGGTCTAAATAAAAACATCAAGGTGGACTGCCACCCCCTACCGAGAATCCATGAACTTTTAGTGAATTTGGGGGGGGGCCAAATGGTTCTCGTTAATCGATTTAAAATCTGCCTATCATTAAGTTCCTTTGTCCAAAGAATCCCAAGAGCTGACAACCTTTGTTACTCCGTTTGGGGCTTACAAGTTCCTGAGGCTTCCTTTCGGGCTAGCATCGGCGGCCAGCGTCTTTCAAAGACTTATGGATACCTTATTTAAGGATCTAAAAGGGGTGCAGGAAACTTGGACGATATTTTGATTTTTGCAAAAAGTCTGGAAGAACATAATATATTAGTGAAAAAGGTTCTGTCCTTGTTAGGAGAACGTGGCATGACGGTCAGAGAAGACAAGTGCAGGTTTGATGTGAATGAACTAGAGTATTTAGGTCACACAATATCAGAAGCAGGAATTAAACCAAAATTTTCAGTGGTCAGGGCTTTGAAAGAGGCAAGTGCACCTTGTGATAAGGATTCTCTGCGTTCATTTTTGGGGCTTGCAGAGTATTATGCAAGATTTGTGGCCAATTATGCTCAAGTAGTGGAACCACTTCGAGCTTTACTGAAGAAGGGTCAGAAATTTGTGTGGTCCAGAGAGTTGGATGAAACTTTTACAAAAGTGAAAGAGTTGATTATTTCAGCACAAGCCCTTCACGCCTTTCGAGATGACTGTACCTCAGTCATTTCAGTGGATGCAAGCATGAATGGTTATGGGGCAGTTTTAAGCCAGGAAGTTAATGGTAAGGAGCAAACAGTAGCTTTTGCTTCAAGATCACTTAGACAGTTTGAGCGTCACTATAGCACTATCGAACGAGAGGCTTTGGCTTGCGTTTGGGCTGCACAAAAATTTAAAATGTATATTTGGGGACGTAAATTTGTAATTTTTTCGGATCACAAACCTCTTTCTTTTATTTTCAGCAAGGTGGCAGGTAATAACAATTTGTCGTCAAGATTAACTAGACTAGTGTCTAAACTCCAGGTCTAAACTCCAGGAGTATAACTTTGAAATGAAGCATATTTCCGGAGGAAGAAATTTTCGGGCGGATTGCCTTTCAAGGATGTTAATGGAAAAAGATGATGAGGATGATTTGGTAGAAGAGGATGTTGAATGTGTGGCGGTGGTAGATGCTATTGATGAATGGAGTTTGACAATTTCGGAGAATGAATGGAAAGAGGCTAGCTTGAAAGATACAATTCTTTCTAAAGCAATGGAATTCTCAACTAAAATCTGGCCTGATGCAAGAAATTTGACTGGAGAATTGAGAAACTTTGCTCAAGTTGCTGATGAGCTATCTGTAAAGGATCATATCCTTTTAAGGGGCGATAAATTTGTACCCCCAACTGAGTTAAGAAATACTATAGTGAAAATGGCTCATAAAGGCCATTTGGGGGTTACCAAAACTTGTATGAGAATTAAGTTGCATTATTGGTGGCCAGGCATAGATGCACAGGTTAGGGCAGTGGTGAATGATTGTGAGGAGTGTTTACTGTCAGATAAACACTGGAAAACTTCATCTTCTCCTCTACATCCCACTCAATTTTCCGCATCAGCATGGGAAAAAGTGGGGTTGGATTTTTCAGGCCCTTATAATATATTACCAGAAGGAATGAGGTACCTCATCTTAGCAATGGACTATTATTCAAAATGGATGTACTATAAATTTGTTGATTCACCTGATTCAGACAATACCATTTCATTTCTAAAAAGAGTATTTTTGTTGGAAGGGGCTCCCCATGTTCTTGTAACAGACAATGGGACACACTTTGTGTCAGAGAAAATGCGTAAGTTTTTAGATCTGCAAGACATTAAGCATTTTAAAGTAGCACTCTACTCTCCTTCTTCTAATGGGCTTGTGGAGCACGGTAACAAGATTATGAAGGAAGGGATTCAGACTGCTATTGCTTCAGGTCTTGATGTGGGAAAATTTCTTGAAGAAAAAGTGTGGAATTATAATACATCTCCTCATTGTACCACCGAAGTCACACCTTTCGAGCTACTAAGAGGTAGAAAAGCACACTCTACTTTATTTCCCTCTTGGTTAGACAAGAAAAGTACAAATGTTATAAAAGAAGGGTCTGACAGGGAAATGTTGGTAAACAAAGTTAAAGAAAAACAGGATCACATGAAGAAAAATTATGATAAAAAGAATTATTTAAGGAATTTGGAAATTTCAGTTGGTGATTGGGTAATGATTAAAAAACCTTTTAAGGTTTCAAAAGGGAGTTCAGTATTTTCAAATCCAGTCCAGGTTAGCAAAACCAGCAAAGGTGCTGCTTTCTTGAATGAGAAAGGTTGGTGGAACAAAAGGCAATTGGTAAAAATGTCTCAAGAGCAAGCCAAGTTAGTTAGTTGTAGGAAAGACAATTTGGGTTCGGAAAGTTGTGGGTGGACACATTGGTTACAATCGGATATGAAAATAGTACCTATTTCCAGAAATGAAAATTTTGGTTCTGTTAGTGGTCCACTCACTACTTCATTTAGTCGTAGTGGCAGGTTGAGGAGAGCTCCTGCTAGATACAATGAGTTTATTGCATATTAAATTGTTTTTTATGATAAAGGGGGAGGTGATGTAGTAATGATGTATTTGGTTATCAGAATGCTAATCAATGTAATTTGGAATGTGTTGCTTTGAATGTACAATGTGGAGTCTTCCTCGGTTCGATGGGCTGAGTCAGTTGCTGATCGGACTTCGAGCTGAGGAGGCGCTCCTTGTTGTGGGTGAAGCTCTTTGAAATAAACTACTTTACTTTTACCTACAAGTAATGACTAAGTGAAACATTACAAAGGGTGACGTAAACCATTCTTTCTGTTTTGTTCTACCACCCCCTTGCACGCCTACTGTTCCATGGTCACATTTCTATATTTTCTTTCCTTACTTATCGGGGAGGACTCCCGAGCATTCCATGTTTTCCCCCTCTCATTTTAATCTTCCGTGGACTTTGCAACCCCTCCATCCTTGTTTTTTTTTTTACTTTATGCCTTTGTTTAGAGTGATCTCTCCCCAATCCCACCCTACTGCTCATCTATATTTTTCTTTGCCCTTCTTCTTTCCTTTTCAACTATTTTATACCTTTACCTAATTTATTTTTAACTGACTGGTCCACTTTCTTCACACCCGTATTGTTTTCTTCCCTTCAAATCTCCCCTGCTGCCTTAACTCTTTGTAACTTTTTCGCTGGTGGACGTTTATCACATATGCAATGTCAGATTATTATAGTCACATTAGAAATAGTAAAAAGACTACCAGGGCCCTGCTTATCATTATTAGTACAGGCTTCTAGTTCTCTCTTATTTTGATCAATTATTGTGAGTTTTGTATATTTAGAGTTTTGTGTCATCTTTTGGTCTCATTTGTTTATTATTTTCGGTTATTCTAAAAATGGCGTTTCTTACAATGGATAGCTTGACATTATGGATTCTCAAAATTTAAGAAATTGGGACTATTAGGTGGGGGGGGCTAGTGCACACCTAAAATATTGATTACAAGCCCTCTGAGGGTGGACCATTTAAGCAACTAAATTAGCTAGAGCTTAACCCCCAGGTAGCTATGGCACACAACATACATGCTTAATTAGAGCCAATGTGTAAAGTATTTATGCAGTACCAGAACAGCAATAAAGTCAAAACACAGCACAAGAAAACTCCCAAACCAATTTAGAAAATAATTAATATTTTAATAAATACAAATGACATCAAACCGACAAAAATATGGAAAACCAGAGAGTGAATTATTAAAGTTTAAATATAAAAATATTGCCAAAAAGCGGTAAGCGCCAACCATGGTCATCTGGTTGTGCTTGGCTCGTATCAAGGCGCAACATAAGGCCAGCTGCAATGAAGAACGGGTCAGACACAGAAACCAATATTCGACCTGCACATTATAAGTTTTTTGGGGAGCTCCCTATAAATCTTATAATGTGCAATGTATGTACTGGCTTGGCTGGGCACCAGTCCAGTGGGTAGAGCTAGCACCGGGCCAGTAGAATCCTTGCCTACTCCTTATTGTCAATATTCAACCTGGTTGGAAGTTTTACCCTCCAACTTAGTGCTCCATTTAAATGTTGGCGAAGAGAGAACTCCGTCACAATGGCGACAGAGTTCACTCCCTGCCAACATTATGGTCCACCCGCACAATTTTGATTATGACAGACCATAGTTTGACAATGGCGGAGACTACTTCGTCTGTTATGGTCAGACTGCTCCGATGTCAGAGTTTTGGCTATCTGTCCGGCCACCTAATGGGCAGAAATACTGCTGTTTTACAATGCCCGTCATCATCAGGATAAACCTGATGGTAAGGTGCATTGAAAAGTGCTCAATGCCCCCTTGCCATGGGAGGAAACTCTCATGGTTAGTAGGGCATGTTTTTTTTATTTTCAAAAATAAAATCCTGTACTGGGATTTTCTTTTTGAAAATAAACTATTAGTTGTAAGTTTGACATACCGCTCCGTCATGTTGTTGGAGCCATCCGTCAAACTTACAATGCATTGACAGGAACCGCTGTGCCAATAGTTTCTTCCAACGCTAGAAATGTCAGTTGGGCTGGCAGACATTTCTAAATTTTGCAGGCAGTTACTCTGTCAGGTGATGGAGTAATTTACTCTATCGCCCTGATCTATCCCAAGGCAGCAGACTGGAGCCAAAGAGGGCTCCACATTGTCAGATAGCTGCTGAATTTGGTCTTGGTGAAGCCATTGACTTTTGGCGGGAAACCTCAGAGCAGAAGAAATCTGATTTTTTTGCCCAGAGAAGATCTCCCTCTGGACAGATAATTTTCCTGCCTGCGCCGAAATAAGATTTTTATCTTCGGACTTAGTCATATTTTTGGAGGTTGGATTCTTCCAGTGGGGCAAGGCTGCAGGCTGTAGCTGAATATTTCTCCCTGAGGCCGGATACTTTCTCTGCAAGGTCCTGCAGATCAGATTTGCTGCTATGGAAAAGCTCTCAGCGGGAACAACCTGAATCTTTGGCCCAGTGGCAATACACCTTGGTCAGATTGGCTTACGTTGGTCCTGGTCCTCTGGATGTCTTTGAAGCTAAAAGGTTTCTAAGTCCCAGGTTTCATGAAGCCTTAGGAGGACTACACTTTGACCCAGCCGAGAGTCCAGGACCTTGGGGACCGCACTTGGGGGTCAAGACTCACTCCAGCAGAGGCCAGCAGCAAGGCCCAGAGCAGGCCCTTTTGGACCTGGTCAGCTGGGCAGTTGCAGAAGAAAGGCCTCTTGTAGCTTGTTGTGTCCATGTAGCTTGAACAGGTGGTGAGCCCTATGACCCTTGGAGTCTACCTCTTTGACCTATATACAACAGAAAGAGTAGGTCCAGTCATCTGGGATCTTCTCAGGTAGGTCACAAACAGCAGATCCAGGCTTCTACTTTTCTTCCACAGGTCCAGTAAGTGTTCTGAGGAGGGTACTGACGGAGCAAGGACTCACAATGAGACTTGCTCGAAAGCAATCTTCTCACAGTATTAATTAATTTGTACTAAAACCTGTAATGTCTTTATTAATAATGTGCAAACACAATATTTTTATCTAGAAGATGCTTGCCTATGTGTTTTCCATTAATAAGTAATCCTCGTCTAATCCAAAATGGCCGCTAAAGCGCGGGAACTCTACTGCGCATGTGTCAACCATGTCACGTGGTATGACGTCTTTCTTTGCTTGGAGGGAATCTTTTGCTTCTGCGCAGTGTATGCTAAAATGGCCGCTTAATGTTCTCACATGCTAAAGCTTTCGCATTGCCGCAATTAATAATGTGGTATTCTAACGCTACTAATGCGGGATAGACATTTATAATTAAATGGGAGTAGAGTAGAAGTAGGGGGTAAACAGTGAAAACATTTAATTTTTGATTTTAATATGTTTCTTCTTTGATTTTTTATTAGTTCGTAAAGTGGGCCTGGGTTGACTAAACGGCAGCTCAAGAAACCATGTGATTTGCGCATGCACCCTGAAAACTAACAAAGGAAAGCGATGAAGTCAACTTGGAAGATGTCCAAGGACATGACCCCCTGATCACCTCCACAGTTCATCCGAGATGTCCTACAAATTGATACATTTTGTATACACTTTGCATTAAAATTGTCGTGAGACGGGTGGGAAATAAAGCAAATGTATTAATTGAGAGGGGCGGTATTTTAAAACAATGGGCTTAAGAAAATTGAACTAAATTGACATGGTGTGAGGATCAACCCCTGTCCCTGTCCAATCAGAATTAGTGGGCCCATAATTTTGAAATATTAATGGGAGGTACCTGGGCATAGAAGGGTATAATAGATATAGAATTAGCTAATTAGTTAGCGAGCGCAGCTTTAGGAGCACAGAACGAGTGGATCGATTGCAGACTGAACCGCTGTCCAAAGAGGTCCTGAGGTGGGGGCGGCGGATTCTATTAGAAGAAGACACAGAAGAATCGAGGAGGAACGAAGTGTCAGAGAGGGGAATGACGCAGGCATCGTTGGTAGAGAGGTCACCTATCCTGTCCTGAACCTGGTCCGGAGGTCTTGGTCTTCATCCTTTCTTGGGGACCCTCTTTCCAACTCCTTGGCCAAGGGGTTTGGTTTTCACACCTTTAGGTAACTATAAATGCGTAATCTTTAGTTTGTACTGCTGTCTCTATCTTCTCCTTTCAGAGGGACCATCATTTGTGATCAATAGGTGACAATAGTGTGCTTCCTCCTTGATATGCGATTAAGTATTATGTGGTTTGTAATTTACTCTGCTAAATATTTTAGATAAACATTTTAAAACTTCCTGAGTCAGTGGTTATTTCAGGTGGTTAATGAAATTATGTATTGTATGATCTCATTTCAACCCCAATTATCAAAGGTCCATTGGTAAGTCATTACTCTTCAATCAGAAAAGGTAATTGGTAGCAGGGATTTGATAAAGAGTACAACTGATTCCCACCAGCGGTGATTATTAGTTAGCGTGAATGAATGGGCCCAGGTGAGTATTTTGTGTATGAATGCTTGTTGCTAGTAACCCGCTGGATCAGTTTTCTGGCTATCATAGGATGGTTATACTTTGTTAATTGGGTAATGAGAAATTTATTTTTATGAACTAACATCCGTTTTAAAAGTTTTGTTTTATGTTGTCTAGAATCTCCGGGGAATTTGAATAGCGGATGGTAAGTGGAAGCCATATTGCAGTGAGGTTATCTGTCAGGCAGAAATAGTACTGAAAAGTTAAGCAGGGCTATCAGTACTTGTTAGGGACTCTGTGTGTGTGAGTGACAGCAAAGGAATACGCTGGTGAAAATTTGATGTTATATCACCTAGAAAGGGTAACATTGAAGGAGTAGCAGGTATTTCCGAAGCTTACGTGAAGAGTAAACGGAAGGGTTTTACTCGTAGTGTATGTCTAGTAAACGGAAGGGTTTTACTACATGTGAGAAAACTATCCTTTTCAATTTAGGGAAACTGGCACGATAGCAAATGTTTTATGTTGTTATTAACATGTAATAAGAAGCGTTGAGAAAATAAAGTTTTGCGTACGATTTTTGTAAAGGGAGGGTCAGCTGCCGGAGTAGAAGCTGACGTCACAAACGCCGCGCTGGGATTGGTCGACACAGCGGGCGTGGAGCGAGCTTGTAAAGGAGAGGTCAGTAGTAAGGAGTAGCTGACGTCACAGGTGCCGCGCTGGGATTGGTCCACACAGCGAGGGACAGGGAAGCACAGATTGTAAAGGAGGGGTCGTCAGAGAGAGTGAATAGACGTCACAGAGAAGCCACGCTAGGATTGGCCCCGAGACAAATGTTAGCTGGAATTTGATTGGTTGTCAGCATAGAAGTCGACATCTTAGTAGACAGTGTAGATTATATGTGGAAACGCGATCCGACTTTAATAGGAACACGTCCAGACAGGAGTTTCCTATGTTTTGCAGAATATAATTCAATAAACAGATATTTACCCAAAATGTACGGAGAAAAGAGAAAATTGTCATTCTTACAAAAGATTAAGAATTATTTTAAGAAGGATAAGCCAATCAAAACTAGGGAAGGAATTATCATTCCACCAGCAAAAACGCCCGCCTCATTCATGATGATGGAGAGGGGTTATCATACTTGCGTATGGTTAGAAAATTGGATTGAATATACAAAAGATGACGGAATATTAGCTTTCCCAGAGAATGGTACTTTCAATGGGAGAATCCTTCAAAATTTAAGAATGAGAATGAATGAATTAGAACCCAGACCAAGATTAACGCAATACGAAGCCCTAGAAGAATGGGAAACAGAGGCATTTGAACGTGATAGACCCAGAAGCAATAGGGGTTATAGGGGATTTTTCCCTAGACACCAAAATGAGACACAAGAAAGTCAGATGAAACAGTGGAGACGAGCGATGCTTACCGAGGGTTTGTATCCAGTATTCATGGCAGATGAGCCATTAGTGAGCAAATGCAAAGAAAAGACTGAACACATGACAGGGTTTGGAGTATCCGAAGATGAATTTATGGAAGAAATATTAAAGAACCCTCCACCATATCAGGAAGGGTTGGGTGGTTGTTCCCCAAGTGCACCAATTTTGAGAACACCATTGGTACCTCAAGTACTGCATAATCCACCAGTTAATAGGATACTTCAGGATAAGGAAAGAGAGGCTGTAGACAGAAACAGAGCAGAATTGATACAGAAAATAACACAGTTGAATGTACATCCTGATTCCCTGACCATACCTGTAACCATTGGTCCCGTGGTCCCTTTATATGGTGACAAAGTAAATTGCCCAAAGCCTTTAGCTATGCCTACACCTGTGGATATTCCTAAACATGAAGCTGTAATAATTGATGACCATATCAGCGATTGTGAATCTATGATTTCACGAATGGATTTGCCTATTCGAGAATCCGCAAATAGCACCCCCAGAAGAGTCACACCTAGTTGCTCAAGGGATGTAAATATAATAACATCTTCAGGAACTAAAAGTGCAACAGTAGTAACTCCAGAAGACTTAGAAAGATGGGCAGAAGGAATAGACAGACAAAGTTCACCCCCAAAGATTTTGGACATTTATAAATTAAAAGTCGAGTTAGAAGAAATGATAGCAGGCAATGTAGGAGTAGATCGTTTAAATACCTACAGTGAAGAAGAACTATTGTTCGTATGTAGGAGCATAACCAGAAATGTAAAAATATTCCATGAAAAGTTAACGGAGATGGGAACTGAAATAAGAAAGTCAAAGGTACTACAGAGACCATATAGAGCAGAATTTACTGACAAAGACTTAGAGAATATGAATACATCTGGTAGAAAATTACAAGTTAAAGAATTAATGTCAGTATTACAGAAATGGGGAGAATTGGATAAATGGAAAACTAGATGGACAAAGAAAAAGGAAGAAGCACGTTCCAATAGAATGACATCTGAGTATTTATTGAAGGAAACAGGAAAAGTAGAACAGATGTCCCGATGCGGGAGGTTCCAGGAGGAGGTTATGTTCATGTCCCATGGAGCAGGCAAGACATTTTGTCATTTACAAATGATTTTCCAAAGTTGAGAGAAAAACCAATTGAATGGTTCAAGCAGGTTGAGAGGTTTGTGAAAGTTTCAAAGGTCTTGTTAAAGGACCTAGATGGTTTGTTTGACATAGTGGTACCTGCCCATTTATGGACAGACTGTAAAATTACAATTGACTGGCCTAGTGAAGAGTATCCTAGGGATCCAAAGACAGGTGCTCCATCAAATGATGTGATGAAAAAGTATCACCAGGTAATAACTTATTTGAAAGGGAAAATACCACCAAAAGAAACAGATTGGGTGAAAATAGACAGGACTAACCAAGAAGCAAATGAATTGGTACATGCCTACTATGAGCGTCTATTACAGGTGTTCAAACAGTATAGTGGTTTTGAGGATATTGGAGACAAAAATATGAGTCAGTTTGTCTATCGATTTGTTTATGGTCTAAAACCAGAGATTTGTCAGATGATTAAGCAACACATGTTATGTTGGCAGGGAAAGCCTATTGATGAAATTTTAAAATATGCTAAATATTGTGGAGATGACATTGCTATGAAAGAGAAAGTTGTGCACAAGAAACTACAAGAAAAAGTGATGTGGGCTCAAGTGAAAATGGCTGAGCGACCGGGAATTAATTTGGATAATCCAACAGAAAGTCAGGGAAAAGAATCTGGAACGAATGGTGACACAGGGAATGGTGGAAAGGTAAGAGGATGAATGAGTAGAGAAGAGGCTAAAAAGAAATTTCCTTGTCATGGATGCGGAAAGTTGGGACATTGGAAGAACGAATGTAAAAAGATTCAAAATAATAATGGCCCAAATCATAATTTAAATCCACCGACGCAGAATGACTCACAGCAGGGTGTAAATCCTCAGAGTCATTTGCCACCTGCCCCTATACAGGGTAATGTAAGCAGAGCAAAGCACGGTACAGACGTCGGATATCAAGGAGGAAGTGGTAAGAATGAATATGTAACTTCACAGTTTCTTTTACAGGATGATTTTAATCCATATGATTATCAATGACGGTGCCTAAGAGAGGGGGAGAAGGAGTGCGTACTTGGCGCATCCTTGCCGGTAGATCAGTCAGGTCCATAGGTTGAAGGGAAAGTAAAAGGTAATGATATCACTTTTCTTTTGGACACTGGTGCTACCCGTTCTACTGTAAGAACAGCAGACATCCCAGACCACCCTCTCTCTGGAGAAGCTATCCAAGTTGTAGGTGTAGCCAATCAAAAGATTAGAACTCCCCTTACTGAGCTCATGGAAGTAAGAATAGGAAACTTCCGAGAAATGCACCAATTTGTGGTGTGTGATTCCAGTCCAGTAAATTTACTGGGCAGAGACTTACTGTGCAAAATGAACTGCACCATTTTTTGCACACCGGATGGTGTTGCAGTACAGACCCCGGATGAAGATCATGTTTACAAATTCATGCTAGCCAAGCAAGGTACGGAAGTAGATGAGATGTTTTCCTTGATAACCAAAGATGAATTACCAGAAGAGTTAAAAACTGCAGTGAGTTCAAAAGTATGGGATTTTACTGGAAAAGAAGTAGGTCTCATGGCAAAAATAGACCCAGTGAAGATCACTGTAAAAGAAGGTGCAATTTTCCCAAATACCAGACAGTACAAAATGAGTGCAGAAGTAAAAGCAGGAGTTACTGAGGAAATTAGCAGAATGGTGAAACAAGGCATATTAAAAGAAGTTATGAGTAGCCCTTGTAATTCGCCAATTATGGGTTTGAAAATGCCTAGTGGAAAATATAGGATCGTTCAGGATTTGCGGAAAAATAATAAAATTGTGGTACCTTGTTGTCCTATAGTACCAAATCCTGCAGTGATCCTATACCAGATACCATGGCATGCAGAATGGTTTACTGTAATTGATCTGTGCCAAGCATTTTTCTCAATTCCATTGCATCCAGATAGTCAATATCTGTTTTCGTTTAAATTCGAAAACCATGTTTATGTGTGGAATTGTGTTCCTCAGGGGTACACAGAAAGTCCCTCCATTTTTAATCAAATACTGAAAAGGTGCTTAGAAAAATTAGTAATGCCCAGGAACTCAGTCTTGGTGCAATATATAGACGACTTGTTAGTCGGATCAAGAACCCATGACGATTGTGTCGCAGATTCAATTGCATTACTCAATCATTTGGCTGAGGAAGGACACAAAGTGTCACCTGAGAAGTTACAATTTTGTACAACGGCAGTAAAATATTTGGGACACCAAATTGAAAGAGGAAAGAGAAGAATAACCTCTGAGAGAATAAAAATAATTAAGCAAATGAAAATGCCAGTAACACAAAGAGAGGTGAGAATGTTTCTTGGAATAGTAGGATACTGTCGACAATGGATTATAGGGTTTTCACTACTAGCGAAGCCTTTAATTCAGTTAACCAAAAAGAAAGCAAAGGATCCAGTTGAATGGGATGATGCAAGTGTCAGTGCATTTGTAAAATTAAGAAATGCTTTGTGTGAGGCACCTGCCTTGGGCATGCCTGACTATACAAAAGAATTCACATTATTTTGCTATGAAAGAGAAAGTTGTGCACTTTCAGTGCTAACCCAAAGACATGGACTAGACAGGCGTCCTATAGCATATTTTTCTGCTACATTGGACCCAGTGGCTGCAGCATTGCCAGGCTGCTTAAAAGCAGTAGCTGCTACCTGTATGAGCATTGAACAAAGTGAGTCAATAGTAATGGGACATCCTGTTAAAGTGTTCGTCCCACATGCAGTTGTGATCCTGTTGACAAGAACTAGAACTCAGCATCTCACACCTAGTCGGATGACGAGATATGAGCGAATAATTCTAGGAGCTGAAAATGTGACCATAGCTAGGTGCACAGTTGTAAATCCTGCTACACTATTACCAGATCCATATTGTGAAGAAGTGAAGGACGACACAGAACATGACTGTTTGCAAGTCACAGAGTTGTGTACCAAACCGCGTCCTGACATACAGGAAATGCCTCTTAAAAACCCAGACAGGGAGCTGTTTGTGGACGGCTCATGCCTAAGGCATGAGGATGGCAAATTGAGTGCAGCCTATGCTGTATGTGAACTTTCTGGAATAGTCGAAGCATCCTATTTACCAGGAGTCAAATCTGCACAAGTAGCTGAATTAATTGCTTTAATCAAAGCCTCCAAAATTGGGAAAAATCTAAAAGTAACCATATTTACGGACAGTCAATATGGGTACGGGGTTGTGCATGATTTTGGCCAACTGTGGATGCAGAGGGATTTCATGACTTCTTCAGGATCCCCAATCAAAAATGGGCAGTTTGTAAAGGAATTATTGGAGGCAATACAATCACCAAAAGAATTGGCAGTGGTGAAATGTGCCACACACCAGTCAGGAGATGACTGGGTGGTAGCCGGTAACAGATACGCAGACCTAATTGCTCAACACTGTGCCAGAAACAGATTGGCAGTAAACAGAAAAGTTGAAAGGATGGGAATCAGCTGCCAACTTATGCTATGTTCAACACCTGAAACATGGAATGATGTGAGACGATTGCAGGATGATGCTGAGGAGAGTGAAAGGGATGTTTGGATAAAAATAGGGTGTAGACGAAGAACAGATGATGACGTGTGGGTTTATTCAGATGGCAGACCAGTCATGCCTGATTGCCTGATTTTACAAATGGCCAGAATGTATCACGGAGACACACATGTAGGGAGAGATGCCATTATTAGACTTTTCAGACAAAGTTGGTACAATCCAAAATTTAGGGCTGCAGCAGAGAGTCTTTGCCAGAGGTGCTTAACTTGCCAAATGAATAATCCAGGAAGGAGAACAGTAATTGGTTTGAGAAAAATTGGAAAGGCAGAGGGTCCATTTGTGAGATTGCAGTTAGATTTCATTCAGTTACCACCATGTAAAGGACTGAAATATGTACTTGTCATAGTGTGTCTGTTTTCAAGGTGGGTGGAGGCTTACCCTACCAGGAGGAATGACAGCATAACAGTTGCAAAACTGTTGTTACGAGAACTCATTCCACGGTTCGGTTTCCCAGTAACTTTGGAATCAGATAGGGGAAGTCACTTTAATAATGATGTAATTCGAATAATCTGTGAAGCATTTAAAATTGAACAAAAACTGCACTGTGCGTACTGCCCAGAGGCTTCTGGAGTGGTTGAACAAATGAATGGCACAATAAAATCAAGATTGTCAAAAATGTGTGCATCCACATCGTTGGATTGGCCAGATGCATTGCCTCTTGTCTTAATGGGACTCAGAAGCATTCCTGATAGAAATACAGGATTGAGTCCACATGAAATCATCATGGGAAGAGCAATGAGACAAGCCCATGTACCTGGAAATAAACTACTGAACATAACTGATGATATGGTTCTAGATTATTGCAAAGCATTGGCTGACCTAGTGCGTTCTGTCTCTCACCAGGTTGGAGAAGACGCAGTTTCCAGGCAGCCTGAACAAGAGCATGATCTGAACCCCGGAGACTGGGTGGTAGTGAAGCATCACACTAGAGAAACGTGTTTATCACCCAGGTGGGGCGAACCTTGTCAGGTTATATTGGTTACAAACACAGCAGTGAAATGTGCAGGCTTGCCTAATTGGATTCATGTAAGCCACACCAAAAGGGTGCCAGCTCCTGAAGAAAAAGATCCTCAGTCAGCATCAATAGCTGAGGAAGCTGAAGGTTGGACAGCTGAAGAATCCCAAGTGATAGTTTCAGGAGAAGCTGAAGAAGAACAACCGAGCACAAGTCAGGACTGGATACCAGTGGTTGATATACCTGAAGTCTTCATCAAAACAAGAAGTAGAGCTAGATTAGAGGAAATTAGTGAGGACCAGATAGGAGAAGAAGAACCAGCTCAGGATAGGGAGATTGAAACAATAAGAGAACCTGAGCAGGCCCAGATAGGAAAAGGAAATTGGGCTCAAGTTAACAACGAAACAATAAAATTTGAGCAGGGACAGACAGGTTCAGAAGAACGCGGTCAGGCTGCAGAAGTACAGAGTGCAATAAGCCCTGATCAGAATCAGTTAGAGCAAGAAAAACACGTTCAGGGAGAAGAAAACCGAGAAAACATCGAACAAGAAAGCATCAAGCATGAAAACGTCAATCCTGAACAGGGCCAGTTAGCAGAAACTCACATTCAGGCAACTGAAGAAACAACAACAAGATCTGAACAAGAGCAGATAGAAGGGAAAACTGAAATCGAGGACAAACAATTTGTGCCAAACCTTGAGAATAAAGGAGTTTTAGGAAAAGACTCGGAAAGTGAAGATACAGTGCAAACAAAGAAAGTCAGAAAGGGTGATCATTGGCCTAGTGTCATTAAAAGAGTGAAATACCATATAGTAAAACGAAGTGAAGACCCAGAACAAGTAAATGAAGTAACAAGCTTATCTGGACAAACAAGTGGGACTGAAAAACGAAAAAGCAAAAGATTGAAACTCGTGAACAATAAGTTTAAAGGTCCTGATTGGACTTATATAATCCTCGAAGAATGCGAAAGTTCAGAGTCAAGTGAAAGTGGTGACGAAGGAACAAGTGCAGAACTGACTTATGAAAAAGAAGTGAAACCACCTTGATAAACATTAAAGTCTTGAAAGAAAAAGAAAAGAAGAAAAATCTTCTTTGTCAAAAATGGCTGACGACAGAGTTTCTGGGAGACCGAAACGGAAATGTTGTAAAAGATGCTGTGCTATATGCATATGTAGTCTGGTAGTGGTGCTTATAGTGTGGTTAGTTGTGATTGTAGCAATTCCTTACCTTATGATAATGGACAAAAAGAATAACAACGATACCAAGGGAAGGATAGATAACCTGAAAGGTGATAGAGTAGAAATAGAAGCAGAGGATGAACCAGATTTTCATCACGTTGTAACAGATAACAATACTAGTTTAAATGTTTTTACTAAATTATTGTTTCAGTATGTAGATACAATGGAAGTTAGTGACTGTTATGTCTGTATGAAGTTACCTGAATCAGTAGCAGAAGGCCTAACCTATCATCATTTACCTTTAACTTATGGTATATCATGTAGTGTACTAACTAGTTTATTTTATAGAACAGGGAAACTTCAGTATTATTATTCAAATATAGATGTGTTATTTTCAGAGGTTCCTATTCGAAAGAATCTGAACCCAGTGCTTAGTAGTCAAGAATCACAATTTATGGGAGAATTTTTCTTAACAATGAAGTCGATAGACAAAAAACATGCACATAGAAGCAATCTAACATGTTCATTACGTGAAGAAGAAAAGATATTTTTAAACTTAGTTGAAAATAGAAGACAGAATTTCCAAAAGAAGGCGTCTGAGCATAAAGCTCATCTTCCACAGTGGGCTGAGAAAGAGGGTATTTAAACAACTGGCAAGGCTCAAGCTGCTATGGCTCTAGATTTTATAAAGACAGGGAAGATTTGTCTTCATAGATTAAAGACTGAATATAACAATGTTTTTATTGGTACCAGTGAATGTGAACATAATTTCTTAATTCTTGGAGGTTGGGGACTAAAAGGAGGAACAGATTCAGTTTTTCCTGGAATATATTATGTGTGTGGGAATACGGCTTATTTTAGGCTTCCTGCACGGTGGTATGGAAGTTGTTATTTTGGAATAGTTTTTCCAAAAATATACCACGTAAAAAGAAACACTGGGAGCAATGAAAATAATAGTGAACAAACACGTAGTAAAAGAGCTAGTTTTTCAGAAATTGTAGGTGACATATTTGGTGCATTGATACCTTCAGTGGGAATAATTCTGAACTCAAGGAGAATATGTAAATTGTCTACAGTGGTTGATCGTTTATCAACGGATACTGCTGGAGGATTTCTAATGATTAATGCGGAGATGGTTGCGATTAGATCTATGGTAATGCAAAATCGACTTGCTCTTGATATAATATTAGCAAAAGAGGGCGGAGTCTGTAAATTGTTGAAAACGAAACATTGTTGCACGTATATTCCGGACAAAAGTGCAGAAATCGGAACATATATAAAGAATATAACAAAACTTGAGAAGGAACTGAAACCACTGGAAGTTGATAGTGTATGGGAAAGATTGACAAATAGCATTGCGTCAATTGGTACCTGGGTTTACTAATGTAGGGAAAGGACTTATAGGTCAAATAATAGTACCCTTAGTAGGGATAGCAATAATAGTACTGTCAATAATGATATGGTGCAAATGTAGAAAGAAGGAAACATATAGGGTGATAGGAAAAGGCAAGATAAGGAAATTTGATGAAATTGAATTAGAAGATCTGAGAAGTGAAATCTACAAGAAACTGAAAGGAGAGGATAAGAATAGACAATGTAAAAATGAAAATGTGACAGAAAAATGTTAAGTTGGCATCTGGTTATAGGTAGTTTTGATGGCTCAGAAACGCCATCAGAGAGGGGATTGATGGAGCAAGGACTCACAATGAGACTTGCTCGAAAGCAATCTTCTCACAGTATTAATTAATTTGTACTAAAACCTGTAATGTCTTTATTAATAATGTGCAAACACAATATTTTTATCTAGAAGATGCTTGCCTATGTGTTTTCCATTAATAAGTAATCCTCGTCTAATCCAAAATGGCCGCTAAAGCGCGGGAACTCTACTGCGCATGTGTCAACCATGTCACGTGGTATGACGTCTTTCTTTGCTTTGAGGGAATCTTTTGCTTCTGCGCAGTGTATGCTAAAATGGCCGCTTAATGTTCTCACATGCTAAAGCTTTCGCATTGCCGCAATTAATAATGTGGTATTCTAACGCTACTAATGCGGGATAGACATTTATAATTAAATGGGAGTAGAGTAGAAGTAGGGGGTATACAGTGAAAACATTTAATTTTTGATTTTAATATGTTTCTTCTTTGATTTTCTATTAGTTCGTAAAGTGGGCCTGGGTTGACTAAACGGCAGCTCAAGAAACCATGTGATTTGCGCATGCGCCCTGAAAACTAACAAAGGAAAGCAATGAAGTCAACTTGGAAGATGTCCAAGGACATGACCCGCTGATCACCTTCACAGTTCATCCGAGATGTCCTACAAAATGATACATTTTGTATACACTTTGTATTAAAATTGTCGTGAGACGGGTGGGAAATAAAGCAAATGTATTAATTGAGAGGGGCGGTATTTTGAAACAATGGGCTTAAGAAAATTGAACTAAATTGACATGGTGTGAGGATCAACCCCTGTCCCTGTCCAATCAGAATTAGTGGGCCCATAATTTTGAAACATTAATGGGAGGTACCTGGGCATAGAAGGGTATAATAGATATAGAATTAGCTAATTAGTTAGCGAGCGCAGCTTTAGGAGCACAGAACGAGCGGATCGATTGCAGACTGAACCGCTGTCCAAAGAGGTCCTGAGGTGGGGGCGGCGGATTCTATTAGAAGAAGACACGGAAGAATCGAGGAGGAACGAAGTGTCAGAGAGGGGAACGACGCAGGCGTCGTTGGTAGAGAGGTCACCTATCCTGTCCTGAACCTGGTCCGGAGGTCTTGGTCTTCATCCTTTCTTGGGGTCCCTCTTTCCAACTCCTTGGCCAAGGGGTTTGGTTTTCACACCTTTAGGTAACTATAAATGCGTAATCTTTAGTTTGTACTGCTGTCTCTATCTTCTCCTTTCGGAGGGACCGTCATTTGTGATCAATAGGTGACAATAGTGTGCTTCCTCCTTGATATGTGATTAAGTATTATGTGGTTTGTAATTTACTCTGCTAAATATTTTAGATAAACATTTTAAAACTTCCTGAGTCAGTGGTTATTTCAGGTGGTTAATGAAATTATGTATTGTATGATCTCATTTCAACCCCAATTATCAAAGGTCCATTGGTAAGTCATTACTCTTCAATCAGAAAAGGTAATTGGTAGCAGGGATTTGATAAAGAGTACAACTGATTCCCACCAGCGGTGATTATTAGTTAGCGTGAATGAATGGGCCCAGGTGAGTATTTTGTGTATGAATGCTTGTTGCTAGTAACCCGCTGGATCAGTACTGGGGATGCCACATTTATGCCTGGTGCCAGTCTGTGGGGAGGGAGGGGAAGGATCCTGGCCCCTCCTTAACCAATGGGATAAAAGGTCCCAAGGATAACCCTACACACTTGTGCAGCATTCCTGTTTGCCCTACTGCAAACAATCCCACAGGGCTATCTCTATCTTAAACTAATATGGCAGAACCTTTCTTCCTCTGTGTAGAGCTCCTGTGCTCACCCCAGAGGTGTGGTCATAGAAATGAGCAGCCCCTCCTCTGTGGTCACGCTGAACTAGTTCTGGGGCAGCTCCCCCCCCCCCTGGGTTTGGTGCCTAACTGGCTGAGGGGACAAAAAAGGGGGCAGATGCAGGTGTTAGTTACACCTGCCAGTGACAGAGTAGGCCTCCATGAAGTTAATGAAGTTCTTGGACACAGCCCAAAGGCCATCCTGTCAAGATAAAAACATCACCTCCCCAGACCCAAGGCCCTTTTTCTCTGCTCTAGGAGCAACTTCACACCTCATCAAGGAGGCTTTTCAGCTGCCAGGTGACAGTTGGAGGTCATGCAAATGGGCCTCTAGGGGGCTTTAGGGTAGAAAAATTGTGACTTTCTAAAAGTACTTTTACCAAAATATTTATTACAACTTCAACTTCACCAGTGAATTGGTCTTGTAATTAATGTTTCAACTAGTCCAAAAATGAACTTTGTAGCTGTTTCCTAGCCAGAGATAACATTATTACATTTTATATTGTATCACTATGCTTTACTATGGGACAGCCAACCCTGCTACAGTGAATATAGCTTTTAAATACCATATATTCTGGCTTATGGGCAGTACAGCCTATAGAGGAGTGACTTGTTGATATTTAAAGGAATGGTGTAGGCCTCTCAAAAGCAGTTATTTTGACAAGTCGAATTTGCAAGGTAGGCCTGCTGTCATATTTACACTGTCACTTTAGGGGATGGCAAAATGGGTGCAGCGGTCCACTAGAGACATTTAACTTATATGACCTGACACTTTATATGACACTTTGTACCCTATTCTAGGGACTTATAGGGTAAGGTAAATATGCCAAGTAGAGGTATGCCAGATTCACCATTTTGCAATAAGGAGCACAGGCACTTTACCACTGGTTAGCATCTGTAGAGTGCTCAGAATTCTACAGCCAGCAAAAACAGTCAAGGCAAATATCTAGGAGTACACCACACAAAAGATGGTGATTTCCAGCACATATTTTATAATTTAATTTATTTTGGTAATAAACTACATACCACAAACAAAACCTTTACCTTGGAGATCCTAGCATACATTGGGGTAGATTGATTTCTTTATCAACATTTTAAGTGCATATGCAATATGTGTTATGTCAATTGGATGACCCCTCTTACATTGTGGGCAATGTGCTAGAGTTAATAATGGCCCAGAACAACTCTATTATTGTGACTCACCCTATAAAACTGGAATGTTATTACCACGTTTCGCTTTTTATCATCCAAATCCTATAACTCAAAATGGATTGCAAAGTATCATCAGCAGAAGACCTCAGGCTAAACCAATCTACAATAGAATGTGTGCTACCAAATAAAGAAAATAAAGATAAACATATCGGCACATTATACATGACCCCATGATTCTTCTAGGCTACTGACACCCGATTCAAAATGAGCAGTCTTCAATTTGTTCTCACCTCCCCTTCAGATTTCACATCAACACAAAAGCACAAGCAGCTTGACATTAACTAAACCTTCACAGACAAAGCATTCTTTTCTTCCCCAACCATGACACAGTGCAAGGCCTAGTATTGACCCCACAGAGCAAGGCTGTTAGACCTGACAGCCCTAGGGTGGTCTTGCCTAAACTTTTTGCTTGCCTCCCTCCATTTTGCTGACCTCGTTTTTGCTGGCTAGGACTCTGCACACTTTACCACTGCTGACCAGTACTAAAGTGTTTGTGCTCTCTCCCCTAAACATAGTCATATTGGCTTAACCTCAATTGGCATATTTAATTTACTTGTAAGTCCCTAGTAAAGTGCACTACATTCGCCCAGGGCCTGTTAATTAAATGCTACTAGTGGGCCTGCAAAACTCATTGTGCCACCCACTTAAGTAGCCCTCTAACCATGGCTCAGGCCTGCCATTGCAGAGTCTGTATGTGCAGTTTTACACTGCAACTTAAACCTCTTGCCAGACCTAAACCTTCCCTGTTTATACATACAAGTCACCCCTAAGGTAGGCCCTGCATGACCCACAGGGCAGGATGCAATGTATTTAAAAGGCAGGCCATGTACTTTTAAGTTTTATATGTCCTGGTAGTGAAAAACTCCCAATTTTGCTTTAACTACTACAAGGCCTAATTATCCCATAAGATAACATTGGGATTACTTTATTACATCTTTTAAGTGAAATTTCCAATTGTGAAGAGAGGACTTTCCAAGTTTGGTGTCACTGAACTCACAATTTAAAATCACAATTTACGGTGAAGTTGGATTTTAAATTACAATTTGGCAAATGCCACTGTTAGAAAGTTGGCATTTACTTACTTTAGCCATTTAGTGCCTGCTGCCGGTCTCTTTTCAGTCTTGGTTGGGTTACAGCTGGACTTTGTGTATTCCCTCTAGGCAGTCACACACAAAGGGAGCTTAGGTGTGTGTTGATGGGCCATCCTGGGAGATGGGAGGGAGGAGCTGGACACTTCGTCACACTCACACCTGAGTAGGCTGTGTCCTGTACACACACACAAAAGGCTGCATACTCCCCTGTCTGTGCACTTCAAAGCTTTCAAAGTCTCCCCCACTTCAAAGGCAAAACTGGGTATAAGTACAGGACCCCTGACACCATGACTGTAGTACACTTCTAGACCCTTGGCAGTGAGGCCTAAGATGCTTTCTCAAGCCAATCCACGCATCCTTATTGGAACTGGCGCATCTTCGCCTTTGTGTAGATCGGAACCGGTGCATCCTCATCAAAGCATGGAATGGGGCCGGCTCATCACACTCGATACCAGCGCATTGCCTTCTGAATCGACGCACCCTCTGCTGCAGGAGCAGTAGTCGTGTCTCGCATTACTAACCAGCGCATTGCACACGGAACCGATACATCTCGTCCACTGTGTGGCTCAACACTGATGCATCGCTTCTGCTGCACCTCTCATCTTCGTCAACGCAAACCCAGTTCGACGTTCTGTTGTTCAGCAGGCCTATGTGGGTCCCCGTATCCGGCCCACGCTCCATCGTGGTTAGCTTGAACTTTTGACTTTGCCTCAGTCCAGCGCAACCAGATATCCCATTTAGGTGCTTATAGCTTTTAAACGCTATTTTACAGTTTATTCTTTGAAAATTCATATCTCTACTTCTACTTGTTGGATTTTTTTGTCGTTTTGGTCTTGTTTTATTTATAAAATTACTCTCTAATTTTCGTACATGGTGTGGAGTCTATTTGTGGTGTTTTCATTGTGTTACTTTTTGAAGTGTTGCACAAATACTTTACACATTGCTTCTGAAATTAAGCCTGACTGCTCTGTGCCAAGCTACCAAAAGGTGAGCACAGGATAATTTAGGGTGTGTTGTGACTTACCCTTACTTGGATTGTGGTTCCTGCTTGGACAGAAACCCAATTTCTAACAAAGGCCTTGTATTAACCCAAATAAAAGATAGGAATGCTCTTCAGATAAGTCACCTAATAGGAAATTACTCACAATGTTAAAAAACTAACAAAAGGAACAAGAAAGTATGATAAAATCAACCTGTCACTGGTAGGTTTGCATTGTCTCCTGCACCCAGTCAGGATTTTGGTTTAAAACAACCTACATCATCAAAACAATGGTTACCAGCAAAAATCTAATTGGCTTGCAGAAACAAACTAACAATTTCCCTGCTGCAGTGACAGACTACTCCCATCTTGATTGAAAATCAAAAAATGTCACAAAAGCGTACAGAAAATACAAGGCTCATTATACACGTTCAAAATGGTAAACAGTCCTCTAAATACATTACACTCAATTTCTCGCTGTTTCAGTTCAGTAAACAACTAACCATTATCTTCCAAATGTCATGTGATCACCTGCAGTCACTGGACATCAGTTGTCTGCCATGGGCGCGCACTTCAAGGATCAAATCAACAAACTATACACTTACCCTGATCAACTGGCCAACACTGTACCCTCGTGTTAGACTCTCCATCCGCTGACTCTGAAGACTACTTCCACCACACCCTCTACTGTAATTTAAATAAGGACATAAATAACCAGTCTCGCTTACACATTGAAACCTAAATGTGCTTATGTGAATCATGTTCTCTGTAAGGTGGTTAGTGCTTTTTGGAAGCCAGGAAAATACATAAAATAAAAAGGGAAATGCTCTAGCGTTTCCTTAAAATGCATATAAATAAACTAATCTTTAGCTTTTATATACTAAACTTCAAATCAGTAACAGTTGTTAAGACATGGTTGCTCAACCTCTTCATATCAACAGTCTCAGTGTAGACCCACTTGTCCTTCCAAAGTTAACCCTCTGTCCCTAAAAACATTTAAACCTTTGCCTTAGTAGTCTTACAATTTGAATGGAAGTACCATTGCAGCAAGGAAACTTGAAAAACAATTGAGATCTATCTACTCTCATGCAACAAGAGACAATATATAAGTTAAAAAACATAAAATAGTCCTTACTACACCCATCTACCACGATCATTATAAAATGAACTAAATATTGTTAAATTTTTAACTGATATTCAGTAATCATCCTCAACTTCTGATGTCCCACAAATTGCATTTACTTTACTAATAGCTGTTAAGTCATCATAGACTGAAATTGACCATTTGGCTGATTCCAACCTGAGGTTTGGTGACCCGGTTACCATTGAGCAGACTCTGCAGAGACAAGTAGGTTGCCCTGTTGCCAACAGCTCATGATTCCTGGTGAGGGGCTCAACCAGATCCTTGCCGATGTGGGCGGTGTTTGATCACAGTCCTAGAAAAGAGACTGGTGATGGGTCTCTTCAGAGCCACGGAGGTAGTCCCTCTTCGATCATCACAGCGTCACCGCGCTGGGACAGTACAATTTTTCCGCTGGGTGCCACGACATGGGAACTGAGGTTGCATAGATGAAGGGATATCATGTGCTCACTGTGTATGTGTTACCTAGGTTTTGGATTTGTGTGCCATTTTGGTGGCAAAGCCTCTTTGATATATGTCCCCAATCCAATATTACGTCACTTCTAATTCTCATGTATGCTTATTTTCCTATCCAAAATGGCTTGTGTCCTTCCAGGGTATGTTTTCTTGCCTTGTTTTCTTGATTATATAAAGCATTGTGACCTATGGCATTTGTGCATTGCAGCATTTCCAATTTCCATTGTCGCTAGCAGGGTTATTGCCCCGTAGACCTCTGATTTTTGTCATTTTGATTTTAACATAACATGTATATTTGTAAAGCGCACGTTCGCCCAAGGGTACCTTGGCACTGAATAACAGATGTTTTTTGTTACCCAACTCAATGGTACTCATTTTATCGACCTCAGAAGGATGAAAGGCTGAGTGGACCTGCCGGGATTTGAACCTGTGACCATGAGGTTGAACACAGAGGGCCCTGACAGTGGATGCATTAGTCCACTAAGCCACCAGACCATGCACCACATTCCCAGTTTCCTGTAGTTCCTTTGCATTCATTGATGCCTTTTATCCTTAGCTCTGTTTGTTTCTTTCTGGTAGCCCAATTGTGTGATTAGTACTCCTCCTGCCACATGTCTGTAAATCTTTCTACTACTTTACTTGCTTTTTATATGCCACTGGCTTCCAATGTTAGTGGGTTTCTTAGGGGACACTCCTCAGCTTTGTGTTTCACTACCACTGGTAACGTGGCCCCTGAAACGATCACCACCACCTGAGACCCAAGAAAACCTGGCTTTAGGAGCAACAACTGTGTCCTGCTCATCATACTGGTACAAGTACAAACCTTGGCTTTCATCAAAACATGTTCCTTTTTAAAGATGGTAATCAGAAAAAAATAGTTAATGGCTAACAAAGAGATGACTGAGTTCATGTAATTTATTGTGACTTCAACCCCTGCATGTATAATCCTGCAATTATCCTACACACTCGATTACCATCTTTCTGATATTCTTAACCATCCTGGAACAGGGAGTGATCCTGAATCTGCTGATGCCACCTGGTGTGGGAACCATCTTGTGCTGCTGCCTTGCTGCCTCTGCTGAGTTCTCCTTGGGCATCAGGCCTGCAGGAGCCTTTAAAATTACACCCGCCGGGTGTTGAAATTGAGTCGCTTAGTTTGATCTCCATCATGGGGCTCTAGTTTTGTTTTTTTTTTGCTATGGCAGAATACTGGGTGCAGAATCCTGAATTAGAGGTGCCCTGATGAGAGTAGACTGTTGCTCAGGAGGTGGCATGACCAGGATTGGTGCTTCCGTGCATACCTGTGCCGAGAATCAAACAGAGAGAGCTGCGATATGGAAAGTGGTAAAGAGGAACCTCGCCCATGCTCCATCTTATAATAATTGGTAGAAGAAACAAATGCTTAGCAGTATTATTCATAGATCCAGTTCCATCCAACTTGTGCTGCAGAACACAAGCCTGAATAACAAGTCTACTGAAACGTCTGATCGACCACGTAAATAATTCTGGATAAAGTAAAATAGCATCCTTCTTTCTTTTCATCTCTCTCTTATGCTCAATCAACAGCACTAAATCGATACATTTCAAAAATAAGGTAAGATATAATGAAAGACCAACTCATCCTTAATTTCTCTTTTCAATCCATGTCGAAAAGTGTCATCTGAGATCTTTCAAGTCAGTTAGTTTCAGCTGCTAATAGATGAAAATGAGCTACATATGTCAATACATGCATATCACTGTGCTGAATATACCATAATGTTTCCTCAAGTCAGGCTACTCAAACATCTTCTAGTAGAAGAGTATCCTATGTCTCCAAGCAAACATCTGAATTTGTGACTAAATGAGTTGCCAATACCAATGCCGATCCAGTAATGCAGCCAATCAAATCCCTCTCCTTTACACTATTGTGACTAAACTGTGCATAGTTAAAGACAAACTGCACTGTATGAGAATAAAAACATTCCCTTAACTTCAATAGATCCTCAGGAAAACACAGGGTATGTGACTAGACTATTGGAATACTTGTAGACTGTAATTCTTGTAACTCTGGGAATGATCCATATCATAATCAAACCTGAAGTCATTGGCATCACAATCTTTCTAGGACTGCATGCTGAGAAGGTCTTTTGTTTTTGACTGCCCAATCAAGGAGCGAATCCTACAAGAAGCCATAGTTGCATCCTGCACTTATTAGTACGCATGAAATATGTCAAGTGTCTCCTTGAGAAGGTTCCAGTTAGGTGGAAAAAATAGCAACTAGAAAGAACCTCCTTCCAATCTTGCCACCCTTGATTGAGGATGAAGACTAATACTAAAGTTAATAGCAAGGTACCAAACTTCCTCTGACATCAGGAAAAAGAACGAGCCAAGCAAGCATAATCTGAAGTTGATTCAGTGGAAGTTCCAACTGCAAGAATCAAACATCAGGAACAATTATAATAGCAAGAGTGCGAAGAACGTATAAAAAATAAGGGATCAAATGAGTTGCAACTCATACATCACTTGTATGTGCTTCCTTGAATATGATTCAAACAGGAAAAACTCTATTTCATCTTGAATTAGGAACCTCAGAGAGAATTTTCCTACCAGACCACCATCTTGGAGAGAGCAGTTTATAAGGCTTTTCCATGCCCTTTACCTCAAACACATGCAACAGTTTTGCATACAAGGAAGCCCAAGTTTGATATCCTTTTCCCAGTGGTGAACTCCACAGTCCTGCAATTGTCCTTCTCGCATGATGCTCTGCTCAACTTGTGGAACACCCGTTTGATGATTGCGAGTTCAGAAAGTGCGATCTAGGCGGCGGGGATACTTAACCACGTGCTGAGCGCAGCTTCCAGTTACATGCCTGACTGTGCATGAGCGCACCATCTTCTCCTGAATGCTTGCAATCTCTACCACACTCTCTGCACTGGTGTAATAATGCCATCAATACAGAAGCATTCAAACCTAGACCTGGAATCTTGCTAAACCTGAGACCATCGCAAAATCAGTGTTTCAGGAAAACAATGTTGAGAAGTTGGTTGGATTTCAACTCTGTGCTCACATTGTCCATCACATTTTAGCTTGCAAACATATTTTTTGTAATTTTCTTAATATAATACAAAAGCAAACACTCTTTAGGTTCTCAATGACCAACTTCTGGTTCTCCTTGAGCTTTTCACCATTTTTAATTCTATATATTTTCTGTCTCAATCATGCACTCTTATTATACGTATGGGGTTAGCCAAGTGGGCCTTAAACTGGATTTTATCAAAAGCAAGCTGCAGTTTACACATACAAATTAATGTAGATCACCCATTTTTCTCCTGGTGTTTAATATGTCCCAAACATGAAATTTATAACTGATTATACTCGGCTATTAAATGGAAATGCCAAGGATTCCGAACCCAGGAAGAGAGGGGAAATTCATGTTTTAATATGCCAATAAGGCATAAGTCCTTTTGGGAGTGTCACCCTTTGTTTACCTTCTTAGATATTACATTTTGCTTACCAACTTAGAACTATGTCTGGGGTCCATCTCTTTAAAACTTTCATCATGAAGTTGTGTTAATTTTACATCTTAATGTTGGATTAAATTCACTTGTTTGCTGGTCTGTCTCTCAAATATATTCTGAACATGGCACCATTAATAATGCAATTTTGTGTGACTTTCACAGTTTCCATTTTGTGTCATGAATAATCTTTGAACCGCTGCATTACATTTAAACTGCCTATTACCGCCAACCAGTCATCCTTCACAGCGAGCTTACAATAGTTGGATAGGGAAGATGTACAGTGAGGAGTTTTGCATTAATCCTCTTCACAGTTTGTCATATGTCAATTGTGAATCCAACACCTGAGCATTGTAACTGATGTGTACAGACCTGTACTGGGAAATTTGCAATATACAGACCTGTATGTTTGAAGTTTGGGGTTCATGTTGTTCCTTCCCGCTACAACACACAATACAATGACACAGCTATTTTCTATTCCACCGCATAATTAAAATACAAAGCCACAGTTCTCAGGCACTTTCTATTCTGTGACAAATTACAATGCATGTACCAGTCATGCACCATTAAGAAATCCTTCAAGGGAACCAACTGGCACGTTTTCTCATACTGTTGCCAGTGAAACAATGAAGAAAAATACTTCCAACAAAGCGTACTTTAGCTGAGCTGTGCCAAACAACATTTATTATTTTATTGATTTACTATTTTCCTCTTTCTCTTTTAGTAGGAGATTAATGTCATCAAACAGAGTCCAGATTTTGGCCATTGTGAGAAGTTGGCCTGGCATATGCTGTCCACTAATTGTAGTGGGCACCTTGCACCAGTCCAAATCGACTCTTATGGTAGGTAGGTTAAAGACAACCTTATTGAAAGCTATCCTAGTGGTAGCTATGGAGAGCAGCCTTCAGGCTAAGTCTTGAAGGAATGTAAAGCAGCTTGTTTTACCAGTCTATAATCTCTTGAGTGACCAAATGAAAGAGCACCACACCAGGTATATATTCAAAATATATGTATTTATTACTAAACACACCCCTCTAGTCTCTTTATGAGGCTAGAGTTCGAAGTACATAGGTTATAAGATCTTAAATCACAGTAATAGCACAAATACACGTTTGGGCCCTAGGGGCGTACCAAACCATATACCAATAAAGTGGTATGCGAACCACGACTGAACTAGACACTAGGCCTAGAGCCTCTAGAAGTGCTTGGACCACAAGGAACCACCCAAGGTAGTGACACAGGGGACCCACGGGAGACGCGTGCAGTGTAAATACACAACCGCGATACGCCGTTAACTTCTATGGAGAAAGTCGGGATCGGGAAAATAGAGGAGAGGGACACTTTAAAGAGGACTAGGACAAAACCCTTTGAGATCTAGGACTTTGAAGAGTCTCTACCCACGGGAGCACCGGAGTACTCGTGTTACCTCACCCAGGGAAGCCGGGTGCATAGGTGCCTTTCGGGGTCGGGTTTCGTCGTCGTTTCTTATGGCGATCTGCTGCAAAGTGCTGCTGGCGACCAGGAGAAAAGTGTCCGGGTGGATCCAAGAGTGGATCGGAGTTCTGAAGAACCTGAAAGCAGAGGGGACAGAGTCTGGGTCACTAGCCAGTGACCAGGAGGGCGATGGACAGATGCCCACCGATGTCGAGTGCTTCAAGTTCGTTGACGGTCGTCTTGACTCTTCAGCCACGAGGTCCGGGAGGCGTTGTCGGCAACCAGGAGCAGGATTCGGGCTGTTGCTCGATGTCTGTCGAGTGCAGAGGTGTCGGCGACCAGATTGGACCCAACAGGCCTTGGCAACGGCAAGTCTCGAGTAAGATGTAGATCGTCGATGATGCAGACCAGCAAGGTCTGGGGAACTCACCCAGCAAGGGTAAGTGAGGGCAGGCCTGGAGCAACCAGACTGCCAAGTAAAGAAAAGATTGGCCTTCGGTAAGGGCTACTAGCCAACGGGCTAGCGACCGCGAAGGAGCCTCGTGACGCCGCACGTGGAGCTGGCTTACAGGACACTCGTGGAGTGGGGGCCAGTGATCTTCGGTGCAGGTGGTGCTGGAGGCTAGGGCTACTCGGAGCCCAAAGCACGACTTCTTGGGAGACCCAGAAGATGATGCACTTGCAAGTGTGCTCGGTGTCCAGGGGTCACGGTCTCAAGTCACCCACGATAGCCACGGGCCTCAGCTTTGCTGGGGACTCAGGGTAGCCTCGGGGAAGTCTGAGAATCCACCTCTGGTGATGCGATGACTTCGGCGTCCGACGGGAGCTTCAGTAATGCGAACCGGACAGATGCTTCTTTGGTGCCTGCCAAGCAGGGGAGTCACTCCTTGACCCCAAGGGAGATTCTTCAGTCCTCTAATCGTGAGTAGAGCGTCGAAGGTCCAGGATTCTGTTTCAGAGTTTCGTCCAGGTATATCTAATCTTGCTGTGGCAAGGGTTCCCCATTTTAACCAGTAAAACAGGGAGGGACTAACTCTATGACCCCACCTATGGGAGGGTCAAGGGAGGGGTGGCTACACCCACTTCCCTTTGTCCAGTTTCGCGCCAGAGCAGGGGCAGGTAGCCCCTGAGCTGGTTTGAACTGGCATATGCACAGAGGAGCCTTTTGCTCCCCAGTGCAGGACTTCAAAGCACTCTAAGAGTGCACCCACCCAGCCCCAATACACATTATCCTGTCTGGGGAGGTGGTCACACCTCCCTGCAACAGGAAACCTATTGTCCAGGCCTCCCCTGCCGGAGTTTCGTCCAGCAGCAGGAGGCCAGACTTGTGTCTGTGGCAGCAGCATCCATTTTGTGATGCCAGGGCTTCAGAAAGAAGTTACCGGGTAAGCCAGAGTTAACATGTCTTTCCCTCTAGAAGGGTGGAATGCTACCCCCGCCGCCAGGATTGGCGGGGGGTAGTATTCCAAGATGTTTGACACCAAACACGACATGTTTAGGTGCAGCCATTCCAAAGTTAGCATTTTACCGCGAGGATATAATGCGCTTAAGAGTATATGGTCAGGCTGCACTACAAACAGCATCAGAGATGGTCTCCGAACGCTGCAGAGGGGCCCTGCTCATGCAGGGGCACCCTCTCACATAGGAACCATGCACTCTGCCTTTAGGATTGATAAGGCCTGCCTTAGGAGTGACTTATAGGTTTATATGTGTGTATGTTTTTAGTGATATCGGTAACCTATATCACAGTAAGGGGTGCATGCACCACCTTACCCAGGCTGCAGTAGCATACCTGTGGTGTCAGTTTGGATGGCCTTCCAGGGGTGGCATAATACATGCTGCAGCCCCTGGCAGGCCTCTGAGGTACCTATGCCCTTGGTACATAGTATACCATATACTAGGGACTTATAAGGGCACTCCAGATTCCAATCAGAGATGTGCCTAAGGCACATGGAAACCTTTTACAGAGAAAGCAGATAGACTGGGGCCCTGAATAGCAGGATCCCAGTCCAACTAAGTCATAAACCAGCAAAACACCATAAAAAAAGTGGGGGCAACCATATAGTCAGATTCCACCTTCCTACATAACCCCCCAAACGAAAGGAGATAAGGCTAACCTTGGCCAGTTGAGCCTATATTGACTAAGTGGCCATATAAGGAAGCACCTGCACTAGCATGGTTGCCCCCTATGTTATGGTCCACTAAGCAATCCCTCACCCTAAGGGTATGAGAGGGTCTCCACCATGGGGAATCACTACCTCTGGTGTGCTTAGGTAAAGTACAAGGCTGGTGAGGTGTCTGAGTAGGGAAGTGAGGCCCTAGGAATGTTGGCCTCAGCTTCCTCAGATCACTGGTCACCATGTATGCCTGTCTTTCCATGACTGAGTTGCACTTTGCTCTAAGGGTCAACCTTTGGCTGCCTACAGCTGGGGGTTGGGTCCCTTTGGATGGAACACTGGAGGGACATGGCAGGTTTGGAACCTTCTGGTCCCAGGTTTGCCCTTGCCTACCAGAGTCCTTCTGGGGAGGTCCCTACATAAAGGTATGGGGGATCCCTCAGTGTGTAGAGGAATTTTCACCTGGCTAGGGCTACTAGACTGGGTGCCCCTAATCTGCTGATGGGGGCTTCCTCTGGACAGGGGGCCCGGGGGTCCACTGACCTCCCTGACCTCTGCAGCCCTGGGCTGACTGAGGCAGGGTAGAGAGGGGCAGGTTACCTGCTCCAGACTGGGTACCACCTTGGAAGGGTCCTCTGCCATCAGGGGTGTGGCCAGGCCAGGCCTGACTACCTCTGTGGCAGTTCCTTCACTAGGGGTAGGGTCAGTTCCCTGAGGAGGCTGACCCTTACCTACTGTCTGGGGGAAGAAGACTTGTCTTCAACCCTTGTGCTCTCTTTGGGGGAGAGTGGGCCATTCTTTCAGGCTCCATCTCTCCAAATTCTTGGGCTGGGGCTGTGGCCATCACAGCCCCACTAACCTTTGCAGGGACGCCCAACATCCTAAGATGGGTTTGGTGTTCAACTTCAGCCCAGGCTGAAATTTCCAAATCATTGCCCATCAGGCAATCTACAGGTAGGGTTGGGGACACTGCCACTCTTTTGGGCCTGTGACCCCCTCCCAGCTGAGATTGACTATGGCCATGGGGTGATCTGTTCTGACACCATCAATGTTGGTCACCTGGTATTTAAACTCAGGTAAAAGCTGGTGAGGGGGACTAGTTTCCCTGCCACCATGGTGACACTAGCCCCTGTGTCCCTAAATGCCACAGCTTTCTGACCATTAATCATTGGCTCCAGTCTGTACCTGCCCAATGCTATGGGACCCATGGTAAAGGTGGCAAATCCTATACCACCATCAGAGTCAGAGGAGTCTGTTGAGGGGTCCCTGTCTAAACTAGGGCCCACCTCTGTTCCTCTTGCAAAAGCACCTAACTTTTTGGGTGCACTACTCCCAACTGGAGGATTACTACTGGTAGTACCAGGAGGGGTGGTAGTAGTTGTGGGAGGAACATTTTCTTTATTGCCAATCCTGGGGCAACTGGGATCAGTTTTCCAGTGCCCAGGCTTTTTACAGACATGGCAATATGGTTTCTTTTCAGGAGAGGAAGGAGTTTGGGACCCACCCCCAGAAGAGGAATTTTGGGGCCCTGTAGGGGACTTATCCTTAGATTTATCCCCACCTTTCTCTTGGGACTTAGTAGAATCTTTCTTCTGGTCACCACCCTGATTTCTAGTTTTTACTCTGGTTCTGACCCATTTGTCTGCCTTCTTTCCCAATTCTTGGGGAGAGGTCAGATCAGAGTCCACCAGATACTGGTGCAAAAGCTGGTTTTGACAATTATTAAGGATCTGCTCCCTCATAATCAAATTGTACAATCCTAAAAAGTCATGCACTTTGTTGCCATGTATCCAACCTTCCAGAGCCTTTGTAGCACAATCTACAAAATCAACCCAGTCTTGAGTCTGAGCTTTTTGGGTGTCTCTGAACTTCAACCTATACTGTTCAGTGGTTAGGCCAAACCCATCTATCAGAGCACTCTTCAAGACTGTGTAATTGTCAGCATCCTCTTCTCTTACAGTGAGGAGCTTGTCTCTACCTTTGTCTGCAAAGGAGAGCCACAAGATTGCTGCCCACTGCCTTTGGGGGACCTTCTGAACTTTACAGGCCCTCTCCAGTGCAGTTATCCATTTGTGGATGTCATCCCCACTCTGGTAGGGAGGGACAATCTTGTTTAGGTTTCTATGGTCATAAGACCTTTCCCTATCTCTAGGGATATTGCTGCCACCATGGGACTCTAGTCCCAACTTTCTTCTCTCTCTAAGGAGATCTAGGGATTCCCTATCTAAAGCTAATTGCTTCTTCCTGATCTCTAGTTGAGTTTCCTCATACTGGACCAGTCTCTTTCTTCTCTCATGAGAGGATTCCCTCCTGTGAGAAGAAACAGAGCTCCCTATTGAGGTGCCAGAGTGGTTAGACTCCTGAGAAGGAGACCTAGACTTTCTGAGCACACTCATAATCCTTCCTGGGGGACAAAGGTGTGGTTCTCTAGATCCTCATCTTCATCTTCCCCAGAAGGGATTGGGTTTTCCAGGTCAGGGTCATTGTCACCCTCCTGGTCAGTTTCAGAGGGGGCTGGGGTAGTAGTACCCCTGGCCCCTTCCTCATCTGCTGGCCCACCCTCTGCTCCTACCTCTTCAGTCTCTGAAGACTTACTAAGATCATAAGCCACCAACAACTCCTGGAGGTGTTGGGTGGTGGGACTTTGGCCTGTCCTTAATTTCCTCACGTTACACAAAGCTCTCAGTTCCAAGAATGGGAGTGTGTCATACTTGGAGGGGGAAGCTCAATGGCTTCCTGCAGGGCATCTCTAGATCCTGCTTTTAAAGACATTACTAGTGTGGTGTGGTGTATGCACTACCTACTCTAGTGTGGCCTACTAAACTCTCTTGAGTTGTAGAAAGGGTTGTGCTATCCCTTAACACACAACTCTAAGTTCAGTAGAACTTACTGATATTCTAAGCTTAAATTATATGTACCTTAGGTACCTTTAGTGGTTTTCAGTTGATCAATTCAATTGAGATTATCTGGTAAAACAATAGCAAGCTGGAATCCCACACGCTGCACACCAATGTGAGAAGTTGGCCTGGCATATGCTGTCCACTAATTGTAGTGGGCACCTTGCACCAGTCCAAATCGACTCTTATGGTAGGTAGGTTAAAGACAACCTTATTGAAAGCTATCCTAGTGGTAGCTATGGAGAGCAGCCTTCAGGCTAAGTCTTGAAGGAATGTAAAGCAGCTTGTTTTACCAGTCTATAATCTCTTGAGTGACCAAATGAAAGAGCACCACACCAGGTATATATTCAAAATATATGTATTTATTACTAAACACACCCCTCTAGTCTCTTTATGAGGCTAGAGTTCAAGTACATAGGTTATAAGATCTTAAATCACAGTAATAGCACAAATACACGTTTGGGCCCTAGGGGCGTACCAAACCATATACCAATAAAGTGGTATGCGAACCACGACTGAACTAGACACTAGGCCTAGAGCCTCTAGAAGTGCTTGGACCACAAGGAACCACCCAAGGTAGTGACACAGGGGACCCACGGGAGACGCGTGCAGTGTAAATACACAGCCGCGATACGCCGTTAACTTCTATGGAGAAAGTCGGGATCGGGAAAATAGAGGAAAGGGACACTTTAAAGAGGACTAGGACAAAACCCTTTGAGATCTAGGACTTTGAAGAGTCTCTACCCACGGGAGCACCGGAGTACTCGTGTTACCTCACCCAGGGAAGCCGGGTGCATAGGTGCCTTTCGGGGTCGGGTTTCGTCGTCGTTTCTTATGGCGATCTGCTGCAAAGTGCTGCTGGCGACCAGGAGAAAAGTGTCCGGGTGGATCCAAGAGTGGATCGGAGTTCTGAAGAACCTGAAAGCAGAGGGGACAGAGTCTGGGTCACTAGCCAGTGACCAGGAGGGCGATGGACAGATGCCCACCGATGTCGAGTGCTTCAAGTTCGTTGACGGTCGTCTTGACTCTTCAGCCACGAGGTCCGGGAGGTGTTGTCGGCGACCAGGAGCAGGATTCGGGCTGTTGCTCGATGTCTGTCGAGTGCAGAGGTGTCGGCGACCAGATTGGACCCAACAGGCCTTGGCAACGGCAAGTCTCGAGTAAGATGTAGATCGTCGATGATGCAGACCAGCAAGGTCTGGGGAACTCACCCAGCAAGGGTAAGTGAGGGCAGGCCTGGAGCAACCAGACTGCCAAGTAAAGAAAAGATTGGCCTTCGGTAAGGGCTACTAGCCAACGGGCTAGCGACCGCGAAGGAGCCTCGTGACGCCGCACGTGGAGCTGGCTTACAGGACACTCGTGGAGTGGGGGCCAGTGATCTTCGGTGCAGGTGGTGCTGGAGGCTAGGGCTACTCGGAGCCCAAAGCACGACTTCTTGGGAGACCCAGAAGATGATGCACTTGCAAGTGTGCTCGGTGTCCAGGGGTCACGGTCTCAAGTCACCCACGATAGCCACGGGCCTCAGCTTTGCTGGGGACTCAGGGTAGCCTCGGGGAAGTCTGAGAATCCACCTCTGGTGATGCGATGACTTCGGCGTCCGACGGGAGCTTCAGTAATGCGAACCGGACAGATGCTTCTTTGGTGCCTGCCAAGCAGGGGAGTCACTCCTTGACCCCAAGGGAGATTCTTCAGTCCTCTAATCGTGAGTAGAGCGTCGAAGGTCCAGGATTCTGTTTCAGAGTTTCGTCCAGGTATAATCTAATCTTGCTGTGGCAAGGGTTCCCCATTTTAACCAGTAAAACAGGGAGGGACTAACTCTATGACCCCACCTATGGGAGGGTCAAGGGAGGGGTGGCTACACCCACTTCCCTTTGTCCAGTTTCGCGCCAGAGCAGGGGCAGGTAGCCCCTGAGCTGGTTTGAACTGGCATATGCACAGAGGAGCCTTTTGCTCCCCCAGTGCAGGACTTCAAAGCACTCTAAGAGTGCACCCACCCAGCCCCAATACACATTATCCTGTCTGGGGAGGTGGTCACACCTCCCTGCAACAGGAAACCTATTGTCCAGGCCTCCCCTGCCGGAGTTTCGTCCAGCAGCAGGAGGCCAGACTTGTGTCTGTGGCAGCAGCATCCATTTTGTGATGCCAGGGCTTCAGAAAGAAGTTACCGGGTAAGCCAGAGTTAACATGTCTTTCCCTCTAGAAGGGTGGAATGCTACCCCCGCCGCCAGGATTGGCGGGGGGTAGTATTCCAAGATGTTTGACACCAAACACGACATGTTTAGGTGCAGCCATTCCAAAGTTAGCATTTTACCGCGAGGATATAATGCGCTTAAGAGTATATGGTCAGGCTGCACTACAAACAGCATCAGAGATGGTCTCCGAACGCTGCAGAGGGGCCCTGCTCATGCAGGGGCACCCTCTCACATAGGAACCATGCACTCTGCCTTTAGGATTGATAAGGCCTGCCTTAGGAGTGACTTATAGGTTTATATGTGTGTATGTATTTAGTGATATAGGTAACCTATATCACAGTAAGGGGTGCATGCACCACCTTACCCAGGCTGCAGTAGCAGACCTGTGGTGTCAGTTTGGATGGCCTTCCAGGGGTGGCATAATACATGCTGCAGCCCCTGGCAGGCCTCTGAGGTACCTATGCCCTTGGTACATAGTATACCATATACTAGGGACTTATAAGGGCACTCCAGATTCCAATCAGAGATGTGCCTAAGGCACATGGAAACCTTTTACAGAGAAAGCAGATAGACTGGGGCCCTGAATAGCAGGATCCCAGTCCAACTAAGTCATAAACCAGCAAAACACCATAAAAAAAAGTGGGGGCAACCATATAGTCAGATTCCACCTTCCTACAGCCATATTCTCCGTACAGGACTAGTCGTTGGTCATATCTACAAACCCCAGGTCAACTTGATCCACTGTGCACAGTTGGCCTCTCAGATTCCCACGTCTATTTTTCCCTTCACCATTACCACCTACATCATATCAATTTTGGAGTAAATGTTCTTATAAAATATATTACACAGCACTGACTTTTAAAATAAAAATCAAAATACACTTTTTTCACAGAGGAAGTTAAACATTGTATCGCTTGTCCTGCTTTTAGGTGTTGAACTAAACCAGTCTATTATCATTTTATTAAGTCATAGGAACTTTAGTTACACCCAGAACCATTTATATTTTGAAAAATAAGTTTAAAAAAAACTACAACCGTTTAAAAAAAATCAATTAGAAACTTGAATTCACACGAATATTGTCAAGCTTCTATTTGCACACTAGTGACTGCAACCAAACTGAGTCTTTCAGTTGAAGGCTATATTGCGAGACTTGTTGTTATAATTTGACAACACCAATAAGGAATTCAAGAAATTCCTAAAAATATCGGGTTAGTGTCCACGCCTGGCACACTGAGAAACAAAAAAACTGCTCCATCCAAGAAATTGAGTAAAAGCAGTTTGAATTTGCATTTCACAATACTTAATCAGTTAATAAAGATTTCACAGATTTCTCTGAATGACAATTACACGCACTACAAGGGTAAATCCACACATGTAGGAGTTATGCATGGGGTTAGAGGTGGGAACATGAGGGTTCAAGGAGAGTGGTCTGGGGGGATTTTGTAAATGTTGTATCCATAAAACATTTGCTTAACCATTCCCAACACAAAACACACACAAATATGCTATTACTGAATATGGAGAAAGAGTGTTTGCAGAGTGGGAACATGTATGCATCACACTAATATTTAAAGGCATTGTAAGAGAATAGTTTTCTCCACTCAGAAAAAAACATACCAGATGAAAACAAAACAGATTATATACGTTTTTGCACATTTACGCCACACTTAATTTTTATGTTAGCCTCCCCCCCCCCCCTGCAGAAAACCTTCGTAACTATATATGGGGTACAGTGGTTGTGCTGAAATATTATGATTTATTTAGAATTCTCATTTCACATTTCTCAGAATTTTGATTTATTCCCAGAAAGTCGGAAATCTATACAAATAGGAGGAGGAACCCTATATTGCAAACGCTGACATAGGGCACTCTTTTTCACTAAACACCCTTGTCAAGCAGACCTTGCGAATTTCGCATACAGGTGTATATTTTAATACTGCCGGCACTGTTTTTTTTTTTACAGACCAGCACCGTGGAGAAGGACTATTTGACCTCTTAATTATTGAAAGAAGAGATGAGGCTACACATGTGCCCGGGAGGGTTAAATAATGTCTAGTCTACCATCTTGAACTGCTTTTTTACCAATGTCTCTTTGATGTCTTTAAGTTTCTTTTGTCTCTCTTATATTACTGAACATCTTCCTCTTTAATCTCTCTCAGTCCTTAGTTGTAACTTGAAACTGTAGATATTGGAAGGATTTACGATACACTCACCCCAAAAATACTTGAATTTATGATGTTAGAAATCAAAATTCAATTTTTTCGCCATTCCAAACATTGACAGAATTAAGCATCTTTAAGAAACTAACTGAAAAAAACAACCCCATTTCAGATAACAATGCTTTCCCATGAGAAATAAGAAGCTATTTGGAAGCGACCAGCTGCTCTTCAAAGCCCTCTGATGATGTTGGACGTGCTGCATGGTTTTTAATTGTTGACTTTTCACCTAAGTGCCTTATTCATCACGGTCCAGAGCTGCGCTTGGCCTCTGATAAAAGCCAGCGACGAGATAAAGCGCAGATTGTGGCATTTCTCCCAGGCCTTTGGAGTCATTCCAGTAAACACCGTTTGTGATGTACTGCTCATGAAGATGGATTCGTCCTGCGAAGATTTGTAAAGGCGCCAACTCATTGCTTTGGGATTTCACTCCTACTGTTCTCAAGAAGTTCAAGAAACAGTCCAATTAAATACCCTAAACAGCGTAAGCATGTCCGTGTGTTAATTGAAGAGCTGGTTACAGAGCATTTTATAGAGGGTCTGTAAAGTCACGGGTTCGATTCCAGGCAAAGGATGCTCAAACATTCCAACAGTGCAATGTTACATCTTACGTCTACTGCTTAATAGAAATGATATATTAATATTCTTCTTCTTACTATTATTATTATGTATTTATTGTTACATTACTTCTGGATAGCTCTCTCTGTCGAGGAGATCTGGAGAAAGACCTGATAGCATGCTGTATCTTTAATATGAATTAGGAATTTCTTGTCTACAAATAAAGTAGAAATTAAGAGCAATTGTTATTAAAAAAATAATCATAAATTTGAAAAAGAAAGAGCAATATTTTCCAATCAAATCTGTATCGCTTTCTCCATAGGAGTATGGAAGAGTGAGAGCAAATTCTTAGGAAACACATCACCCTAAGGAATGATGTGCCTTCCATGCACAGACAGACAGTGGCATCTTGGGCTGTACATTCACCCTCATCTTCATCATCATATACTCAATGGTACTATACAAATCCAAGTGTGCACCTCAGCATGCAGACAAAAATGTGCAGGTGAAGAAGAATCACCAGAGGGCAGTGTGAGAAGATTCTGCAGACTTTAAGTCATCAGACTTTCAGCCTTTCCAAGTGAAATGGACATAGAGTTCCATATTTTATCTGCTTGGAATGGCAAAGATGTTCTGCATGCATCTGCTCTTTTAATAAGAGAAATGTCTTTCCCAAGTCAAATGGAGGCAATAGGTTGGCTACCTACTCTTCAAGGAATGCGGAGCTTGTTTTTTTCTTTTATTTTTTTATTGTCTTTCACGAAACCATAAAAAGCTCCAGCACTTCATTATGTAAAACAATTCAAGTATCTTAGTATCAGCCAGGCCACACTTTGCACATTGATTTTTTGGGACTTACTTTGAAACACAAACTTAAAAAATATATATATAATCAGCACCGGTGTTATGCCATACTTTCATGTTTTCAGGCTTTTACTGTCGATGTGTCAAACTATTGTATACACCAGTGCTTTCCAAACGTTTTAGAACCACGACCCAATTTTTAGAACAATCTTTCGAAACCCACCTAGCTTTAATGGACATGGGTGATTTTTTAATGTAGCTAAAGCATCGTGTGGTAGAGCTCACTCATTTACAGACAGCACATTTTCCATTAAAATGGCTCCTACATTTGCACAGACACAGTTTTACTGATAAAACTATATTGCACACAAATGATAATGTGTATGTGGAAATTGTGTTTCAGTTAATATTTATCATTTGTGCATCACCAAGTACAATGTCTTGATTTGTTTTGATCCTATTAAAGTCTTTGTTTCCATAACACTTCAATATTACAAAAAATGTGCTTCATTTTTGCTTTCCTAACTGCTGAATGTGTGTAGTTCATTTAGAGGTATTTACAAAAAATGGCATCCTACGGCATTTCCTATCATAGTTACTGTATGTCAGTAAGTATGTCGCATAATTGACTTTACTTTCACTGACTACAAATTGAAAGGATTCTGCAAACATCAATCCTAATGTTAAAAAATAAGTAGCAATTTGTTAGAAGACATAGTCTGTCATCTGATCTCTGTCTTTGAAGTGCAGCAAATGTGACAACATGAACATAAACACAGAATCTAAAGGCATCTTCATATATGGCTTGGACTTTCACGACCCACCAGATATCAGCTCTCGGCCCACCAGCGGGTCGCGCCCCACAGTTAGGGAAACACTGGTATACATTATATCAACTATCATCATATCATTAAGGTAAATAGATGTGGAGTTAAGAATGGTAAATCTATACTTCCCTATATATACTTACCTCAATGATATGTTGATTATTGATATTAGGAAAACGATAATTATATATTAAATCCATGATACTGAGATATATACTCATACAACTTTAACAGCTCCTTTATCTGTTCGGTTCACAGAGGAGATTATAACTAATAGCAAAGAAATTAATGCAACCAATTTTCAGTGCTACTAAGATGATTATCACACATACTGAGCTTTTTAATCTTCAAAAGCCTAAATATCATACACCGATTTAACTAGTATTGTACAGCGATCTGGCCATACAGCTGAGAAGATCATGTGCATTGGAAACTGACATGTTCAGCAAATTGGTACAACTCTGCAAAAGCTTGACTTAGGGCCACATTTACAAAGCAATTTTCCTGTCTCATGGGCCGTTTGCAACAGAAAAAATGCATTTTGGGATGTACAAAGCCCAAATTGCGATTCGGTAATTTGGGTTTTGCGATTCGGTATTGGAAAGAGGCATGTTAAAGGCGTCCCTCCCTAATGCCGAATCACAAGGGTATGTATGAATGTTTTGCAACATGACAAGGGTCGCAAAACATTCGCTTTTTACCACCAAATTCAATTTGGTGGTAACCCCTTCCCCTTTGTGAATGCATGGAAAAACATTTTTAAGAGCACTCTTAAAGAATGAAACTGAAACGTTTCATTTTTCCTTTTGAAAAGCATCCTGTTTTTCTTTAAGGAAAATAGGCTGCATTAAAAAAAAGTTGCTTTATTTAAAAGCAGACATAGACATGGTGGTCTGCTGTCCCCAGCAGGCCATCATCCCTGTGTTTTGGGCGATTCCCAATGTGTCAGAAATTGTGACCTACCTCATGAATATTAATGAGGTAGGTCTATTTGCACCCCACTGGGAATTGTAAATGAAACTCTGAAGAGTTTTATACATTTGAAATTGCGATTTGCATGGAATCGCAATTCGTAATTTCAATCGTTCGCACATGCGGCACTTAGTCTCTCCATGGAGATTTGGGGAGTGATCAATGGATCAAGAAAAATATGTTTGCTTAAGAGAACTTAATCATGTGGTGCCGAAAGGGACAAAGTCTGAATAGGAGCTACCATTAGATTTCTCTAATGAATACATTATCCAAACAAAAATCATGTCTGGTGGGGTGTGGGTGATATTAAAGTGCGAGTTGAGTTTTTCTTTCAAAGCCAATGCCCAGACTGAGGTCAACCCAAGCTCCATCAGGGATGGAGACTGTAGGAAACAGAAGTCTTTTAGGGATAGGGCCTTCTAAGTTGACAATGGCAACGTTCACTAGTATTAACCAAACAAGGCACCCATAGATCAAAATTACCACTGCTTTGAATGTAAGCATTTAAGCTTTTTAAAGCAGTGTTAGAGAATATCCTGCAAAATGGAGAAAAAAAATCTTTATAATGTACTGTATCCAGAGATTTTTTTTTATTCAAACATGAGTTTCTGTTCTGTGAGAGCAAAGCCTTAAACAAATTATGACGGACTGAAAGGCAGTCAGTGTATTTACCAATGACTGAGAAGAATTCAAACATTCCACCCCTCGTCCCTTTTTAGGTCTTGGCTACAAACTAGTTTAGCTGTCTATTGGCCAGACCTATTGTTTCCAACACATAACATTCACATGGAGTGACCTTTGGGTCAGCCCCTTGTTAATTATTGGATGACTTTTTGTTTATCTCAGTTGTCTTTGCCTGAATCAATGGCTTTGTACCCTATTCTTGTGTATATCCCGCCTAGGAGCATGGCGGTCTTGTTCTGAATGGGTGGGTTGTATCATTCCACAACATATTTAAGGGGATTTCTTGACTTTTTATATTCAGCAGTCTATGGAAGTGCATTAGTTTCCTTGTACTAACTTTTACCTCTTTTTTCAGTGTAGCACACTCTATTTTGCTTCCCCACTTTCCCAAGATTGCCCGCCCCACTCAATGCCTCGCTCCCCACCCTGCTAGCCAGATTTAATGCATTTTTAATTCCCTGTGGAACCCGCTTTTCCCTCCTCAGCTACCTGCCTTGTTCTCATCCTGCTTCCCATCTCGCTAGCTGTGCTTAATTTTTTTTTTATCATGCTCTGTCCACCACATCCCTCTAGGTGCTCTTTTTTCACCCCCCCCACCCAGTTCCCCCTCCCGCTGCTGTGCTACATGCCTTATTTATTTATTTAGAGGGGTGTGAGCTTTGTGTTATCCTGCATGTAAGCCTTGCGTCTTCAAGTCATTATTTGCAGTGTAGTTAATAAGCCACACTGCAGAGCAAAACTCTATGCGAACTTTACTACCTGCAAAAATAACCCTTAATAGGAAATTTTCCCTATGCAAGCAAACGTGCTAGCGCTGTTGATGAGAAACAAACGTTTCGCATCTACAGTTTTCGTTTGTCCCATAAATGATAACAGATCAATATCTTATGATGCTGCTGGATGTAATTATGACAGGGGATGGAGCGGGCTTTGTATCCATAAATGATTCAAGGGCATGCTGACTCTTGAGAAGCAAACTGAGGAAAATGATGGATGAACTCTTTGCTGTCGCTTTCTCCTGTATATGTGTATCTGAAAAAGGGCCTAGATATTTGCACTTTTCTTTGTTGATTGCTTATTTTGCCTGATTTGTCTAATAGGTGTGTACCATTTACAGCGGTGGCTCCTCCGCTAAGGCGGAGGAGCGTCTCCCCACTGCTGTTCAAGAAGGAAAAATAAAATGATAATAACGCAGCGTTATTATCATTTTATTTTTCCCTATGCAGTGGCTCAGTTGTAGCTGAGCTCCGTGACACCAAAGCACTGCACGTGGAGGGGTAGTGGGCACTTTGTAAGTGTGCATGACGCTTTGGCTGGCCGTCTAGGGCCGGCCAAAGCGTCATGCGCACTTTGCATGTTGCATTACAGCCTGGGTGGATAACATGCCCAGGCTCCCATTGCATGCCTGAGCACTGAACCACGGCGCTTAGACCAATCACAACGCAGCGTTGTGTTTGGCTGTTGGGAGCCCGGGTGCTTCCTGCTTCCGGACCGGACTCGAGAAAGAGGACGGAGGACTGAGAGAGGCGACGGTTGGCCGGCCGTAGCGAGGTGTTTATCTTTATTTTCTCCCCCCCTTCTCCGCCACCACTCCTGTCCGGTAGCAGCCGCCACTGACCATTTCCCATTGTTCCAATATTAGTATTGGATGAACTAAGGAAAATGGACCAGGAGCAAGCTCTTAATTGCTATTTTTAAACTTTGCTGCTGTATTCTGTTTTTCTTCAGAATCACTACATAGTTGTTTGGATACAGTTTCATTAAAGCATTAATCTCAACGCTGGCTTTCGTAATTTCTTATTTTTCCTGATGATTTGTTTTTGCAGCTGGTCCTTGTTCACGCCCTTTAATGGCTGTTTGATTTTGGTCATGTTAGGGGTGGTGTTGGGTTCAAGCTAGTATCTGTCGTCACAATTATAGGAAGCGTTGTGTTTGTGATTGTAGCTAGGGCCTTCAATGTTTTTGTGCACTAGTCCATTGCTTTGTATGGTTTAGTACACTTACTATTAAAGTATAGATTTCTTCAGTCAAATTAAGTAGATTTTCATCATAGCTATGAATACAGTAACTTTCTTTCTGAAAGCAGAAACTAATTAAGTTAGCACAAAATGAAGTGAATCGAAATTCATCAGTAAACAAGGCATAACGTGTGTCTCAAGGGCCCTAATGCAGGCAAGAAAAAAGGGCCCGTGCTCACCCCAGGCTGGTAGTTCAATAGAGATATAATTAGAGTGCAGTGGGTCGATAACACACAGAAGCCCCGGTGTTATTCCACATGCTGCAATATTATTAGATGTGCCTGAGCTTACAGGTATCCAAGCTCCTCATTGTACCTGTTTTTCCTCCTCTCCTCCCTGTCTCCACTATTCCGCCCTCTCTACTTCTTCCTCCCCTTCGCTTTCTCCTTCCAATCCCCTTATTCGGTCTCTCACTTCCCTCATCTGTCTCTCACTAGCTATTATCTCCTTTATCCCTGACATACATAACTTCGGACTCTTTCTCTCTTCCCTTGCCCCTTTTCCCCACCCTTATCTTATTTCTCTTTCCCTCTCGGGATTATCCCCTTCCATTCCTTTCTATCTTTCACTCTCTTTTTTTTATCCCTTCCCACTTCTTCCTTTCTTCCACTTCCTCCATGCATAGAGCTTAAACCCAGCAATAATGCCCCAGGCAGGCTCTTTGTTTAAAAAAAGAAATCAGAGCATCCGGCCAATAAAATACCTGCTCCCAGTGCAGGGCAGATGGGTCCCCTGCCACCTCTGGGCCCTTGTGTCACTGCATCAGCTGCACCACTGATAGCTACGCCCCTGTCAATGATGGTAAACTTGATTATTGAAGCTGGTTGAACATGCACTAAACCTGCTTATATGAGAGACACTGCAGGCATTCAGCCCTACAATGCAGGAGAGATCTATTGAATCGGCAAAGGCTTCTTGGATCTCGATTGCCATTTTTAATGGGTGCAACAGATTTTGTGGAAAATTGTATAAACTCTCACTGAGTGCCGCAACTCAAGCCGATTGGGTTTCAAGTTCCACAGTGAGCAAAGAATTGGACAGATCTAAATAAGGAGCCGTTTTAGTCGTCTGTCTCAGCGAATCCACAAAACCCCTAGACACACTGGTTTAAATTAAGAGAAATGAAAGCTGTGTTTCTTTAGGGACATGAGGAACATTGGTGAGTCAGCTGTTGGGTCAGAGCTGTTGTCATTTTGTGAGGTTTTCTTTAGGGGGAGGACTGTTGTGCTCCTCCTCCTTATTCCTCTGTATTGGACACAGGAGCACAACGTGCCATTATTTTTTTGTGTGTGTTCTGTGCAATAGTTAGATTGTTTGAATGTTGATTGGGCAAGTTTTTCCAAGTTGCAGACTGTCTCAATTTTCTTCCTGGAGATTTGTTTGGGAACTTATGTAAAGCTAAGGGTTTAAATCTGGCCGAAAGATAACACCCAATGGGATGCTTTCTATGGTTAGGAGTTTGTGTTCTTTTTGCTCATTTTTCCAGTCTTCTACTTCCGTTTGACTTTTTTCAGGAGATTCAGCAGCTGATTCAGAGGTATTTGTGTACTCCCCATTCCTACTGTTTTTGGCAGTCAAAGGACTTTAACACCATTCAGCATGTTTTATATATGCTTAGACTTGTTCCATATCTCTATTTACTCCATCCAGGCTTCATCGGGACGAGTCCTTGGAAGCAGCCGTTGCACTTTACAAATCACTTTTCATTCATTCATCCACCAGATTTTCTGTGGAGACCTCTAAATGATCCTATATATTGGTCCCGTACATCTGGTGTCCCTGGCCACGATCCAGCACCAACACAACCCCTTTAAACGTGTTTGAAACCTTCGAATCATGTTTGACAAAGATCCTTCCTTTTCTACTCAGGTCAACTCCTTCACCAAGAATGTGTTCTTCCACCTCAATTTCCTCCATGGAATTCTTCCACTCCTTCAAACTCAAGATCAAATTGTTCCCTCACACACATCAAGTACGGGAATGGAGTATATGGTGATCTCTGATACAAAACCTCAAAGAGTATGAAACTTTGCCACTTGACTCATCTTCAGCTTTAAGGGATTTTACCACATCACCCTTGCTTTAAAGTTCTCCACTGGCTATTCATCACACAAAGGACTAAATGTAAAATACTCTGCTCGGTACATAAATCCTTGCATGACACATCTATGCAATACCTTTCTAAGCTCTTCATCCCGTACAGCCAATCAGATACCTAAGGTCCATCTCCCTTCACAGTCTGTCGCCACACATGTCGAGACAAAAATGTTTGGGGCAGGTCTCTCCACTAACAAGGCTAATCCCTCTGGAACACTCTCCAGCCATATCTTTGCTTTGAAACCAACATAACCGCATTCCACAAACAACTGAAGACTTACTCATCCACTAAGCATTTGCATCTTAATGAACTCTTCCTGCTCCCACCCCAATCTCCTGGTGCTCTGTCGCTTTGCATGTTCACATCAATGCCCTACAAAAACAAATAAATTAAAAAAAAATGATAGAAAACTATTATAAGGAATAAGTCTCCAAACTCAGCATGAATACTTCTTCCAATAGGAGCTTTAAATATATTTCTGAAATGTAATTTTTTCGGCCCAAAACATAAACTTGCCACTTTTGGAAAGCACAGGTATATTTGACCATGAAATACAGAAGGTTTATTTCGGATAAAAAAAGCCCTATTTCCTCAAACAGAGATCATTTTCCTGAAAACCTGATTTTTTGCCCGCAATGCGATTTTGGCTTTAATAGACAGATTTATTTTTAGAATATCTACAATAAGTCAAGGGTGGGCCTCCCACTTTAAAAAAGTGCCATTATGCAAACTTAAGTTGCAAATGCCCAAAATATGTCATGGCTGGGTCACTGTTATGCTAAAGACAGTCAAGATGTTGTCACAAGTAGTCAAACTAGTTCAAGTATTGACCTCTACGAATCCAGGGATAGCCAGAATGTCTCTAAGAATGTCAACTACATGTCAAGGATAAGTCACTGTTGGGTTCGTGGCCAAGCAAGATGGCCAACTGGAGGTGAAATATCTAACCTCCAGCTGCCCCGGATACATCCTGCTGCATCCTCTGCTGAAACTGGTGTAAATCTGAAGGAAAATTATGTCTTTCTGTCTCCCCCTCTGGGCATCTCCTTTCTATGAGCTGTGGTTGTTCCAGTAACTTCCTGATGAGGTGACGGTAGAAGGCCTACTGAGGTGAGCGTACAACAGTCATTTTGGAGCTACGGACGCATGGCTCAGAGGCCGGGACCCTTTTGGTGGAAAAACGCTCTGGCTGGGGCAGGTTGCATATAATGGCTGCTGTGAAGTTTGCGGCCTGCTGGCAAGGCCGAAGGTTGTCTAGCACCGGCCGTGAAGACACAACAGTACACTGGAGTAGCCCATTAGCTGATGGGCTTGGGCCGGCCCTGACGAGGTGCCCTGCATGGGGGGAGTCTCGTTGAGCAGCCAATGACCTGTGATGGTAGACGGCACCAAAACGCAAACCCGATGGCAAGCACACCAGATGGTACTTACCCAGCTGAGGGAGATGATGGTTCCCAGGATTTAGAATACAGCTATCAGTGGTGGCTGCGTGGTGGGCCTTGGGCCCGACCGGCACTGAGTGGAACGGTGGGAGCAGGATAAGCCTGAGAGAAAGAGGATTCCTGTGGGTGACCATACTGTGGGTGCTCGGCATGAGTTGGGCATTGCCGCGCTGTAGGAAGCTGGCTCTGTATATACTATGCCAAAGTAAGGTATAGTGTGCACAGAGTCCAGTGGAACCCCAAAGGTATGCAGAGATAAAAGTAGATAATACCTTACTCTCTATTTGTGGTAGTATGGGTGAGTAGTAAGGCTTTATCAGAGGGTAGTGTTAAGCATTTATTGTACACACTCAGGCAAGAAATTATGCCACACACTCAAAGACTGAACTCAGACCAATTTTGTTAGTATAAAAATATTATTTAGTTGTATTTTTATTTTTATAACCAAGTTAGGCCTGGTACAGGTAAGTGAATAATACTTTGTAAGATTCATGCAGTGAATCACAGTTGAATGCAGGTTAAAATGCAGTTGGTTGTTGTACAGATAAGTCAACACCCAAAATTACTTTTCAGTTACTTTGTAGATTACAGTGTACGTTACTTCTTGGATTACTTTTTAAGTTACTTTTGCTACTCAGTGTGATATGCCTAGATATCACACTGGGACATTTCCTAGACAAAAGGTAAGTAATTCAGTTTTTACACATATGCAGTTTCTTAGGTTTTTCATACAAACCAACTCCACACAGAAGATTTTTCACAGAAAAGCAGTCAATGCAATCCTATGGGAGGAAATTAAGTTATCGGTATACAGGTAAGTACTTGGTTGTGGGAGTTGGGTTTCTGAAGTTAGAACCTGGGTTTCCCCAGGGTCGAGGATACACTCTCAAAGCACCCTCAGCGGCACTAGGGCGGCCGGGTGCAGAGTAATGAGGCCCAATGTTATCCAATGGGCAATAGGGGGCCTTCGGTTGGTGGATGCTCACGAGCAGGCCACAAGGTTGTGGGAGCAAAGCTCCTGGACTTAAGCTCAGGGCAAAGGGGGATCCGAGTTAGCATGCAAGGTGCACCCACAGCGGCACAGGGGCAGCCGGGTGCAGGGTGCTGTTTTGGCGTCGGGTGCCCTGTTGTTTTCAAAAGAGATTGACGGTTTGGTTTTTTAGCTGCAGGCTCGGTCCAGGAAGTCTTCCAGGAGGAACCAACAGCTGGGCCGGTAAGTTAGAGGGCTCAGGGAAGTAGGTGCACCTTGGGTTCTCTTCTCCAGGGTGCAGGGCGGCTGGATGCAGGGGTGTCTTTTGAGGTCAGATTTCACCTTACCGGGCCACTCGCGGTTGGGGGGGTTCTCCGTGCAGACGCTGCATGCGATGTTGGGGAGTCCTGGAGGGGTCAGCCCACGGTGGGCTCGGACTCTGAAGCACTGGGGGACCTCGCTGGGACCAGTGGGCCACTTGAACTCGGGGCGTAGGCGTCGGGTGCAGTGGTGGTTCAAGGCATCGGGTTTCTTTGTCCTCAGCAGGCTCAGAGTCTTTCTTGGCTGTTTCTTTTGAACAGAGCTGCTGTTCACAGGAGATCAGGTCTTTGTGGAAGGCAGTCAGTCCTCCCAGGGGTTCTGGAGGTCGCTGGCTGCAGGACGAGGCGACTTTTGGTGCTGGATCTCTGGAACCTGCAGATGGGCCGGTAGGGCTGAGGCCAAGTCAGTTCTTCTCTGCAGCCTCATCTGCTGGGCCTCTTCTTTCATCCTTCTTCTTCGTAGGTTGGGGAAATCTGTCTTCTTGGTTCAGGGCTGCCCCCTAAATACTGTATTTAGGGGGCATTTTAGGGGTCTTAGGGTGATTACACCCTTGGTGCGCTCACCTCACGTGGGGGAGTGGGCACAATCCCTAATCCTGATTGGAGAGTGCCTGCCATCTGCAAGATGGTGGGCACTGAAGAGTGGGCTTCACCTCGCCTCCCCCACCTGAGGGGTGGGGTTGGCAGAGGTGGGCACACCTTCTGGGCTGTGCTAATTTTTCCCACCTGTCTTCCCGCCGAAAAGGAGGGGAGACAGGAAGGGGGCCTGCTCCTGATAGCAGGAGAGGCTGGGGGTCGCGTTACAAAGGTGGCAAGGCCTTTGAAGCGCCCCTGCCACAGATGGCTCTTCCTGGCCTGGGGGAGGTGTGACCACCTCCGCCCAGGAAAGGCTTTGTTTCAGGGATCAGGGAGCGAAGGCTCTTACCCCAGGGGTCCAGAAACATGTCTTGTGGTGGCAGGTTGGTGCGTACCAGCTAGGGAATCCACCAGAGGCTGGTTGTTTTTCAGGGGGCATCTCTAAGATGCCCTCTGAGTGCATTGTATAATAAATCCCACACTGGCATCAGTGTGGGTTTATTATGCTGAGACGTTTGCTACCAAATTTCCCAGAATTCAGTAAAGCCATTATGGTGCTGTGGAGTTCGTAATGACAAACTCCTAGACCATATGCTCTTTATGGCTTTACTGCACTTCCAATGTCTAAGAATGGACTTAGACACTGTAGGGGGATAGTGCTCATGCAACTGTACCCTCACCAGTGGTATAGTGCACCCAGCTAGAGGGGTGTCTTACCTATACCATAGACAGTAGGTTGCAGGCATGGCACACAGGAATGTGTGCCATGTCGACTCTTCACTTTTCTCTGCACCAAAATACGCAGCCTGCAATGGCAGTGTGTGTGTGTGTTAAGGTACAGGACCTCTAAGAGTGGCACAATATGTGCTGCAGCCCTTAGAGGCCTTCCCTGGTCACAGTGCCCTTGGTACCCATGGTACCTTTCACAAGGGACTTACATGTGGCCAGAGAGTTGCCAATTGGGGGGGGTACAAAGGTACAGTTTTTGGAAAGAACACAGGCCCTGGCCACCTGATTGGCAGGGACCCAGGGCACATCAAGTCAAAGCGCATCAGAAATCTGGCAAAAGTGGGGGGGTTACTGCAACAGAAACCCAGCTTCCTACACAAGCCCCCCCCCCCACGCCAGCCCAAAGGCCAGGAGACTCAGCCAAACGTGGGAGAGTCTTCCTAGTCTTTTAGGCGAGGAAGAATAGAGGAAGTGTTTTGAAATTTGCAGGGCCTACTCTGCCCATCCTTCTGTCCAGGTCAGTCCCTTTGGGGAGATGGCCTACCTCAACAGTTTCAGGACCTAATTCCCAATGCTCTTATCCTAGCTCTTTAGTGTCTTTACTCGATCTTTTTAGTTTGGGTTCAGAGGTGCCTACCTCTGCAAATTCTAACTTAGCTAGGGCAAATCCCAGCTTATCCACAGAGGTTACCCACAGCTTGAATAACCCCACCATGACCAATAGGGTCAGGGGACCTAACTTGCTATTTGGCAGGGGGTTAGGCCACCATGCCGAGGACAGTGCTGGCATGAAGTCTAACACCCAGCAGAGGCTACTGAGAGCTGTCAGTGCCCAGAACCACACCTTTAGCTCTTTACTGGTAGGTGAAGTGGCTAACTTACAGGCTTCCACTCTCAAGTACATGCAGTCTATAGTAGACTACATTATGTGCTTTGTTGCAGAAATGATATTGACATTTATAAACATTCTGCATATCTATACAGCTACTTGTCTGATCACTTTCCACTAATGATTATTAATAATACCTAGGTGGCACAAGCCCAAGATTACCCTATGGAGGCTACAGGTAGGAACATTGACAGAGCCACTTTCTAGGCCACATTTGAGAATACACTCTGGCATTTCTTCAGAACAAACAATGCACTACTGATAGGAGAGCTGTAGAGTGGGAGACATATAAAGTGGTGTTAAGAGGGGAGTGCACAGGGTGCCTAAACAGTTGGAACAGCCACTGACTGACTAAGAACACAGGCAAGCACACCTAGACAAACAGACTGGCCCATAACCAGATGGCTCGCAAACAATAACTGAGATGAAGTGGCAGACAGTGGATGCCTGGGCCAGACTGGAGAAGTTCACTTGCACGCAGTACAGTGGGTCCATGTTCTGTGAGGGGGAGAAATCTGGTAAAATGCTAGCGCTGCTGCTAAAAAGCAACAAGCCGCATATACTGGCATTAAACAAACATGGAGGCCCCAATATAGTAGCTAGAGATGCCCATATGCATGCCATGCCACAGGACGCTATTGAGCGATAATTGTTGGATCTGAAGTTGCCACGACCAACAACTGAGCAACGTTGGTCCCTGGAGGAACAGCATGAACTGGAAAAGCTCAAGGAAGCATTAGTTGGGAACCTGGAGTAAAATGCAATATCCGATGGGCTCCTTGTCAAATTATACCAGTTGCTGTCTTCCTTGATATTGGACAGCTTACTGGAAGTTTTCCTGGAGGCGATAATGGGGTGTTTTCCTACACTCCTTGAGGGAGGCAGTGATGGTCCTCATCTCTAAGAAAGGCAAAGAACCATTGGATCGGGCCTCCTACAGGCATTAAACTACTGTGTACGGTTCTGGCCTCCAGACTGCTAAGAGTGGTAAACACACTGGTGCACTCGGACCTAACAGGTTTTATCCCTGAGAGGAGCACAATGTATAATATCCGTCGTTTAAATGGCATCCTGATGTGATGGAAGCTGCAGAGCAAGATTATGTGCTAGTGGCCCTGGACCTGGAGTGCACCTTTGGCACTGTTGGCTGGCAGTACATGTGGGCAGTCCTGCGAGTAATGGGTTTTGGTCCAAACTTCATTTAGTGGGTGCACCTATTGTATACTGATCCAAAAGCCAGAGTGCATACAGGCGGAATTGTCTTGAGTTCATGGATGTACTAGACAGGGCTGTCCCCTGTCTCTGGTGCTTTACGCTCTTGCAGTGGACCCACTGATCTGTAGGTTGAGGTCAAAACTCGGGTCCTGAGGTATTAAACTTACAGATACAACCCATGTGGTGTCAATGTAGGTAGATGATACCCTGTTGTATCTGCGTGATCTGGTGTGATCAACACTTCTTCTCCTGGAAGAACTGAGAAACTTTGCCATGATGGCAGGTCTATATACAAATAGGACAAAATCGAAATTGCCCCCCCTGTATGGATTGAGACGCACTAATGTGAACCTACCCCAGTGGCTGGAACTACATTGGGAGACAGATAAATTCCATTACTTGAGTATCTGGGTGACAAGGTGATCTGTAGCACAGAATGATTTAAGTGTAGGGAGCTTATTGGAGGACTTGAGCTATTCTGTTGACTTCTGGACAACTCTACCACTCTCTATAATGAGATGTACACCCCTTGCAAAAATTGTGTTCCAACTGTGGTGCCTATATGTGCTGTAAAATAATATGTGCCCAATTCTGAGTACTACATTCACTCGGCTGGACAAATTACTGTGCACACTAGTGTGGGCTAGAACAAAAAGCAGAATAAAGTTGAATACCTTAATGCTTTCTTGGGTTGAGGGAGTGTTGGGCCTGGTGGACTTGTTCCTATGCTATGCGGATACTAGCTCCAACACTCAGTGAGCTGGTTTGATGACAACCCTAAATGGGAGAAACCTCTTTTGGTAGGCACAAACAACCCAAATTCCCTTCCAGAAGCATTTATGGTGGGAAGGGAGAATCCCTAATGTCTCTCCATACTTCATTCGCTCAGTGGCAGATGTGTGGCACAGGGTGATTTGTGAATTATTTCACAAGGTCCCCTTTGTGGAGGATATGCTCCTGTGGTCATTAAAACTATTTTACAATCTACAGAAAGATATGAAAGATACGAGATGGTTAGATGGGGCTGTGAACGTACAGGGGACCTATATCTGAATAATATATTACTCTCTTTCACAAAGCCACAGGAGCAGTTTGTATTGGGACTTAAGCAGTTCTTAGAATATGCTAGACTAGTGCACATCCGAGGGGACTTGGACTTCTTTCCAAAACAAACCACACAAGGATGCTGTCGTACGACTGGTACTGGGACTGGCGGGGTGTAGATGCTTAATAGCACACCTGCATGTCGCCTTGGTGATGGATAAGAGGGGCTATCACAGGCTGGGCCAGGGACCGATGGAGTGCTGACTGTCTAACGAACTGACTGTATCAGAACAGAAGAGGACATGTGAACAAGTCAAACAGGTGTCCCCTAGTGCAAGTTTTAAGCTGATACAGTTTCACTATTTCTACAGAACTTACATGGCGCCATGTAAATTAACTGAGATCTACCCCACTGGCCCCGTTGGTTATGGCAGATGCAGGCTCCTCCTGAATTTTTGCATACGACGTGAGCTTGCTCAAGGTTAGCGGAGCTGTGGGCGGCATTGATAAGTGCAATGTCACATGCTGTGGGGCTGGAATTAGAGGGCCCTATCAAAATGTGCCTGCTGGATGTAATGCCATATCGGAAACACTTAAAAATTAAAACCTAAATGATAGCACTTAGTATGGTGTTAGCAACGAGGCAGATTGCAATACATTGGGTGGCATCTAGGGCCCAGAAGAAAAATCCAGAAGACAAACTTAATAGAGTGGGCAATAGCAGATGAGCAACATAGAAAGCTCACTTGCAGAGATGAAAACGTTACAGAAGATCTGATAACCTGGGGCGAAATGCTTGCTAGAAACATGGACCTGACCCATGGCAAACCCCCTTGAGCTGGTGCTAAGTTTACTCTCAAAATAATGTATGGACAGAGCTGTAGAATATGTTTTTTGGCCGCTCATGTGCGCCTTTAATTATTATCATCATCTATGTTCGAAAATTCAATAATATATCTTTTTTTCAAACGGATAAGCGATGGCTATCCTACAAATTGACATAATGTCATCAAAAATGTCACCAATATTTCAGCTATTGACCACTGTTGTACCAGCATAGCATGACTGTCAAGTGCTCTAGTACCTAATGGTCAAGTTCGCACTATATAAAAACTACAAAAAAAACAAAACTGACATATCATGCCAGAGCCACATTGCATGTGTTGGAAATGTGTCCTTTCTGCAGGGTCAGACCAGAATTTTGCCTTCTGTTGCTTCAACTGTGTTTTTTGTTGGCCATATGACTGCTAACCAGTGATAAAGGGCTTGTGCTCTCCTCTTTAAACATGTTAAAATTGGTATACACCTGTTTGGAACATTTAATTTACTTGTAAGCCCCTAGTATATGGTACTATATGTATCCAGGGCCTGTAAATTAAATACTCCTAGTGGGCTGCACCACTAAATGCACTCGTTGTGCCACCCACAAAGGTAACACCATAAAACCACAATATAACCAGTCTCCAGACTTGACAGTGCAGCGTGAGTGGGCAGTTTTAAACTGCAATTTCGACTTGGCAAAATAAACCCTATGCCAGGCCTAAAGCTTCTTTTTTAATGCTTATAAATCACCCCTGAGGTAGGCATTTATGCCCACTGGGCACGGTGCATAGCATTAAAAAAGCAGGGCATGTGTATGTAATATTTTACATTCCCTAACAGTGAAAATATTCCAAAGTCGTTTTTAACTGGGGCAAGGAAGGAAAACCTTGGTTTACTCTATAACAACTTATAGTGCTTAATTTTAGTTTTGAGCACATAGAAAAATGGTTCAAGGACTCATGTTAGTAGCAATTTAAAATCCAACTTAATGGTCAGGTTGAATTTTATAGCACTATTTTGAAAATTACACTTTTGGAAAGATGTAATTTTCCTGCCTAAGCCAAAAGAGGCCTTTCTGCCAGTGTCCAGTGTCACCCAACAGATGATAACTCTCCCGTGGTGAGATGTGGATTGTGCACAGACAGTGGACAACGGGCTTGGATGTGGAGAGGTGTTTTTCTACGATGAGCAGGATGACCCAGGGGGATTTTGCCCATCCTCTCTGTGAGCTTCAAAGGAGGCCCACCCTGTCACTGACAGATGTAGCTCACACCTAGGCCTTTCTCCCTCATGTCTCTAAACCCAGTGTGAGGGGAGAGCTGCCCCAGAACTGGCTTGGGATGACCACAAGGGAGGGTTTGCCCGTTATCATAGCCACACCTCTGGGCGGGCACAGGGAGCTCATCCACAGGGGGAGAAAGATTCTGCCATGTTGGATTTAGGCAGAGAGGGACACTATGGAATACTTTACAGTACAATACACAGGAAGTGCTGTAAAAGTGGGTAGGGACACCCATGGGAACTTTTAGCTCATTGGTTAGCGACTAGCGAGTGGCCAGGAGTTTCCCCCACACACTGACTGGTTCTAGGCACAAACATGGGCCCCACAGACCTCTCCAGAAAACACTCCTGGACATGTGAATATCAGAAAAAGGACTGCTCTACTGTCTGAAACCTGAAGAAAGACAGGACCTGCATGCCTTGAATCCAGGACCCCAGAAGGGACTCCAAATGCCAGTTGGCTGACTTCCTGTTTGACCTTTAGACACTCAACAAGCTTGCAAAGGCTTAGCCCTGCAACTGTCCAGCTGACCATTACCACCTGACCTGCCCTGGACCTTGCTGCTGGTCTCTGTTGGAGTGAGTCCTCTCACCAAGTGGTGCCCCATAGGTCCTGGACCCCTGGCTGGTGTTAGAGCATACTCCCCCTGTCCTCAAACTGCACGGTCTGGAACTTAGAAACTTTTTGCTAACTTTCTGCCTGGGGAACTATCAGAGACCAGGATCGCCATCAAAGCCGCAGCCATCGACATCGCATTGCCAGTTAGCCCCTTGCTGGTATGCCCCGCTGAAAGAGATCTGACTTCCAGAAAAGTTTCTAACTCTGAACGTAGAGGGCTTCATTGGGACCAACGCTGAGCAGCAACCGATCAACGTCAAGGCATGTCTGGGCACAGACTTTGCCCATTCAAAGCTTTCCCACCGTCGACGACAACCACACTACTCTTCAGCAACCTGCCATCATTCAGACCTGCTTTGGATCCAGGTTGCCCCGCTTACAAGTCGTTGACAATCACTCTTTCTCCCAAAAATATTCTAAGTCAGAAGGTAAACTTTCCACTGGGACGAACTTGGTCTCTATATCTGACCCGTGCTCGCTCGTGGTTGGCCTCAACTTTTGACTCTGACCTGGTCTAGCACGACCAGATCAGTGCAGTTAGCGCTTTGGGCTTTTTGGCACTATTTTTAATTCAAACATTAAAAAATTCATATCGCTGATCCTAAATTGGGAGGTGGGCGTGGCTAGGCGCCGATGTGAGAGGGAGCGGACTCCGGAGCTCCGGCCGCGGTATTCCCCCAACGACAATAATCCTGAACACCTAGTGCAACCCCGTACCATTTTCTGGGCTGTGGATCGTCCGGGGTTCATACTGGACTGGTAGAAGGAACATTTGCAACCTGTACAGCGCTGAAACTGCAGTTTCTTCTCTCGACTCGGTGCTGTACGCGGAGACACAAGATGGCGGCCGCGGTCTAAGAGGGCGGTTCCTGGCATCGGCGGAGTCAAGCTGAGAGCTGAGGCCAGACAGCAGGAGAGCCACGAGCTGTAGAGGGGTCGGTGCGTGGCCACATAGCGGAGGATCGGCAGAGCTGAGCCCCAGGAAACAGGTCAGAGCAGCGCGAGTTCTGAGTCGGACAGGGCCTGCTCCGACGATGCAAGATGGCGACCACAGATTGAGGAGACGGGTCCTGGCGGCGGCAGGGACGAGTTGAGGGCCGAGGTCGCGAAGCAGGAGAGCCCTATGTGGTGGAGAGGCCAGCGCGTGACTACATAGAGAGAACCCCCGAAGCTGAAGACCCAAGATACAGGGCAGAGTGGCGCGAGGCGGGACACCTGCTCCGGAGAAGCCACAGAGTGCGCTCCACTGAAAGGGGCCTTTGCGCCAGTTGCGGGCGACAGAGGGAGGACACAGGACTGGAGCGGTGCATTCGGGAGGCCCGTGAAGGGCGGGGGCCTCTGGCAAGACCCGCATAGCGCTCAGGAAGGAATCTACTCACCAATTCAGACGACTGAGGTGCGGTGGTCTTCAGGGGCGCATGACACGACCAGATCGGCCTGCCTTGAAGAAACATCAGGGCTCCACCCTGATTTAGGGAGCTGCAGGAGACGCCCTTACATCATAGTTGCGAGAGCAGGGTAGCGCGCCACAATGATGAGGGAGGGCCAATATGCACTGAGCTGAAGTGTGCCTGATCCGGAGGTTCACTGCTCTGGTGAGGAGCGCGGAAGTGGAGATACCCGGTCGCAATCAGAGGGCGCTTGGCGACCATAGAAGTGGAGGGTGACGAGGCTCTGTGAAGAGTCGGCCGGTGGACCGCCCATGTGCGTGGGCCCAAGGAGGGCTGCCATTGCCTGCTAGCGCTCCAAGTGTGTGGAGTGACTGCGCCTGATGCCGGATCCCCATGCTAGTCCTGAGTCGGCTGAGCCAACGGTACATAACGGCCACTAACAGCGCCAGCCAGTGGTAACCCGTGGGGTGAGTGCAGGAAGCTGACCAAGAAGAAGGGGTATGCTGCCCTCAGTGTGGAGACCACAGGTCATCAAACTGATAATGACGATGAGGCAGCTGAGACGAGGAAAGATACTGCCCCTGAGGAGCCCACCCTCGCGGACATCATGCAGGCCATCACTGCCTCAAGGTAGGCGCTGGAGACGAAGATAGACTCGATTGGGACAGAACTTAACTTACTGAAGGATGAACACCGCAAGCTTAAAGAGAGGGTTGGGCTCACCGAAAAAACACTCACTGATATCCCGGAAGCTGTTTCCACGTTGCAGAAATCCTTGAAAAGTGTGGAGGCCAAGGTCACGATACTGGAGGCGCGGGGTAGATCCTGTAGAAACAACCTGCGCATAGTGGGGGTGCCAGAACGGGCGGAGGGCGCCGATGTGGTGTGATTCCTGGAGGACTGGCTTAAGACAGAAGTGGCCCCGGAGGGCCTTTCCCCCTTCTATGCGTTGGAAAGAGCTCACAGAGTCCCAGCCAGACCGCCCAAGCCCGGAGCCCCCCCTCGTCCAATTGTGGTGCGACTTCTTCATTTTCGGTATCGCAACCATATTCTGCAACAAGCTCGACAAAACAGGACCTGCAGATTGGAAATAACAAGGTGATGGTATTCCCAGACTTTACCAGGGAAGTGCAACGCCAACGAGCCTCATTTCTGACCCTCAAGCGAAAGCTGCGACAGTTGCAGATCCCATATGCAATGCTGTTTCCAGCGCGCCTCCGGGTGGTCGACAAATCAGGGACGCAATTCTTCACTACCCCACAGGAGGCATGGGAATGGCTAGAGGCCCGACGGAATCAAGAGGTTCGCACTTCATCCCCGGACTTACCTCAGCAGAACCTGACCAGGATCCAACATTCCTCTGGAGCCCCATCTCCTAAAGAGCGTCGAACGGAGCGTCAAAAGCACTGCAGGCAATTGCGGAACTTAGCCGAGGAGGCACCAGCCCTGGGTCGAGCAAAAGTGGCCCTGACATGGGTAGATCTGAGAGTTCACTACCAACTAGTGCAAATGAGGACTCTGATCTCCCAGAAGTCACTCCTCAAACAGCGGATGAAATCGCCTGAGAGTGGAGTTCCATGAAGTTTTTCAGAGGGTACGAATGCAGCCGAGTACGCCTCATGCTGGGATTCAGGCATAGCAGCAGTTGAACGATGACGATATGGCCACTGGGTCTGACAGCTGCATCATGACGTTGGGGGGTATGGCCTGGAGGAGTTTCGGGCCCGGTAGGGTAAGCTTCGCACCCCACTACTATCAGAGACTTCCTTCTAATAAGTTCGAGTTTGGATGGGAACCTGTTTGTACGTACCTGTACTGGGGAGGGGGAGTTGGGGTTTTTTGATTGTTCAGGAGTTCTTGTTCTGGGCCAGGCATGTCGCTTTAGGGGAAACTGCTAGGGGTGTGTCATGTCAGCCAAAATGGTATCCACCGTAGGCATTAAGTGCTTGTCTTGGAATGTCCGGGGGATGCACACTATGCTACGCCGGCATAAAATTCATGCATACTTGGTCAGGAGGGGGGTGCAAATCGCCCTATTGCAGGAGACCCACTTATCGGCGAAGGAAGGTACTGCACTTCAACGTAGGTGGAGGGGGCAGGTGTTTTATACTACTTATTCAGCCTTCGCCAGGGGTGCCCTGATCTGGGTGAGGGCGGGGATTCCTTTTCAATGCACTAGGCAAATAATTGACCCAGAGGGACGATTTGTGGTGGTTTCGGGGCGTTTAGATGGCAGGGTCATAACGATTGGGAGTTTGTACGCCCCTAACATAGAACAACCTGCATTTCTGGCGCAGCTTTCGCGGACATTGGCCTCAACACTGACAGGATCAGTACTGTTGGGGGGCGACTTTAACTGTGTAACTGACGTTCGATTGGACCGCTCCCACCCGCCGCTCCCAGATGCTCCCATACATAGAGTTGCAGAGGCCCGGCGCAGTTAGCAGCAGAGATGGGGGTTGATTGATACCTGGAGGTCCCAACATCCCGGGGAAAGGGATTATTCCTTCTTTTCAGCCCTGCATGAACTTCATGTTCGACTGGATGCTATTTTGTGTTCTCCGGATGTACACGGGGGTCAAGACGAGTGAATACCTAACCAGAACGGTTTCTGATCATAACCTGTTGCTGCTGACCCTGGACTTGTTCCGTGATCGACCTAAAATACCCGTTTGGCGCTTAAGGCCGGAGGCACTAGAAGACCAGATCTTTCGGACTACAATGGGTACCGCTATTGATGATTATTTTTTAGACAACGCTAATACGGCGACAAGCCCGCTCTAGAATGGGACGCTTTTAAGACTGTTATTAGGGGCTGCTGCATTGGGGAGGTGGTGGGGACACGGAATGTTCTCTTGCAGGATGTACAAAGGGCGGAACAGCAACTCCGTGAAGTGGAGAGAGAAAGACCGGAGAGAGTAGATAAACAAACAGACCTTCTTGCGACTAGAGAAGCAATGGCAACACAAATAGAACGCCTATGCGGTTTCGACTATAAAAATTCTATAACCCGGGCCCATGCTGAGAGAGATAAATCCGGGGCACTATTGGCCTGGCTAGCTAATCCGGCGAGAAGGGGGACAGCGATACTGGAGCTCCGAGGGCGGGACGACGAAACCTATTATAGACAACGGGATATTAACGCCCAGTTCCTGGAATACTATACTGACATATCAGAGAAGACTGGTCCCAGAAGACGAAGAGATAGCTGGGTTCGTAGGAGAAGTGGAGCTTCCAAGCTTAGATGGAGAGGCGGCGGAAGAGCTGGGTAGAGACGTAGAGATTGGAGAGGTACGAGGGGCCATTAAACATATGGCCAGAAATAAGACACCGGGGACGGATGGGTTGCCGATTGAATTTTACTTGACGTACGTCGACGTCTTAGCTCCCAAACTAGTGGCGCTCTATAATCGGGCAAAGCAAGAAGGGTGTTTGCCTGCTCCGATAAGAGAGGCGGTAATTTTTCCACTCCTAAAACCCGGAAAGCCGGCTTGGCATAGGACTGCCTACCGTCCACTCGCCATGCTCAATCTAGATTACAAAATTTTAAGTCGAATACTGGCCTCCCGCCTCCTACCACATATCTCGACGCTAATACACACCGACCAAGCGGGCTTTATCCCCGCCAGGAACACGGCGATGAATATCCGTCCGCTCCTACGGGTTTTAGAGGCGGAGACCTACCAGAAAGAAGAGGCATCTATTTTCGCAGTTGATATCGAAAAAGCATTTGATAGCCTGGAATGGCCTTATCTCTTCAGAGTCATGAGGAAATTTGGGTTGGGGGAGCAGTTTGTAGACTGGACGGCTCTCCTGTACAAGGACTCCACTGCTAGGGTCAGGACGGGGGGACTGATCTCGGATGCCTGCAGGGTGGGCTGAGGAATGAGGCAAGGCTGCCCACTGTCGCCCTTGCTGTTTGCCCTGGTGATGGAGCCATTGGCTGCACATGCTAGGTCGGGGTGATACTACCAGGGATTGCAGGTGTCGGATCAAACTCAATATATAGCACTATATGCAGACGACTTATTGATGTTCCTGGCTAACTCGGGAGCAGCACTTCGGGGAGCTAAAGAACTCCTGAATGCTTTGGGGAGAGTGGTGGGGCTTGGAGTGAATTGGACAAAGTTGTGTCTCTTCCCGACAGGGCCGGACAGAACGGGGCCGCCGGAGACGGAGGGTGTGAAATGGGAGGAAAGGTGTCTGACTTACCTGGGTACCCAAATATACCATACTCAAGGGGACCTGCTGGAGGGCAACATAGGGCGAGCGTTGCGGGCCACCAAAAGCAACTTCGACTTCTGGGGGACCCTCCCGCTGTCGGTGGCGGGCCGAGTCGCCCTTTTAAAGATGGTGACGTTGCCTCGACTCTTGTATTACTTTGGCTCACTGCCACTTTGGATACCACCTCGACTATTCACTCAGCTCAAAACGATGGTCACGGGTTTCTTATGGGGATCTGGGAGACAAAGGGTGGCACTCACTACCATGATGCGGCCCAGAGCGGAGGGAGGCTTTGCAGTGCCAGACTTTGAGGCCTATTATCTCGCAGCGCAGCTGCAGTGGTTCACGAAATGGATGGTGGGCCGACTAAGGAGAACAGACGACCATGGGGGCGGTGACCCGAGCTTGAGGCTATTATCACAAGTGCTGTTGAGACTCCCCACACGGGGTCATTCGGTCCCCTCTGACTTGAGCATAGTGCGCAAGTGCTGGTGTCACGATTCACTCCCTGTGCTCTCGTTCCCACCACCAGGGGGCCGACTTGTGGGGCTTTCCAGTATTCTAATATGCTTCCAGACACTCCCCTGTATGCATATCCTGACTTCTAGGCATTTGGACATCATTTAGGAATTGACATCCGTTCCCAATCCATGCCTGGTTTTGTGGAAGCCAGTCTGCTCATGCTGGAAACTCCATTACCTATAATCCCCTGCTCACTGCTTTGTCTCCACCCCTGCAGGCCAAGGATGGGTGGAGGAATTCAGCTCACCTGTGGCTGGCTGCTGCTAGCCTGCTCACACCTGATGCGCATGAGTACTGTGAGCTCTTTTAAGCCCCAGCTCCTCTCAGTCCAGTGTTGGTCATTGTAGCTGTATACCGGTGAGGCCGATCCTTGTTTCCAGTGTTTCCTGAGCTTTTGATACCCTTGTTTCCAGTGTTTCCTGAGCTTTTGATATTCCTTGATTCCTGAGCTATAGTTAATCCTTGTTCCTTGATTCCTGAGCTATAGCTATTCCTTGTGCCTGAATTAGCACTGCCTGCAGTGCTACCTTGTTTCCTGAGTTCCTGAGCTATAGCTATTCCTTGTGCCTGAATTAGTACTGCCTGCAGTGCTACCTTGTTTCCTGAGTTCCTGAGCTATAGTTATTCTTTGTTCCTGTTCCTGGGCTTCAGCTATTTCTTGTCTCTGATTTGCACTGCTTGCAGTGCTCTCTTGACTCCTTGTTTCCTGAGCTGTAGCTATTTCCTGTTTCCTTGAACCAGTACTGCCTGCAGTGCTACCTTGACTCCTGAGCCTTAGCATTCCTTGTTCCTGACCTGCAGCAGTTTCCCTTCTCCTGAACTAGCACTGCCTGCAGTGCTACCTTGACTCCTGAGCCTTAGCATTCCTTGTTCCTGACCTGCAGCAGTTTCCCTTCTCCTGAACTAGCACTACCTGCAGTGCTACCTTGACTCCTGAGCCTTAGCATTCCTTGTTCCTGACCTGCAGCAGTTTCCCTTCTCCTGAGCTAGCACTACCTGCAGTGCTACTTTGACTCCTGAGCTTTTGCTCAATTCTTGTTCCTGCCCCAGCCCTGCCTTCTATGCTACTTTGTTTTCTTGATTCCTGAACCTGCACTATTCTAGTATACTAGTATACCCTTGTAGCCTCCCCTTCAGTATATCCTTTTCCAGTCCCTGCCTTTCTTCCCATTTCCTTGGTTCCAGTTCTAGTTTGCTGTCTTTCTATTTCTGCTGTCTTGCTTCTGTTACCTTCTATGTTTGTTACCTGCTTTCTGTCAAGTGTGCCCTGTGATTTCCTTCCTTTCCTGTTAAGCACTCCTCCTTGCTAGCTCCTTGTCTATTGTGCTTGTGTTTAGTTCTACCCCTTTGCTGTTACTGCCTTGCGTGTTCCTGTTTGATCGCCAGGATCCGTGGGCACAACTGACTACCTAGGTGGTGTTTCTTGTTCACTGTGAATATTGTCTTTGAGTTACTGTTATAACATCACCATAGGTATAAGCTCCACAGACCCTGCCTTTGCATACATATCCTATATGTGGGTATTTTCAGTCAGTATCTGTAACAGCAATTGTGGGTGAGGAACTTACTGAGCTTCAGTCTTACCGTGTGGAGCTCCTGAGTGCTTTACCCCACATTCCCTTTATTGTTAATGTTGTATTATATATATGTCTTGCACGTCTGTCCTGGGTGTAGTTAGTCTGAATGCTAAATTGCCTTGTCAGTGCCCTTCCTTTCTGAGTCTTAGCCATCTTGTTCCTTTGTACAGGCTTCCCCTTTGGATCCCTTTTCTCCTCTGACTTCCTGTGTGATCCTGGGCAGCTCTGTACTCCTCTCTCTGTGTACGTTTTCTACCCCATTCCCAGTCCTTGCCCAAGTCCCTGACTGTGTTCCCGACATAGTCCCGGACAGTCCCTGACAGAATGACCAACCCACATTTCCAGGGTTACTTGTGAGGTTTCTTTGCTTTCAGTTAGCTACCATATTTCTGTTACATTTGTGTGTGAAAATATTGAAGGTGTGTCCTAATGAGAGGTTTAAGAAAGAAACACACCAGTACATCATTTAGGTTTGTGCAGGGCAATTCCCCAGTGCCCAATAACGAGAGGCATTTAGTGTCTACTTTACAGTTTGTTCACCCTAGTCCTGAAACAATGAATCCTCTTATGAGAAATGGACATTTACGTTCTGAATATTTTACTCATTGGCTCTCAAACACCTCTTTGCCAGATCCGGACTTAATCTTCTATTCTGATCCAGATTCAATGTCTGTGTCAGCATTGCATAAGGAGAATGCTACCTTACTCAGTTTGCTGAACAAGAATTCTGAATCTCGCACGTCTGCTGTAAGTGGTTGTAAAATACAGTATTCAACCACACAACCAAAGAAAGAGCAGATGCATTTTATAACCTCTGGTCTCCATTCAAATAATGTTACCCAGTCTTGTAGTCCAGTAAAGAGCACAGTCCCGGATACTAAAGGGACCTTATTAGATACCACATTCAAAGTAAACAATAATCAGTTTAACAAAAGAGAGAAAAGACCTACTAGAACACAGGTGGCTAATAGCCACTTTGAACAAAATCCAAGGTATAGCTCTGTTTGTTGTGAAGTTGCCAAGTCTACCACTGTCCTTGTAGAGAAAGATCTGCAGTCTTCACAGGATATAATTACATCTAAGATTCTTGCATTACAACGAGAGAATAAAATGTTTCAGACTCTGTTAAAAAATTATAACCCACAGTTCAAGTGGGAATCTAAAACCCCTATAGAAAACAACTTTTCCACCTCTATGTTAGCCTCCTTAGAAATGGAGAATGAAGCCTTGCGCTCTCTTTTGCGTTCCCCTAAGAGCTGGTCCAGCAATTGTGTGAATAATACTGTGGCTGATCACTCGGATTCCATGCAGAAAAGCCATAGTACCTTGTCTCACAGTGCAGTTAATGAAAGTATATGTTTGAAGTCTGAATTTTGTGTTTTGTCTTCTAGTGCAAAATTACATCTAGGCGCTACATCTGAGATGTGTCCCGCCACTTTTCAGGAACACCAAATGCCAGGCAAAACAAAAAACATCTCTTTGCTTTCTTTTCCTGGTAGTGAGGTCAGTTCTTTCTCAGAGATAACCCATAGACAGGCCATTGACATACAGATAAAATCTGAACCAGTGCCCCACATAATCCCTGATGTGACAATATCTTGTGACTCAGACCACGCTCTTGATTTAACTGCTGTGACTGAAGTCAACCTCCTCGCTGATAAGAAACAAAATCCTGACCCGTTGTTTGCTGTTTTGCCTTCAAGCACACCACATATTGAAAAGTCAGGAAATGATACTTTCTGCTCTGATGCACCTTTACCACCTAGTAATGCAGAAGAAAATTAAATAATGTCCAAAGACCAAGTGATCTCTGACCTGTTTCCTCTGACTAAGACATGTGAACTGCCAAATGGTAAAGGGAGTCTGGTCATCAGAGACTCTAAGATAAGCTGTAATCTTAGCCATCCCGAAGAAAGCGCTTCAGTGTCTTTTAAGGAGCCAAGGAACTGTGAAGATTTCACTATTGACAACAGGGAATCTACTGCTCACGAGGTATTGCCATTCCCAGAATTTAAAGTCTGTCATCCTTGTGCCTCTCTGCCATCAGCTAGTCTGCTTTCAGAGTCTCCAGAGTCCTCAGCCGGCCTGCTGCTTTCAGAGTCTCCAGAGTCCTCAGCCGGCCTGCTGCTTTCAGAGTCTCCAGAGTCCTCAGCCGGCCTGCTGCTTTCAGAGTCTCCAGAGTCCTCAGCCGGCCTGCTGCTTTCAGAGTCTCCAGAGTCCTCATCCGGCCTGCTGCCTCCTGAGCCCAAGCCTGCAGCCTTCCTGCCATCTGAGCCCGAGCCTGCAGCCTGCCTGCCATCTGAGCCCGAGCCTGCAGCCTGCCTGCCATCTGAGCCCGAGCCTGCAGCCTGCCTGCCATCTGAGCCCGAGCCTGCAGCCTGCCTGCCATCTGAGCCCGAGCCTGCAGCCTGCCTGCCATCTGAGCGCGAGCCTGCAGCCTGTCTGCCATTAGTACCGGAGCCTCCAGAATGCCTGCATTCAAAGCCCAAGCCCTCAGCTCACCTTCCTACTAAGTCAGAGTCTCCAACCTGTCTGACTTCAGAGTCAGAACTTCCAGGCTGCCTGCCTTCAGCACCAGAGCTTCCAGGCTCCCTGCCTTCAGCACCAGAGCTTCCAGGCTCCCTGCCTTCAGCACCAGAGCTTCCAGGCTCCCTGCCTTCAGCACCAGAGCTTCCAGGCTCCCTGCCTTCAGCACCAGAGCTTCCAGGCTCCATGGCTTCAGCACCAGAGCTTCCAGGCTCCATGGCTTCAGCACCAGAGCTTCCAGGCTCCCTGCCTTCAGCACCAGAGCTTCCAGGCTCCCTGCCTTCAGCACCAGAGCTTCCAGGCTCCCTGCCTTCAGCACCAGAGCTTCCAGGCTCCCTGCCTTCTAACCTTGAGCCTCTATCTTGCCTATTTCTTGACCCTGTGCATCCAGTTTGCCAGCCTTCAGAGGTCTCAGTACGTATACATTCAGAGACTGAATCTCCAGCATCAGAGACAAAACTCTCAACATGTAAGCCTCAAGGGCCTGGGTCTCCTGCATACCTGCTTCCAGAGTCTCCTGCATGTGAGTCTTATGTATGTTTTCATCCAGGGCCAGAGCCTCAGGTCTGCTTCTCGTTGTCTCCTTTGTCTTCAGCCAGTTTGTCGTTGACCTCTGTGCCTCCTGCCAATCCGTTATATGCTTTTGACCCTACAGTAAATCTTCCTTTGTTTTCAGAGTGCTACTCTAGCCTGCCATCATCAAGACTTCATACACCTTTAATTCAGGCTTCTAAGCCCCCGTTAGATTTGGACTCTTCAGGTTCGGCCTTCAATACTTCTGTTAAATTACAGCCTATTATCCTACCCTCCAGAACATCACATTTTTCCTGCAGTCCTCTGGTATCTTGCACTACATCTCTGATGGAAATGGACTTATTTCATAGCAGCAAATGCTTTAAATCGAGTCCCAGATTCCGGGAGCCGGTCGTTGGAGGGGGTGTATTGTCACGATTCACTCCCTGTGCTCTCGTTCCCACCACCAGGGGGCCGACTTGTGGGGCTTTCCAGTATTCTAATATGCTTCCAGACACTCCCCTGTATGCATATCCTGACTTCTAAGCATTTGGACATCATTTAGGAATTGACATCCGTTCCCAATCCATGCCTGGTTTTGTGAAGCCAGTCTGCTCATGCTGGAAACTCCATTACCTATAATCCCCTGCTCACTGCTTTGTCTCCACCCCTGCAGGCCAAAGATGGGTGGAGGAATTCAGCTCACCTGTGGCTGGCTGCTGCTAGCCTGCTCACACCTGATGCGCATGAGTACTGTGAGCTCTTTTAAGCCCCAGCTCCTCTCAGTCCAGTGTTGGTCATTGTAGCTGTATACTGGTGAGGCCGACCCTTGTTTCCAGTGTTTCCTGAGCTTTTGATACCCTGGTTTCCAGTGTTTCCTGAGCTTTTGATATTCCTTGATTCCTGTGCTATAGTTAATCCTTGTTCCTTGATTCCTGAGCTATAGCTATTCCTTGTGCCTGAATTAGCACTGCCTGCAGTGCTACCTTGTTTCCTGAGTTCCTGAGCTATAGCTATTCCTTGTGCCTGAATTAGCACTGCCTGCAGTGCTACCTTGTTCCTGAGTTCCTGAGCTATAGCTATTCCTTGTGCCTGAATTAGCACTGCCTGCAGTGCTACCTTGTTTCCTGAGTTCCTGAGCTATAGCTATTCCTTGTGCCTGAATTAGTACTGCCTGCAGTGCTACCTTGTTTCCTGAGTTCCTGAGCTATAGCTATTCCTTGTGCCTGAATTAGTACTGCCTGCAGTGCTACCTTGTTTCCTGAGTTCCTGAGCTATAGCTATTCCTTGTGCCTGAATTAGTACTGCCTGCAGTGCTACCTTGTTTCCTGAGTTCCTGAGCTATAGTTATTCTTTGTTCCTGTTCCTGGGCTTCAGCTATTTCTTGTCCCTGATTTGCACTGCTTGCAGTGCTCTCTTGACTCCTTGTTTCCTGAGCTGTAGCTATTTCCTGTTTCCTTGAACCAGTACTGCCTGCAGTGCTACCTTGACTCCTGAGCCTTAGCATTCCTTGTTCCTGACCTGCAGCAGTTTCCCTTCTCCTGAACTAGCACTGCCTGCAGTGCTACCTTGACTCCTGAGCCTTAGCATTCCTTGTTCCTGACCTGCAGCAGTTTCCCTTCTCCTGAACTAGCACTACCTGCAGTGCTACCTTGACTCCTGAGCCTTAGCATTCCTTGTTCCTGACCTGCAGCAGTTTCCCTTCTCCTGAGCTAGCACTACCTGCAGTGCTACTTTGACTCCTGAGCTTTTGCTCAATTCTTGTTCCTGCCCCAGCACTGCCTTCTATGCTACTTTGTTTTCTTGATTCCTGAACCTGCACTATTCTAGTATACTAGTATACCCTTGTAGCCTCCCCTTCTGTATATCCTTTTCCAGTCCCTGCCTTTCTTCCCATTTCCTTGGTTTCAGTTCTAGTTTGCTGTCTTTCTATTTCTGCTGTCTTGCTTCTGTTACCTTCTATGTTTGTTACCTGCTTTCTGTCAAGTGTGCCCTGTGATTTCCTTCCTTTCCTGTTAAGCACTCCTCCTTGCTAGCTCCTTGTCTATTGGGCTTGTGTTTAGTTCTACCCCTTTGCTGTTACCTCCTTGCGTGTTCCTGTTTGATCGCCAGGATCCGTGGGCACAGCTGACTACCTAGGTGGTGTTTCTTGTTCCCTGTGAATATTGTCTTTGAGTTACTGTTATAACATCAACATAGGTATAAGCTCCACAGACCCTGCCTTTGCATACATATCCTATATGTGGGTAGTAGTATATAACTTCATTCGGTTATTGCAACCATCAAAGTATCAACCAACATCCTATACATCAAATGACCAATGACACAACAAATATATGTACAATAACAACAATAATAGCAGCAGTATGTCCATATTTAAAGTGCATAGTGCCTCAAATTACGCTTCAATTGTAAAAAAATATAATAGCAGCAATAGGTCCATAGTTAAAGTGCATAGTGCTTCATAGATTAGTACAATAACAGCAGCAATAATATCAACCAGCATCCTATACATCAAATGACCAATGACGCAACAAATATATGTACAATAACAGCAATAATAACATCAGTATGTCCATATTTAAAATGCATAGTGCCTCCAAATTACATATCAATTGTAGAAAATATAATAGCAACAATAGGTCCATAAATAAAGTGCATAGTGCTTCATAGTTGGGTAGAATAACAGCAGCAATAATATCATAATTGTTAAAAGACAATAATTTCATTAGCACTATACATATGATCCAACAACAGACAATGCCTAAAAATTACACCTAACAGAACAATACAGAATAAAACAATTCATCAATCAATAAAAGCAATAAAATACATCCTTAATCCTTACACTGATCTAATCTTTAAAATTGCATTGCGCTTATACCAGATAGCCTCTAAAAATTTGCTAACAGCTACAACTATTCTAGGGGAGAGATTAGTTTTTAGAATCCGTAATGCAATTTGGTAATGTACAAGTCCCAATTCCCGGCAAAGCGGAATAATCCACCTCCTACGAGGGGACATATACTCTGGACAAAAAAATAGCAAATGCGATTCATTTTCATCACATTGTTTACACGTTGGGCAAGTCAATTCTGACTGTGCAGGATTCCATTTATGTGTGAATGATCTTATAGGCAAGGTCCCCAAGCGAAACCGTATAAAAAGGCTTTTAGGGAAAGCAAAAGGTATAAAATCCATATAATCTTCCAATAATGGAGTAGATTTAAAATCAAAAAAACTATTGGTCAGAGATCCTACATAATTTTTCCTTAGTACACATTCATTGATAAAATTCCAATAAGTAGTTTTAAGAAGATGCTGATCGACTTTCTTAAGTTTAGTAGGGTCATCCCAAAATCTACCGAGACCTAATCTACTCACCCACGAAAACACGTGTTTAAACCATGGGAGCGATCGAGCACCTGGTATATTTAAAACATCAGTCAGGGATTCTCTATAATCAACTAGCTCCGGTGTACACCAAAGACGAACCCAGTAGATCAAGACTTTCAAAGCCACTAAATCTGATATTCTTTTCAATCCTAGATCTAAATACAATGGAATAAGAGGTGTGCTCTGGGGTAGACATAGCATTTTCCTAACAAAACTGTTTTCTACCAGTGCAAGAGGCTTAGCATCAACATAGCCCCATACTTCAGCTCCATAAAGAGCAGCCCCTTGCGCCTTTGCGCGGTAAATCTCCATAACCGGGGCTACCACATGAGATACCGTTCTCTTTTGTGTTCTCAAAATGGCATTTGACCTATGCTCAATAAGAAATTTACTTTTCATGATCTGATCTAACCACTTAAAATTATCCATAAATCGTACTCCCAAATAATCAAAGTTTTCAACCCTCTCAAGGACGTCTTTTCCAACCCGAATAGTCAGATTACCTTTCTTGACCCCTTACCTAAAATCATAAATTTTGTTTTACTAACATTAAGCTCAAGTCCCCTCTCATTGCAGAACCCTAAAAATGTATTAACCAGGATTTGGAGACCCATAGGGGACTTTGAAATAAGTAGGGAGTCATCCGCAAAAAGCAATATTGGTGTCTTCCTACCGTTTAACATAGGGGAATCATTTACACAGTTTTCTAAGACATTAACCACATCATTTAGATAAAGGGAAAATAAAGTGGGGGCAAGGACACAGCCTTGCCTAACCCCCGCTCAATAGGAATACAATCGGTTAGTTCTCCATTTGGTCCCCAGCGTACTTGAGCATAGTTGTTTTCATGTAATTTACTCAATAAATATACAAGATTACTGGGAGCACCCATATTAATAAGAACCTGCCACAGATTCGATCGAGGAATAAGATCAAAAGCAGCTCTAAGATCAATAAAAGCCACATACAGCACACCCTTACGTAAAAGCACAGTCTTCCAGTACAATAATGTAAATCTAAAAATCTGATCAACAGTACTAATTTTACTTCTAAAACCTGCTTGGAAGGGGAAAGTATTTCTTTTTCTTCCATCCATTCAATTAATTTGTTCAGGATTTGGCGACTAAAAACTTTTTGTGCGTTATCTAGCAGACTAATTGGCCTATAATTAGCTGGGTTATTAGCATCACCCTTTTTGAAAATAGTTATTATCTCAGCCCCCTCCATGAATCAGGGATCGCTCCCCCAGCAGAGATAGCATTCGATAGAAGATTAAAATAGCTTGACCAGATTAACGGCTCTGACTTAAAAAGATCACCCGGGATTTTGTCAGGTCCCGGCGCTTTGGCCATTTTAAGAGACTGAATTGCACAAATTGTCTCTTCAAGACTGAATTTGACAGGGTTATTATGATGTTCTTGCACTATGCATGGCGAAATAGCGTCCTCCACTATATTAGTACCACTGTCAATATCATCAAGCTTCCTTAGCGAATACAATGATGAAAAATGAGCTACCCAGTTGTCAGGTGGTATATTAAAACTTGGGTATTTTACTCCTTCGGAGTGTCTCTGGGCGACCAATTTCCAAAACGATCTACTGTCCTTGGTTTTGTAGCTGCAAGTAGATCCTGCCAAAACTCATCTTCCCAATCTCTTCTAGCCTGTCCAAGCTGTGTTTTATAAAAACCTCTAGCGGTACGAATTTTACCTCTGTCACCCTCATCAATAGCTATTTTTAATAGATTCTTCGCTACTTTACATGCAGGATTAAACCAGTCGTGATACTTAAAGTGTACCGACTTCGTAATAGTCACCTCTCTATAGAATATCTTTTGAAGACCATCAAACAACTGCATATGGACTGATAAAATAGGTATTCCTGCTGGATCTATCCCCTCGTAAGGGTCAAAAGAGGTAATAAACTGTTTATAAACTTTTGAATAAACATCCGGGTTAGCCATAACTTCCGGCCATCTAACAGCACGTCGATTATTGGTAGCCAATGCTACAGGAACGTTTGTAAAAATAGCAGCACACCCAGAAACCAAAAGCTCTCCCGCAAGTACCACTTCAAGAGAGTTATGATCACTATCAGACCTAACGTTGACTTTCATATCAGCTAATAGGGGCCACAATCTCACATCAATTAATACATAATCAATTATACTGGCACACATACCTCTCTTAAATGTTGGTGCACACAGGGGATCAGAGGTAGTACGACCATTTAGGGCTCTAAGACCTCTACCAATGACCAGTGAAACTATCTGTAAAGCACATGATGTGAAATTTTTCCTCAGGGGCACCTGCAATGTAGGAATTCCCCATTGCTCGTCTTCCTCCACAGTAGTCTCAGATAAGAAGGAGCAGGGTTCAAAGCCGGTGTTAAAATCTCCCGCCACTATAATTCTTGTATTCGGGGGTAGTTTATCCAATATAGTGTCCAATAATGCTAAAGTCGTAGACGTATCAATAGATCGAGTTGGCCTTACATAAATATTAAAAATTGCCAAAGAAAGACCAGACGATAAGGTGACTAAAGTTCCCATTAAATCTAGACAGTCTATTTCAATAGTAGTGACAGAGCTAAAGCGACCATTCTTGATCAAAGTTAAAAGTCCACCACTAGCTCTACCAAAATGAAGGGCTGGCTTGGCGTCTACACTGAAGGATGCATATCCATCTATATAAGTTTTCCTATAGCCCAAGTTTCCTGCAATGTGGGTATTTTCAGTCAGTATCTGTAACAGCAATTGTGGGTGAGGAACTTACTGAGCTTGAGTCTTACCGTGTGGAGCTCCTGAGTGCTTTACCCCACATTCCCTTTATTGTTAATGTTGTATTATATATATGTCTTGCACGTCTGTCCTGGGTGTAGTTAGTCTGAATGCTAAATTGCCTTGTCAGTGCCCTTCCTTTCTGAGTCTTAGCCATCTTGTTCCTTTGTACAGGCTTCCCCTTTGGATCCCTTTTCTCCTCTGACTTCCTGTGTGATCCTGGGCAGCGCTGTACTCCTCTCTCTGTGTACGTTTTCTACCCCATTCCCAGTCCTTGCCCAAGTCCCTGACTGTGTTCCCGACATAGTCCCGGACAGTCCCTGACAGCTGGAATAGGTCCCTCCGGCGAGCGCGGATCCGATGCCCCTATGCACCTGACATCCCACTGATCATATGTGAGGCTTTACCCCACGGAGGGAATTGGCGTAGACTGGAGGCCTGGAGAGAAGCAGGAATTTCCACAATAGGAGACTTGTATGAGGAGAATACTATGCTCCCCTTCAATGACCTCCAAGAGCGATATGACCTACCAAGGGGGGGGATTTTCTTCTGCATGCAGCCCTTACAGCAGCCATGCGAAAACACTGGCAGGAAGGGATCGCTGAACCTCAGACATCAACAATTTGCCAATATGTAGTGATAGCAGCTGGAACTTTTAAGGTGGTTACTTGCCTTTATAAGCGCCTAACGCAGGAAATACTGCAGCCTTTGACTGCATTACGCCTCAGGTGGGAGGAGGATTTGGGTGAGGCTATAGACGAGAAGCCATGGGGGGAGCTAGTGGAGAGAGCCTGGAAGAGCTCCAGAAATGCAAGATTCCAGCTGGTCCACTTCTTTGTCCTGCACAGAGCATATCTCACCCCGGGTAAGATCAATGAATACTTTGGTATCCATTCAGCCGCTTGTCCACGATGTAACATGGAGGGTGCAGGGTTTCTGCATATGTTCTGGGATTGCCCAACCCTGAGGGGCTTCTGGGAAGGGGTCACCACAGTTTTGGCGAATACAACGGATAGAGAGGTTGTGGCGGCTCCAGGGTATTGTCTACTGCACTGATTCCCTCACACGGCCAGGAACAAGGTCACAAGCAAGTTTTTGGACTTAGGACTGGTTTTGGCTAAAAGGGATATCACGAGTCATTGGAAGGCGAGGAGTGGCCCTAACATATCCAGATGGACGAGGGAATTTTTAAGGTGGGCAGAATGCGAGGGAACAATCAGAATGCAGATGGCAAAAAGGACAGGGAGCGAGAAAACGTTGGAAGCGGCTAGGGCATGGGTAGCACTAGTGGAGCTCCTGAAACACCCAGATGAGGACAGGGAAGATAGCATAGTTGGAGAGGGCCCTGATAGTGGCGACTGATCATCCGTCACTGCCTCCGTTCCTGATTGATGGTCACACATCAGACCTGGCCCACCATCTTGTATCCCCCGCCAGCGATTCCAATGGCACACTCTTGGTGGAGCAGAGAACAGGTCACCCTCTGGTCTGACCCTAGGGCACAAATATATGGGCTGATAGTAAGCGGCATGCCTGGGGGGTGGGGAGGGCGTGAGTTTGGGGAGGGGTGGATTGGAGTTGGAAGGGAAGCACAAAGTATGAAAGCAGAGATCCTAGTGGATTGATAACAATTGTATTAAGTTGACGCTAAGTAAGGGTTCGGGGGTTGGACTGTTACTTTGATGAATACTATTCTCCTGTCCCTCAAGTGAGAGGAATGGACAATTGTAATTGAAGAGATTGCTGTTATTGTGATTACTTGCTTCCTTATGCTTGTTGGCGTGTCCTATATTGTGCCAATGAACCCTGAGACACATTATGATATGCAACTTGAAAACTCAATAAAGTCTGTTTAAAAAAAAAAAATTGCTGATCCTAAATTGGGTTTTGCTGTTTTGGAGTCATTGTATTTATTAAAATGTACATTTTTTTCTAAATTGGTTTGGGGTTTTTCTTGTATTGTGTATTCGCTTTATTACTGTTTCAGTGCTGCATAAATACTTTACACATTGCATCTAAGTTAAGACTGACTGCTTTTGTGCCAAGCTACCAGAGCGTTAAGCACACGTTTATTTAGTGACTTTTGTGGTCCACCCTGAAAAGGGTGGGGATTATTATTTGAGATAGGTTTTCACTCTCCTCAAATAATACTCCAATTTCTTACACTATGGCCACTATTACATGCCCCCTGCAAGCCCCCCCCTGCATACATTAGCACACAAGCAGGCACATATTCAAAGAGACAAGTGCAGGGGTGCATGCATGCATACACACACACACTCACAAACAAAAACTTGGTCACTCACACAGGCCCACACTCACACATGCACCCTCCCACCAGGAGATACATTCAATCTTTCTGCCCCTGCACTGGCTCAAAAGTGCAAGTGGAACTGGGAGGCGGGAACTGAGGTTTGCAAAAGAAAACAGTTATGTGCTACAAGACAGTGCTTAATCTGTAGGAAAATAAGCGGCCACAAGTTGTTCTCAGAGCAGGGCCGGTTCTAGGGCGGTGCGATCGGTGCCACCGCACCGGGCACTGACTTAGGATAAGGGCGTCATTTTTGCAAGTATATTATCAATTAAAAAGCACCTGCTGCCGCGTTCCTGGCCTCCAGCAATTTTCAGGAATCAATTAAAATGTCAAGATAACTCCGGTGATTAATCGTCTTCCTGGAAAGAGATGGAGGTTTGTCTAGTGAAAGTTTTGACTCATCCAAAGGTAGTGCAGAGGGTTAAAATGCCTGCTGCTAAGAACGTGTACAATGCAGATCACAAAGTACATGTAATGTAAATAGGTCAGTGGGTTACAGCTTCTGTGAGAGAGCTCCTTTTGTTACTTGTCGTTTGTAAGTCAAAATCCTAATATAGAACATTGAGGGCCAGATGTACGACGGTTTTTAGCGTGCGCAAACGGGTTTTAGACCTGTTTGTGCACGCTAAAAACCTTGGGCCCATGTACAAAACCTATTTTGTGACTCGTTAATCAATTAGCGACTCGCAAAATAGGTTTTGCAACTCGCTGTTAGGAAGGGGAGTTCCCTTCCTAATAGCGACTCATGAGCCATGTATGAATGTTTTGCAACCGCAATTGCAGTCGCAAAATACTCGCAAATTACCACCTACTTCAAGTAGGTGGTAATGCAATCGCAAATGGAAATGGGTCCCCAGGGGATCCCTTCCCCTTTGCAAATGCATGTAAAAATATTTTTTAAGGGCATGCAGTGGTTCCAGCCATGTGTGAATGTTTTGTGACCGCAATTGCGGTCGCAAAACACTTGCAAATTACCACCTACTTCAAGTAGGTGGTAATGCAAATGCATGCGAAAATATTTTTTAAGGGCAGGCAGTGGTCCCAGGGACCATTGCCTGCCCTTAAAAAATGAAACGAAAACGTTTCATTTTTATTTTTTTAAATGCATCCTGTTTTCCTTTAAGGAAAACGGGGTGCATTTAAAAAAAAAAAGCTGCTTTATTTGAAAGCAGTCCCAGACATGGTGGTCTGCTGAGCCCAGCAGGCCACCATCCCTGGGAGGGCCAGCCATTCCCAATAGGGTCGCAAAATGCGAGTGCCTCATTAATATTAATGAGCCTCGCATTTTGAGACCCCATTGGGAATCGCAATCAGTGTCTCTGACACTGTTGTACATAGTAAATTGCGAGTCGCAATTTGCGACTCACAATCGAGCGCAAATTGCGAGTCGCAATTTACTAGGGTCGTACATCCGGCCCTGAGCTATTAACTTTCATCAAAGAGCTGCGTGTAAACTGCAAGGTATATGTTAGAGCTATATGTTTTTTGCCCAGTCTTTCATTATCATAATCTTGCCAAAAGGGTTCATTTGGGTAGAAAACAATTCTTATTAATAAAGAGAACCCCTAACAATGGTGTTACATTTTAAATTCAGAATTCGTGCTTTTCCAGAATAAGGACTCAAACTATATTGTCTACCAGTATCAATGACATGTTACTCCTACACTACACCTTGTAGTCCTGTCTGATGTAACATTTCCTATACACTGATTTACAAACATATGATTGTCTCTGTGCAATGTGTGTGTGATGTAAAGTGCTCTGACACCTTACACTGGTATGAGTGGTGCGATAAAACTAAATGATTCCGAGAGAGAGTGGTTCTGGAGACTTGAGGGGTACTGTTAAAGGGTGGTGGTGAGAGAATCCGTGGCAGAGGTGGTCATTGGGGGGCATCAACAAACATTGTCGCACAGGACGCTCCCAGTGTTAAAGCCGGCCCTGTCTCAGAGGCAAATGCTTGCCCTGATTGCCACTCCTTGCCGCAAACACAACAGTCCAGCACAAAAAAACCCACACATTTCTAACAGGCAAAAACAGAAACTCAACGCATTCATAACCTCTACACAACCTACCGTTAGCAAAATATTAATTCCTAACGAGCAGTAAACTAGAACTCCAGATTAACCACTTTATAACCAAAGTTAATAGTCTTATTCAGTCAAGCTCCACATTACCCAAACTGATCTTCAAGGCGATGCACTCCCTGACTTTATTTTCACTCTTTAAAAAAGGTGATTTGCACCAATGACCTCAATAAGATCACTCTACTAAACAAGCAACTGTATATCACCTAGAAAGTTAATATGTTGTGATCACTTTACCTAGTCAAAATCCTCCTCAGGGATCTCTTTCTACAAAAAGACTTAGTTAGGCTACAATATCTGCCAGCAATGCACACCATTAGGGCACTTCTCCAGGCTAAAGCCTCCCACCATCAAATATTGAATCTAGGCATCCCACCGACCACAAACCCACTCCTCAATGGCTGCTTCTGTCAAACCAGCATAAGGCGCTGTGCTGAAAAACTCGGTAGTCTAACACCTAAAGACACTCTCTTTGGCCCTTTCTGTTTTGAACCTGAAACCGAAACATCCCTCCGTACATGAACTTCTTCACATTAAAGAAAGGCCTTTCATGACCAGGCCATTAAGACGCCTTGTACCTACAAACTCTCTGAATTGCCTGCCAAGTGCAGTAGTTGTAGGAAGGTAGGATCTGACTGCATGGTTACCCTACACCTTTTGCCTGGTGTTTTGCTGGTTTTTTACTAGTCTGACTGGGATCCTTCTAATCAGGACCCCAGTCTATCTGCTTTCTCCCTAAAATGTTATTCATGTACTTAGGTACACTCCAGATTGGATACCGGGGTACCCTTGTCAGTCCCTAGTATATGGTACACATGTACCCAGGGCATAGGTACCCCAGAGGCCTCCCATGGGCTGAAGCATGTATTATGCCACCCATGAGAGGCCATGCAAAATGGAACTACAGGCCTGCCATTGCAGCCTGTGTAAGACGGTGCATGAACCACTTACTTTAGATATAGGTTTACTATATCTATGTCACTACACTTAAAACCTATAAGTCACCCCTCTAGCAGGCCTTAACAATCCTGAAGGCAGGGTGCTGGGTTTTATGTGAGAGGGTGCCCCTGCATGAGCAGAGCCCCTCTGCAGCCTTTGGAGACCATTCTCCCGGGTTGTCGGTGACGCAGCCAGACATATGGGTAGAGGTGCATATATGCTCGTGTAAAATGCTATCTCGAAAATGGCTGCAACAAACCATGTTGTGTTTGGTATCAAACACCTTGGAATCATACCTCCACACCGGTAACTGGTGTGAGAGGTATGATTCCACCCTTCAGAAGCGAGCTTTGTGTGGTCCCTGGTCTTCCCGGTACCAGCCTTCTCGACCTGGACACCACAAAATGGTTGCTGCCGACCAGAGACATATTCCTGCCCTCCTGCTGCTGAGCCAAGCTCGAGCAGAGGAAGGCAGCACAATAGGCATCCTGTCACAGGGAGGTGTGACCACCTCCCAGACAGGATTTAGTGTATTGGGGCTGGGTGGGTGCACTTCCAAAGTGCCTGAAAGTCTGCATCTGGGGCACAATTGGTGTCCCAGTGCATAGTCCAGTTCAAACCAGTCCTGGGAGCCGTTGGCTCCTGCTCTGGCGCAAAACTGGACAAAAGACAGGGGAGTATCCTCCCCACTGTCCTGACCCTCCCCTGGGAGGGTCCCCTGAATCTGTCCAACCCTCTCCTGTGGGTACAAAAGAGCTTACCTGGCTGTAGGACCCTAGATTCGATGTGGACAAGATTCTGATCAAGAAATCACTGACCTTCGGCCGTCTGGACACTCTGGACTTCACTGGACTTCGACTGGGCCCTACTTCATCTCCCTCTCCGTCCAAAGCATCGTCTGTGCCTGTGCACCATACAGGCTCTGTGCAGAACCTATGTAGCATCAAGGACAACTGAAGCTATCTCCCTTGGGGTGAAGGAGTCACTCCCCTGCATTCGCAGGCACCATAATGCAACATACCAGTCGGCTGATCCTGAGCTCCTGCGGACTCCAAAGACTACAGCAACACAGGAGGTGGGTTCCTACATTCCTTGAGGTTGAGCTGCCCTGTCACCAAGTTTGAGGCCAGTATCCCTCGTGGGGACCGCATAACCGAACCCCTGTGCACCGCATACTTTTGCAAGTGCATATGCTTGTTGGTGTTCCCCAACTAAGTGTATTGGGCTATCAATAGCCGCAGCCTCTGCGCACATTTTGTACAAAAGACTTTGGCCTCCTCGCACCCTGTGCCCTGCCAGCTGTTACTTTGTGAAATTGCTAGAGGTCCCCTCGCGACTCCTGTGCCTTCGGCCTGTGGGTCCATTTGAAGGACAACACTGCTTTTCTTGGGCTCCCCTGGTTGCTCCAGGCCTGCCCTGACTCCCCTTGCTGTGGTGAGTCCCCTGGTCCTTGCTGGGCCAGACCGTAACCTTCTTTGACCTTCTTCGTGGGTTGCCGCGGCCAAGGCTTGTTGGTGCTCCCGCTGGACACCAACCCCTCAGCACTCAACATCCTTCGTGGGACAGCTGGTATCCAGCTCCTGGTTGTCCTCGACTTCTCCTGGTCACTGCAGCTGTAGAGTCTAGGTCTCCATCTTCACACCTGAAGCACACGACATCGGTGGACATTCGTCTACCGAGCCCCTGGTCACTCCTGAGTGACCCAGACTCTGTCCCCTCTGCTTTCAGGTTCCTTCCATCAAGAATCCACCTGTGGGTTCCACCGGACACTTTTCTTCTTTCCAGCAGTGGCATTTCTTTGAAGACTCCCATTGAGAACGACCGTGGTTTCCGACGCCACTTCGACCCTATGCACCCGGCTTCCCTGGGATAGGTAACTCTGGTACTTCAGTATCCACGGGTGGGGTGACTCCCCAACCTTCTTGGTTCCAAAGGGTTTCTTCGTAATCCACTGGGAAGGGTCCTTAAACGTGAAAACCTCAACCGCGACTCTCCCATTGACTTGTACGTAGCACGCGGTTGTGTTCTCACACTGCACCCGTCCTCCCTGGGGTCCCTACTTACTCACCTTGGGTGGTTCCTTGGGATCCCAGCGATTCTACATCCTCTAGACACTGTCTTGACTCGAGTCATGGTTCTTATACCCTTATTTTAGTATATGGTTTGGTCTCCCCCTGGAGCCCACTGTGTATTAGTGCTACTTACGATTGTTTCTGTGCTACAGTATTGTGTGCTTTGTGTTTAGCTGCGTGTCGCAGATACTGTGAGGTATTTAAGGTGTGTTATAATAATAAATACATATTTTTATAACTACTGTGTGGTTCTTCTTTCATTTAACCAATACATTAAGGTTGCATTCTGGTAAAACAAGCTGCTTAACATTCCTTCAAGACTAAGCCTGAACACACGCTGCTCTCCACAGCTACCACTTGGATAGCTTTCTAAGGTTATTTTTGACCTCTTAAATCACCATAAGGGTTGTTTGGACTGGTGCAAGGTGCCCACTTTAATTAGTGGACAGCATATACCAGGCCAACTTCTCACAGTAGTTATCATCATCATCATCATCATTAATACCCTGATAGGAGTGCCTCATAAAACTTGCAAAGCCAAGATCATAAAACCTTGTCCACCGGCCCTCATCCCACTCATCACCATTGGTCAATGCCCCAGAGTTACTTAGACATGCTTTGATTACTCCATCGCTAGCCAAATCTACTGAAGACCCAGGATCTTTTGCCAGCTGTCACCCTTTTTCTATTCTTTTTTGCCTAGCCAAAATTCTGAAATCGGTGTTGAACATGCACCTTTCAGTTTACTTTGATAATCACACTTTCTTCAGTGACTTCTTGTCCATGATCTGGTCTCCTAGAATACTGAGTCATCCATCAGCAACATCTGAGAAAATCGACTTTCAGCTCTTTACAAAGGCAAATCTTAATCACAGATCCAACTCGCCCTCTCAGTGGGATTTCAATTTTGGTTGTGCGAAGTTTTCATTAGAGAAGCAGAGTATTATGGACCTCCCGATTATTAGACTATCAGTCACTCACCTAGTTTCTGGCATTTCCTAGGCCTGGGGTCTCCAACCTTTTGTGTGATAAGAGCTACTTATGTTCAATGAAAATGATTGTGAACTACTAATATTAGTGCTGTGATAGTGGCCACATCAGACAAGATTAAGTTAGTGTCACCACATGCAAGATTACTTGAGGTGATCCCCTCAGTGAATCAGAGAGGGTTACAGCAGTAATGTAGAAAAGGCTTTGGCAATTTGAAATGCCTCTACATGGGTAGTCTATAATGGCCAAAGATGCAATGCCCCTGGCACGAAAGTAATAGTAGTAATAAATCTCATCACATGATGTACCACTCTACAAATCAACTTGAAACATATTTTAGAAATCCAGCCTTTTTCTCCAAAGATCAGCTTATGAGTTTTGAAAATAAACACATTTGTGTCTTGAATACACAATTTCAGCATACATAATTTCAATCAAGCAAAAGGTTCTAATTTAGTAGGCTGTGTTGCGCACAGGAGAGCTACTTACAGGTAACCGGTGAGCTTCCAGTAGCTCACAAGCCACTCATTGGAGAAGCCTAGGCAAAAGCACACACACAGTGCTCTCTTGTGACTGTTAGTTGCATGCATGAACGTTTTGTATGGAAGTGCATTCCAGGCTTATTTTTCCTCTGAGGAATTGGAAACTATTGCGCTGGTAGCTCACTATCAATTTGTATGCCAGTGTATGGCCTGCTTAGCTTTTCCCCAAGAGTGACTCAACTCAAATAACACTCAAGTAAAAAATATTCCCGAAAGTCTCGGTTTTCTTGTACAAACTCCACCACACTGAGATATGGAGAACTATGCATATTGTGTATAGAAAGCAGTTATGCAACTTCGCACACCCTTACATTTAACACAATTTAAAAGACTTTACTCTTGGGAGGATAGCAATTACGGTTGGTTTGTTTATTTTGTATGTTTTGTGTCGGGCCTGGCTTCTGTTTTGTATAAACTCTGATAAAAAGTTTCACAAAACAAAAATACATCCAGCGGCTTCTTATTAGCCAAGCACAATGTAAAAACCTGCTTGAAAAAAACACAGTAAGTGGGGAAGTATCAGATTGAAGGGCTCCTAAAGCAGGCAAATAATGCTGAAAAGTCCGAATTAAGACATACTGGGCGAATCCACTTGCTTTCTTGCTGCATTCTATGCTGGACAAAAAAATAGCACATACTCAGTTTTTTCTACTTTCTTTCTATTACACAAGGAACAGAACCTATTGTTGGCATGATGTGGTATCTTCCTGTTGTGTTTATAATGTTCCCTTGTTACCTGGTTCCTAGCTGCTCAGTCAGTGTGAGTGTTTTGTGTGGAATGTTGGTGTGATGGACATGAGTGGAATGCTTGGGTGCCTGGTGTGAGTGTTGACAGTTAAAGATGCGCTGAGCAGCAGGGAGCTGCTCCTGGTGGGGCTGCTACCACTGATGTTATGGACTTAATAAATAACTTACAAAGACACTACTCGGCTACGTCTACTACTTCACCTCACTTCATCACTACATTTTGGAGATGATCTGGAGACAAACTCATGCCTTACGTGTCCTCTCAAGGAAGATAAAGATGACATGCCAGACATGTCTTCATTGTGGAAGGAACCTACGGAAATGGCTGTCACAGACAGCGTACATTGCAGTTCCTGGAGGATGTGGTTTACAAATGACCACACTGGCAGAGCGAGTACATTTCCAAGAGGAAATGTGGATACAAAAGAAACAAGATCTACTAGAATCAAGTTGTACAAGAATCAAGTGTAACTGGAGCAGCACGCCTCGCAGCCTCACCAGTTTCCTTCACACCGGACAGCCCCAGCTTAGGCATGCTGCACTCTCTAACATCTTTTAGGACATGTAGCTACACCGGTCGGGTGTATGCTCACTACAACAGGTGTTGGCAGCTACTTTTGCTCAACAGAATTTCAGCTTGTGCCTGTCAATCAATCAATCAATCACAAGATTTGTAAAGTGCACTACTTACCCGCGAGGGTCTCAAGGCGCTGAGGGAGAGGAGGAGGGGTGTTGCCGCTACTGGTCGAATAGCCAGGTCTTGAGTCGTCTCCTGAAGGTCAGCAGGTCTTGGGTCTGTCGTAGGTTGAGGGGAAGGGTGTTCCAGATCTTGGCGGCGCAGTGAGAGAAGGATCTTCCTCCGGTGGTGGTTCTCCGGATGCGCGAGACGGTGGCCAGGGAGAGGTCGGCGGAGCGGAGTTGACGGTTGGGAACGTAGAAGGAGAGTCGACTGTTGAGGTAGGCTGGGCCGGTTTTGTGAAGTGCCTTGTGTGCGTGGATCAGGAGTTTGAAGGAGATTCTCTTGTCGACGGGGAGCCAGTGCAGGTTTTTCAGGTGGGGGTGATGTGGCTGTGGCGTGGAATGTCGAGGATCAGGCGTGCAGAGGCGTTTTGGATTCCTTGCAGTCGTTTGATGAGCTTGGTCGGGGCTCCTGCGTAGAGGGCATTTCCGTAGTCGAGTCTGCTGCTGACGAGGGCCTGGGTGACTGTTCTTCTCGTGTCTGTCGGGATCCACCTGTAGATCTTGCGGAGCATGCGGAGGGTGTTGAAGCAGGAGGAGACTGCGTTGACTTGCTTGGTCATGGTGAGCGTTGAGTCGAGGTTGACTCCCAGGTTGCGTGCGTGGTCGGTTGGTGTCGGGGGTGCCCCTAGTGTCTAGGGCCACCAGGAGTCGTCCCAGGCTGATGGTTTGGAGCTGAGGATGAGGATCTCCGTCTTGTCTGTGTTCAGCTTAAGTCGGCTGCACTTCATCCAGTCGGCGACGGCTTTCATTCCTTCGTGGAGGTTGGATTTGGCGGTGAGGGGGTCCTTGGTGAGGGAGAGGATCAGTTGAGTGTCGTCGGCGTAGGAGATTATGTTGAGGTCGTGCTGTCGGGCGATGCGTGCGAGTGGAGCCATGTAGATGTTAAACAGTGTCGGGCTGACGGAAGATCCCTGCGGTACGCCGCAGATGATCTCGGAGGCTTCGGATCGGAATGGGGGGAGGCGGACGCTCTGGGTTCTGCCGGAGAGGAAGGAGATGGTCCAATCCAGGGCCTTGTCTCGGATCCCTGCGTCGTGGAGGCGTGTGCGTAGTGTGCGGTGGCAGACAGTGTCGAAGGCGGCGGAGAGGTCCAGGAGGATGAGGGCCGCCGTCTCGCCGTTGAAAGCAGGATCCTGATGTCGTCTGTGGCGGCGATGAGGGCGGTCTCGGTGCTGTGGTTGCTACGGAATCCTGACTGGGAGGGGTCCAGGATGCTGTTGTCTTCGAGGTTACGGGTGAGCTGTCTGTTGACGATCTTCTCGATGACCTTAGCTGGGAATGGAAGCAGGGAGATGGGCCGGAAGTTCTTGAGGGCGCTCGGGTCCGCCTTGGGTTTTTTGAGTAGGGCGTTGATCTCGGCGTGTTTCCAGCTCTCTGGGAAGGTCGCGGTCGCGAAGGAGAGGTTGATGACGTTGCGCAGGTGGGGTGCGATGGAGCTGCCGGCTTTGTTGAAGATGTGGTGTGGAAAAAGGTCTGATGGGGAGCCGGAGTGGATTGTGCCCATGGTCTTGTTTGTGTCCTCGGTGTTCACGTTGACCCAGGCTGTCAGGGGGTCGTGGTCGATGGGGTGCGGCGGGTCTGATGTGCCGGGGCCTGTTGGGGTCGTCCGGGAGTCGAAGCTGTCGTGGATGTCAGCGATCTTGCGGTGGAAGAAGGTGGCGAGGGAATCACACAGGGCTTGCGACGGCGGGATGTCGTTGGCGTTGGAGCTGGGGTTGGAGAGTTCCTTCACGATGCTGAAGAGCTCCTTGGTGTTGTGTGCGTTGTTGTCGAGGCGGTCTTTGAAGGAGGTCCTCTTGGCGGACCTGATGAAGTGATGGTGGTTGCGGGTGGCGTCTTTGGGGGCTGCGTGGCTGTCCGGCGTCTTCTCGCTGTGCCATTTGTTCTCCAGTTTCCGGCAGGTGCGCTTGGATGCTAGGAGTTCCGGGGTGAACCAGCTGGCTCTCTTGCTGGTGTCTTTGTAGGTTGGTTTTTTCAGCGGGGCTAAGGTGTTGGCGCAGTCGTCCATCCATCGTCTGAGATTGCGGGCGGCGGCGTCGGGGTTGAGGCGTCGGTGGGTGGGCTGAGTGCGAGGTTTGTCTGGAGTTGGTCTTCGGTGACTTTGCTCCAGCATCTGCGGGGGATCTGTAGGGTGCGGTGGTGTGTGGTGGGTTTCCGGAAGGTGAAGTGGATGCAGTGGTGGTCGGTCCAGGTGAGTTCGGAGGTGTGGCTGAAGGAGACGTGGGAGCTTGAGGAGAAGATGCTGTCGAGCGTGTGTCCGGCGATGTGGGTCGGTGTCGTGACGAGCTGTTTCAGTCCGAGGTTGGCGAGGTTGTCGATCAGGGTGGAGGAGTTGCTGTCGTTGTTCTCCAGGTGAAAGTTCAGGTCTCCGAGGAGGATGTAGTCGGTGGAGGTTAGGGCGTGCGTGCTGATGAAGTCGGCGATGGAGTCGCTGAACTGGGGTCGGAGTCCGGGGGGTCTGTAGATGAGGGTGCCTCTTACGGTGGTGTTGGGATCCGTGTGGATCTGGAAGTGCATGTGTTCGGCGGTGCTGAGAGTGTCGTCGGTGCTGTTTGAGACCTTGATGGTGTCTTTGTGGACGATGGCGATTCCTCCTCCGATTCCGTTGGTGCGGTCTCTGCGGGTGATCTTGTAGCCGTCGGGGATGGCTATGGCGATGTCGGGTGCGGAGGATTCGTTCATCCAGGTCTCTGTCAGGAAGGCGACGTCTGGTGATGAGGTGTCGAGTAGGTCCCAGAGCTCGACGGCGTGTTTGCGTGCGGAGCGGGTGTTTAGTAGGATGCACCGAGCTCAAGTATTGCTAGAAATCTGATCTATGGTACAGTCTCCTTCACAGCATGTGCCTCTAGTGTTCATTCATCTGAGATTAAAAATAAATTCTAAAGGGAAGAAGTTTTACAAGTGCTGCATTTTTTATGCTGCTTAGACATTCATAGTGTGCACAAGATGAGTTCTCACTCGAAGTTTTGTCAACATGATGCTGCTGTTTTCTATGCGGCGTTACATCTAGAAGCAAGTATACAGTATTTTTTTTTATTATCACAATGTGGTCTTTGGACTGGCATCAGGAGGGAGCCATCTGCGGTGAGAAATTTATTGTGGTGAGTTTTTGTATGTCATCACGTTTTTTTTTGTGTGGTGAGGGCAGTTAAACCATCACTGTGCGGTTTCAAATTAGTAGCTCGAGTCCTTCAAAGCACGCACAGTATTACCTGGCAAATGGGATCGTGTGGATGTGCTGCAGGGCCTTCGGTGAGGACACTGTTGCTAAGCAGCAAATCAAGCTGCTTGCAGACGCTATCAAGCACGGTGCGCCTAGAGCCACTCGGTGCACGTCATCTCTACGTGCCGCCATCTTGGAGTTGCGAGTCTACGCAGTTCACCAGGTTTCTCTTGGACGCTGTTCATTTTTTTATCTGCAAATCTGTCATCGTCAAGCCCGCGCAGGTTTAGCCGTCTGGTTTGCGGTGTAAGTAGTGTTTTTGCTTTCTTGTTAGTGTGCCTGCATTTGCTGTGTCACACGTTGGCTGCCGCTCAGCGTTGTGGGTCATTCTGGACAGCATACAATAACTCGTCGATTTAGAGCAACGTCAGGATTTGTAAGTACTCTTTGACCCTTCTTTCGTATTCTGCGGGGTGATGCGCACACCTTCTTTTTGAGTCATATTGTGTGCGGTGACGCGCACACCTTTAATAGTTTACTATATTAAACAACAGGCTGGTTCACATCACACATGTGTGGAAAGTCAAATTACAAGGACCAACTTGTGCCAGTCTGTTCAGTGACAGTATCCCGTGTTTCCAGCAAGAAAGTTTTATTTCTTAACTCAAGACTATGCATTTCTATATGTAATGAGCACGCTTCTTACATTGTGCTGGCAAAGTTGCAAATTGTTTTGAACTTGTGGGTATCTCAGCTGTCTTTCTTCAGGGTTGTTGTTACATCCTAGGTATGCTTTTTTTTTTTGTCTCCAAGCTTCTCAGAGTTGCCATCTTATGTATGGTCTTTTTTTTGTTTCATTGTACATCCTACACTACTTTTATACCCACATGGAATTGCGTTCTGGGTGTCATAGGCCCAGTTACTCAGGTTATTTTTCGGACCCTTACATGAGGGATCTGTCAACGGTGTGTAAGTCACCCTGTGCTACACGTTTGTGTTTATATGTGTAAGTCACTCTGTGCTGCATGTTGTTCCATGGTGTGTAAGTCACCCTGTGCTTCACATGTTTATTTGGTTTGGTGTACAGTGTGTAAGTCATCCTGTGCTTCACGTAGTATGTCTTTTTACCCTTATAGGAGGGGTGGCTTAATGGGTTTGCAGTATGGGTCACAGTCCCATTTTTCCAAGTTTTGTCCCTTACATAAGGGGTGGCAAGTTGGGCTTAAGTCCCTTCTTAACAGCTTCAACTGTTTTGTTCCTTACATGAGGAATCTATACATGGGTGCAGCCCACCCATAGTGTTAGAGTTCTGGAGGTGCGTTACTCCCGTTTTTCTTATCACAGTGCTTTGCCCTGTTTTGTGGTGCAAGGTTGGATGCTCCTATTGCATCTTTCATCAGTCTATTATACGTGTCTATCCATGTGCTGTTATCTCACTTTGTTCTTGTGAGTTTAACGTTCTGGAATCTATTCTTTTTGTTTTTAATATTAAGGGGGAGGATGGGTGATATTTCGTTAGTATCTATTCATTCTTCTTTCCTCCTGTGTTTAGTCTTTGTTCCCTCTCGTGATGTGGTGTTTTATCCTGCATTCCTGGGTTCTAGACTATTTCCTTCATTTTTATTGTTGTGCTTAGTTGTTTCCATTTGTGTATGGTTTATTTATTTTTCAATTTTAAGGGGAGAAGATATGTGGTATCTTCCTGTTGTGTTTATAATGTTCCCTTGTTACCTGGTTCCTAGCTGCTCAGCCAGTGTGAGTGTTCTGTGTGGAATGTTGGTGTGATGGACATGAGTGGAATGCTTGATCGTCTGGTGTGAGTGTTGACAGTTGAAGATGGGCTGAGCAGCAGGGAGGCTGCTCCTAGTGGGGCTGCTACCACTGATGTTATGGACTTAATAAATAACTTACAAAGACACTACTCGGCTAGGTCTACTACTTCACCTCTGTGCATGGAACTTCATCACTACACATGACCAGCATTTCACTTTGATATAAAACTTTTAATACAAAGAGTTCCAAAGTGAAAATTCATAAAAAGTGTTTTAGATAGCAATGAATGTATATCATCCACAAATGTTTCAAAAGAAGGTGAGGGGTTTAATTCTAAATGTTTGGCTGTTAGGCTCACCTCAGCTGCCGTCATGTATTGTGGCTGACTATGTAATTCCAATAAAGGTTTTTTTTACAGCACCTTTTGAAGCAGAGGCTTTCGAAGCCTGATCAAAACACATGTTCTCCAAATCCAGTATATACAACCAATATCTTATGTGGCAAAGCCAGGAAAGAGTGGCCAAAGTATCAAGGTTTACCTCCTTAGGAATGGCAAAAGAGGTATTGGTTCACTGGAACGAGCTAGGGCTTGGGAAGCCTTGGTAGATAGCCTAAAGGAATCCGAGCTCACATCAGGGGAGACGTCCCTAGAGAGGGGGTCCCCCCAGAGAAGCCCGGAACATCTAGATGGGGGGGAGGACACAGAACACATCTGAGGAGGCGAGGGCTGACTACAATCTTGGGCCAATACCGGAGAAATAGAACACCAGGAACATGGGCGGGAGAACGGAGGGCCACAAACAATCTAGGATATGATTATAAAATCTGGCTGGAGGACATCTGTGAAAGGGGGTGGGAGGAAGGGAGTTGGGTATTAAACTAGGTATAAGGGGAAATGCATTTGAACCAGAATGGCATTGCCCATCCAATTGCCGAATAGACTCAAGTAGGCCAAGAGGCCATGTTATGAAAATGTTATTGTAATTACAATGGAAATGTGATGAATATTGCTTGTGTCAACAAAAACCCCAATAAAATATGTTTTTAAAAAAAAACAAAGTATCAAGGTTTATCATTTCAAATCAACTGGTCCTATAAGGGGCTAGTTCAACAGTTGACCATAATCTAATTCAAAATATAAGAGGTCTATGGACAGCCAGATGCTCAATTTTTTTCAACACACCATCAAAAAGAAAGGAGTCAGAGGTGTTCTTTGGAGTAAATTAAAGGGAGATCTGGTGAAGGCATTCTCTCCTACAGCCAGTGCTGCTGTATTTGCGAAACCCCAAATCTCTGCTCCATACAGAGCAGCTGGTTGTGCCTTGGCTTTGTACACCTCCAGGGCAGGGGAAGCAGATCTTGAAATTGTTGAGCGTTGTAACTTTAGAAATGCTGCATCCCTATGCTGGAGTATTGCCTTACACTTCTCTATTTGAGGGGGTCCAAGATAATTTAATGTCAATCTTTATTCCCAAGTAATCCAATCTTTCTGTACTCTCAAGACGAGTAGAACGGAACCTATGAACCGTACCTCTGCATCAACAACTATGGCATTGGAAAGCAGGTTGATGTATGGGGCCCACAGTGTCATGTCAAAACATAAAAAGGTGCCCTGGAATCTTGTCAGGCCTGGTGCTTTGCCTGCTTTCATGGTCTCAATGGTGGCCTGGGCTGTGCAATAGAAAAAAATGGATAATCTGTGGGCATGGATTTAATGAGGCCAGCCACGGTATTATGTTTGCTGTCTAAGCTGGGCACTATTGGGCTTCTATATGATTATAAATTCCCAAAATGTTAAACTCAAGTTGAAGGTTGACTAAAATGATCAGTAGAAGTATTTCCCTCTCTAATACTGTGGGCGATTATATGACAAAAAGAAGTCATTTCTCTGCTTCTGCATGCCTCAATAAGGTCCACCCAGAAGGCCTCTTCCCAATTCCGCTTGCTTGCATTAATAGTGAGCTTATAATGTGACCTAGCAGCTCTAATCGAGGATGGAATACATGATTTAATTGCAAGAATGAGTGAAGATTTTCCTTTGAAACAGCGATTACAGTGCCACAATATTTTTTTTGTGTTTGATTTTGCACTCAGGATGTTAAATACATATTGAAAAATTCTTTTACCTGAGAGAACAGAGAACGATGAATATCAACAATATGAATATTGCCCCGAGGAAGGCCCGCAAAACGGGACAATATCCGAGTAAAAAGTGTTGTATATCTTCATCAATACTTCCTCATTGGCTAAGACTCTAGGCCACTCAATTATCCTTATTTCCTATTTGAGGCTCTACTAGAATTGATCCACTGTTTTCCGAACAAACCGAAATTTGAAAGGCACTCATACTAAGGTGCATTGCATTATGATCACTGTCTGTTCTTGGGATAACAATGAAGTCAATCATTTTGTTCCATAGTGCTTTATCCAATAAAAAATAGCTAATCCTACTTTTGTACTTCCTCCATGCGAAAGTATGTAATCTAGCTATGTAACACTTATATCACCCACTACGGTCATGTAGGCTGTGGGTAAGTTTCAACTGGGCAAGTTGTAGAGTCCCAACTGTACCAGGTTTAAACGAGGCAGAATCGAGTGATGGAATGGCCCTTGCTTCATCTTCATTTTAAGCTACCAGAAGTATAGTTTCTAGTGGCTCTAAGGTTACATTAAAGGCACCTTCAATCAAAAGAGAAGGCTTCGGATTTATATTGGGCAAAGTATGATCCAGGATGGCAAGGGTATTTCACTCATTAAGTGGTAAAGAGTGGTTGTAGACAGAATGTATATTTAATATTAACCTGTTTGGCCCTATTAGGCTCAATCCTAAGATATAAGGGGAATCAATAGACAAGATTTTGATGTCACAATTCAACGTTATTCTTACCCATACAATTAATCCTCCAGAGGCCCACCCAGAAGCAGATGAACAGGCACCGAGAAAGTAAGTTATAAAACCAGCCCGGTGATCTGGTTCAGTCAGCCAAGTTTCCTGGAACATTAAAACATGGTAGTTGTCAACGAACTCAAGCCATTCTGGATCAACCAATTTCTGTCACAAGCCTGCTACGTTGTAAGACAAAAACAACAGGGAATGCGTTCCTTTGGGCAACTATGATTAACAGCATTATCAGCCTTACTGACTCCCACTAAAGCTCGGACCTCTCTCCCTGTGAGCCTCCCGAAATTCCAAAATCAACTTCCTGCATCCTAGAGACTAGCTTTTGACCCAAATCTTTAAGTTCTTTTACATTATTCGCTAACAAATCAAACCTGGAATTCAAGAAACCGAGAGAATTAGGTTGAGCCTCACTAGGCTGCTCTGAGTTTTCTATCATACTAGGGTGATTATGATCGGACGATGCAAGTGTCAAAAGAGGTGAGTGCCTGTTTCAACAGGTGATGGCTGGTTCACCATGTATGCAGAAAATAGGGAGTGATAACTGATCTGCGCAGGATTTTCCACTGGGTTTAGCAGAATTCAAGAGACTAACAGCCCCCGGGTCTGATATGGCCACAGAGGAACCAGCAACTATGGCTCTAGATATACAGTTCATCAGAGTTATAAGAACCAGTTCTAGTGTTAACCAAATTATCTTTTATCTTTTGTTGATAAAAACAAGTTATTTTGGTCTGAGATTTTTCTTTTTTTTACAGAATTGCTGCTGTGGCTGGGTAATAACTCCACCTCTTGAATTTTGTCGTTAATCTCGCTAAGGGTACAGATTTCTGCTGCATGCCTTGGGGTCATAGGCATTCTGTTTGCTCCAAGAGGCAGCTTAGTAGCTTTTCGCTTGCCCATTTTATACAACTTTCAAATGCAATTGCTTTAAATGAGGCCTATATGTCAATAAATGGTTAAGCACGCACTAACACTGAAAAAGGAACAAATTAATCACAAGCTTGTATTTTGATAGCTCGAAGCATCCAGGATCGTTCAATAAAGCCAAAAAATGGACATAATGTCACTAGTAAAATATTAAATACAAGTTTTAAAGCTAAAAGTCACCTTTGAGCAGCCGCGGCTGGCACAGGTAATTGCGGTGAGGCGGGGCAGGGCGCGGCGGGGGAAGTAGACAGATGACGGAATAGGTATTATTTATTTATTTACTTATACCTATTCCGTCGTCTGTCGACTTCCCCCCTCCCACTCCGGCCCGCCCCCGCCCCACGGCATTTACCTGTGCTGCCGCCGCTGCCTTTGAGACAAATTCAAGAGAGGTGACCAAGCCTAGTCTCTCCCGGGCGATAATGGGTTAAGATGGGCTTGCCTTTGGCCTGGGCGAGGCGCGGCCTAGGAGATGCCCGCAAGTGTTTCTTGCTGCGGCAGTCTAACGGTGCTTTTATAGTGCTGGTGCCTAGGCTCCTCCCCCCTCAGGTAACGTGGTACAGGTGTGTCCTGGGACTTCAAGTGCATTTTGTGAGCAGAAGTGTTCCACGCTGCAGTAGCTCAATAACGCTTTTATAGCACAGGTGCTGAGGCTCCTCCCACCTCAGGCAACATGGTACAGGTGTGTCCTGGGCCCTCAAGTCCCTCTTGCAAGGAGAAGCGTCCTGCACTGCAGGAATCCAACAATGCTTTTATAGTGCGGGTGCCGAGGGTTCTTCCCCCTCAGGCAACATGGTACTAGTATGTCCTGTGATCTTGAGCCCCTCTTGTGAGCAGAAGGCATTCACTTTATGTGGACAAAGCACCTCACAACAAGACAAACAGAATCCATTGCCATCCTCTGATATTACTCAGTCATCATATGCAGAAACCTGCAATATTCTTCCATCATGGACCCAGGCATGGAAAGGAAACACAAGTTGGGGATCCTAAGCTGGAGCTCCTGGCCAAGGAGGTGGTAACACACCTGGGCCATCTAATGTGCCATCTCAAACTGCAAATACCAGCAAACAAAACAAGAACATGCCTGTTTACGGAGATAATGCACAAAATCAATACAGTGTAAACGTATACACATGATGTTGATAACATTAAAAACAGGTTCCAAATCTTTAAATGTAAGGTACTAAAGTGAGATGCCAAACACACGCACTATGGCGTGGCAACAGGTGGAGGTTCTCTAACTCAGCTCTAGCTCAAACCATTGGGAGAAAAAATTATGACCATCATCAACACGTCTAGAGTGACAGATGCTCTCTAGCTCAGAGGAGTCCAAGGTAAGAGACATAAGAGTTGTAATGGAAGTACATGTGGTTGTTAAAGATTTGACTTGTCTGGGAATCATCATCAATGTGAAGAGGGACTGATGCAATTTGTTACACATATTGACATTGATCGATGTATGTGCTTCCATAGGGGCTAAAAACTCTCTAATGGTGCTGCTGACATGTATTGAGATTGGACTATAACAATCCTTATCCATTGTAATCTTGATGATGAAGGGTTGATTTGTCTGCCCAGTACGTCGAAGGTGATGTGTAACTGCAGTATGACTAAAATTGCTTCTCTGCAGGAACATGGCATTGCGATTTGATACATTGCCAGTGATTAATTTGTAGAAGAATGAATGCCCATGCCAAAAGCTCTGCTCAGAAGCCCACGGATGGTGCTATTAAATGTCAGCATGCAAATCACTAAGGCTGCATAGTCTTGAATACATCTCATGCTTCTTTAATCCACTATCAGACACTCCATGTATCTCACTCTTGCAGGTTCCTTCTTTTCCCTTTGTGTGGTTTCCCTCTCTTCTTCTCAGCAAAAGTCTGATGAGGAGAAATAAGCGCTGGTCCCCAAAAATGAGTGCTGGTGGGCCCCACAGGAAACCACAGGCTCAAATTAAGCACTGAATGGCACCTAACATAGCAGTTCAGTATACACAGGTACACCTCAAATAGCATTTGCACATTAATAGTGAGCTTCATTTTACTATTGCAGCACACTTGTGCCTGTCTATGTGGGGCTACCAAGTGTGAGTGAGTGTAATTAATTGACCTTAGAATGTTCGGCAATCCTGCTGTAGTATAAATGTTTGCTTTGTTGGCATTAGCGCTGTGGGTGTCTAAGGGGAACTGTATGTGCTGCTCACTCATCTTCTGCAAAGCATCCATCAATTAACAGAGTATTTTGTGAAGGTTAACTACAAAATGCCATGCCCCAATCCTACTATTTGCTGTGTGGTGCATGTTGCAAAGAATTCTGGCACTGCTAGCATTTTATGGCAGGGGGGAAGCAGTAGATCCTTATGTTGGGATCCACAGTATCCATATTGATGAAAATATGTTTTGTATGGTGCCCATATCGAGCCTATATACCCTCTCGATTGGAAGCTGAATCATGTTTATGAGTTCTAGCCTTACTGTATCAAACCGGGCTTTCTTTCTTTGCTGCCCCATTAGAGGTTATTTATTGATGGCTTGGTTTTCATTTTCAAGCTGAATGGTTTATTGTAGCAGAACATAGATCTGGCATAGTATAAAACAGTGGCCTAGCAGTGCTCAATTTATGGTGGTGTACTGTGGGATGGAAATGTGAGCTGTTGCAATGGCTGTTTATGTATTTCTAGCCCTGTGCACAGGTGTTTGTGTGATTTTTTTTCTTTGCCCAAAGAGTGCATGTAATAATATATTTTTTTCATTATTGTGGGTGTTTTAGTTTCTTTGTAATGTAATGTGGGTTTTCTTTCATTACCTAAACTTTCAGGGATTTTTTTTCACCTGCTTTTGACTGGAGGTTTTTAACATGGTGTTTTCCACTGGTTTTTAAATGGCTCTTTTACTTGTAATTGGGTGATGCTTACCACATGCGTGATTTTTTGCATGCAGTAAATATCACATACGGTAATTAGCACATGTGATAAGTAGTGCACATGGACTTCAGATATGCAGTATTTTGTATATGTGATAAATACCACATGCATTGTTTTACTTGTGATCAGACAAGTCTGTAAATCCATGCACTATTTACTCTGGCATGCAGTAATTACCACTCATAATCTAATCTTATGTATCACTACAAACCCCCATGATGTTTTTCTCTTCTGGAGGAGAACCATAGGATTACCATAGCCATTAGATACCATGGCCATAAAGCCATTAAAGCAGCAGAATTAAACTAGTGGAACAATCTTTTTGTTAGTGCCAACTAAGGGACCTAAGCAAGTTGCAGGTAATATAAACATCAGCAGCTAGAGTGCTTGTGAATTTAGATAAAACAGCCAACATTTGAATAGCCAACTTTAGGAAAATTCTCAAATTTAAAAACCTTGACGGTAGCCCAAAAAGACGTCTTTGACCAGTTGCGGCTCCTGCCCATTCTAGGTGGTGAGGCAGTGTGGGGGCAGCGCAGGGAAAAATAAATAAAATATAAATAAATATACACTTATCTTCTGCTCCCGCGCCACGCCTCACTGCTCCTCTTCTCCCAGGCACTGCAGTTCCCATGAGCACAGGCTCCCAGCTCACCACGCAATCCCAGCGCTTCTCTCATGCTATTACTCCTTGCATGAGAGAAGCGCTAGGATTCGGCGGAGCGGGCCGGTTTCCTGCTCCAGCAGGGACTGGGAGCCTGTGCTCCTGACTCCTGTAGATATCTCCAAGGAATAGTTCGGAGATATCCAAGTGCACATGTTAGTTTTGGCCAGCCGTGGACAGCTGGCTAAACCGACATGAGCACTTTCAGTGCCCACTACTCTTCCTCTCCCTGCTGGAGACGCTGTGACCTGGCCCCGCCATCCTCCCCACCCCAGACTCGGCAGACTCAGCAAACTCGGCCAAGTCAATGAAAAATAAAAGGATAATTAAAGTGTTTTATTATCCTTTTATTTTTCATTTTCTGCCATTAAGCAGTGTGGTGAAGCTCCTCTGCCATAGCGGAGGAGACGCCCCTGTCTTTGGCAGAGCCCTATTGTTGAATTTAGATCACGCACTCTAGATGTAGGAAATAGATCTTTAATTGGCAGCACAGCATCGCATGTCTTATCTCAAGACACCCCAGTGAAAAACTGCCCCAGAAACATTCTACATTCTAAATAGCACATAGCAACAGTTGTAGAACATTCAAAGAACAACAAGAGAAATATCAGAGCAAAACATGAACCAGTACAAAATATATATACACAAGAATACATATTTAAATAAAGATACAACACATTTCCCCTTTAAAAAAAAAAAAAAACTTAAGATGCAAAATCTTAAACTTGCAAGGTGCACATCTCATTCTACAGACTTCCTTGACTCTGGACGCCACAGACTCGCATGGCACTGTATCCACTCTAATGTCCAGCTCAATATCGCCACTCCCATGTTCCTCCACAGCTCCACCCACCGACCTTGCAAACCTATCTAACTTGACCATACGTTCCACCTCATGACCATCTTCCTCAACCACCTTACCACCCATGATCTCCTTGCATCTTGCCACACGACTGACATTCCAAACCTTTGCATCCTGCGTGACCACACTGTTAGTGTTCACCTTTACCACTTGAAGAGCTTTGCTAAATCTAGGCATACCTTTTGCTATGATGCCTGGCAACCGGATCTTAACCCAATCCCCCACATGAAAGTTAGGCCTTTTTACTTTCCATTTGGCATCATACCAAACTTTCATTTTATATTGCTTATTCTTCACCTTTCCGACAACTTGTTCCACATCCACACACTCACATTTCATTTAACATTTCTTCTTGAACCACCAAGGACACAATTTTGCAGTGGGATTCCTCCCTTTGAGCAATTTAAATGGACTGATCTCTGTGAGTGTGGGTGGTGTAGTTCGATACATCCAAATTTTCTCCCTAAACACGTTCTTCCATTCTCCACCACACTTGAGTGCTCCAGCTGATCACTCCTTCAAGACTCGGTTGAACCTCTCCACCGGACCATTCCCTTGAGGTTCATACAAAGCAGTGGTAATATGACGAATGCTACAATGCATGAGAAAATCCTCCATTTCTGTAGACTTGATTTGGACACCATTATCCATGATCAGCACTTCAGGATACCCCTCCCTTGCAAATATCTCTTTGAGAACTTCAATAACAACATTAGAAGTAATGTGAGTGACAAATTTTACTTCAGGCCATTCAGAGTGGTAATCCACTAAAACAAGAGCAAACCTTGCTTCTTGCGGTAAGGAATAGAATGGTCCTGAAATATCCATGGCAACCTTCTGCCGAGGAAACTCTGGCCAGTCTACTGGTTTCAAAGGAGCAGGAACCACTTTAAGACCTCTTTCACTACTCACACAATCCTCACATTCTCTGACTACACAATTCACCATCCTGTCTAAACCCGGCCACCAAAAACTGGACCTGACCAGTCTTTTCATGTAGGAAATACCCAAATGCTGCCTATGGGCCAACTGGAGAATAACATCTTGCATCCCCACTGGGGGAATACATTTGCCACCCTTAAACAGTAATTTCCATTCCAACTCTAACTCATGCGCAACTTTCCAAAATGGTAAAATTTCAGGAACCAAAACACTTCTCCTGGGCCATCCTTTCAATACACACTCTTTCACATTTCGCCACAATTCATCCTTCTTACTCATCTCTATCCACACTTCTTCATCAATTCCTTCAAAATCCTTCTCAACCACATCCTTGATAGTGGCAATCATATCCTCTTCTTGCTGCACTTCCACTTTCATTACTACATGGTAACCTGGAATGGCAGTCCACCATGACATTCTTTTTCCCTGGTACATGTTCCACTTCAAAACTATATTCCTGCAATCTGGACATCAATCTTGCAATGCGGGCAGTGGCATTTCCACCACCCCCAGGTGATAAAATATGAACAAGTGGTTTGTGGTCAGTTCCTAACAGAAAAAAACTTCCCCACACATAGTTGCGGAAGTGTTCAATGGCCCAAACACAGCCCAGTAACTCCTTCTCTATTACGGCATATCTTCTTTCAGTTACACTCAACGTTCTTGATGCAAACACTACATTCCATTCCTCTTTTCCACACCTCTGGGACAACACACCCCCTAAACCATGCATGCTGGCATCTACAGTTATTATGCATTATTTGCCCATACAAAAAGTTTTAAGAGTGGGCGCCTCCAAAATGTCATTCTTGACTTGTTGAAATGCAAGTTGTTGCTTCTCAGACCACTCAAACTTTACATCCTTTCTTGTCAATTCACGTAAAGGCTACACCTTTGTTGCAAAATCCTTGATAAATTTGCTATAATATTTACACATTCCTGCAAATGATAGTAACTTTTCCTTGGTGTCCGGTGCAGGAGCTTTTACTATGGCATCCACCAAAGATTTTTTGGGAACCACTTCTTTACCGGATAAAGTGTGACCCAAATACACTACTGAGGTGCCAAATAGCTTACATTTAGCTTTCTTTAGAGCCAACCCATGATCGTCCAACTTCTTACACACTTCGCCCAGATGAGCTAAGTGCTCCTGATGGTTCTTGGAGAATATGAGTATGTCGTGTTGGAAATACTTTACAAAAGAGTCATTGTCCTTGAATATATGATACATTGCCCTTTGATACACTGATGCCGCTGAAACTAGACCAAAGGGCACCCCCTTAAATTGGTACAACCACAATGGCGTAAGAAATGCAGTGTAGTGCCTGGAATCTTCTGTCAACTCTATCGGATGATATGCGGCACCTTCTAACACACACCACTTCATTTATGTTGGGTAGGGGATGGCAATCCACTATTATGTTAGCATTTAACACTCTCAAATCCACACACAACCTCAAAGATTGATCCCCTTTTCTCGCCAAAACTATGGGAGAAACCCATTTTGAAGATTCACCTCTTCAATTATACCTTCTTTGATCATATCCTCCAACATCACCTTCAATTCCTGTCTGGTATTAATAGGAACATTCCTTAACTTTTGCTTCACAGGAACAGTCCCTTTTTTTTTTTAACTTTAATCATGTGTGAATATCTTGTTAACTTACCCAGTTTGTCAGTGAAAACAATAGAAAGTTGGAGACTAACAGTCTCCTCATCACATTTGTCAGCTATAATGAGGACATGTTCACTACTCCTAGGATTTAATATAATCCTTAGTTTCCACTGGTCCTTCTACCCAAGTACATTCACCCCTTTTTCTGCCACATACATTTTGATTTGAGCCTTCCTACCTTTTTTGGAGAACATTCAAAGAACAACAAGAGCAATATCAAAGCAAAACATGAACCAGTACAAAATATATATAGACAAGAATACATATTTAAATAAAGATACAACACCTGTACTACCTAAATGCGGTATTAAACCCCAATCTTCATCAATCGACTTTAGGGTCAGTAGTAAGAGCCAGCTCCGTGTGCCCATAACTAAAAGAGTCTGGGCAGAATGTTATTCCTTTCTTGTAGGCATAATAAGACTTTGGAACAGTTTAGCGGGCACAACAAGATTGAAAAATAACCTGATGTTCTTTACGAGAAGCACTAAAACTATGCTCTTCTAACCATATCACACATAGTTTTCTTCGGTGAACACTATTGTAAACAACTGGATTATTGACTACGGGAAGAAGCAGGGGGCAAACTCTCAGAATGTTAAGAAATCCAGTACACTATGTAAAAACAGTTTTCAAAGAGGAATTCAGCTGTAGCTCAAAGCAACATGCTTAAGAGAATATAGATGTAAAGTACTTGAACAGCATGAAGGCAACATTAACATGATAAAAAGTTGCAATGTGGGCAGGGGTTATGATTGTTTAAAGAAAAGAGCCAAAATACCCTTAATCAAAAAATCACTCGTTGTAGCATTGGCACATTGTCAAAGTGGCCAGTAGAGGTCGGATTTACACCAAAACCAAAATAGAGCTACCATTAAAATGTTCGGCCTCACACAGGCAGGAAGGAGTTAACTTGAACACTGGTGGACAGTTCGATCTGAAATGAAGCCCCAGACTTTCAGTTTCGCCATCTTTAAAGCTTCAACCAGATATCCAACAGCAAAAAGCTACATGAATATATATACAACCAGATTCCCTGCTGTAGTCCACCAGTTCTCCCAAGTCGGAGGCACACCCACCCCTCTGGGCATAGTCCAGCAGGTTACAAGCACTTCTAAAGTCTTACATGGCTCATCAGTCTGTTCAAGGAGGCACATACTGTAAGGATGTGGGTTTGTGAAAAAAACACTCTGTAGTAGAAGGATCTGTTTTTCTCTTTTGTAGAGGAAGGTTTCTTTATTTCTTCTGTTTTTAGGGTTTCTAATAGTTCCTATAGTACATGAGTATTTTAGTCCTTCTTGTCTACTTGGTATTTGCTCTTGACAGTCTCTTCTCTTGTCCTTCTAGGTTCTTCCCTCAGGCAGACCTGATACCTCGGACAGAACAGAAGGTGACAGGTAAGTTTTTGTGCAATTTTACTTTGCCCTTTAATTTTTCGCTTGTTGTTTCTTCTTTCCTTCCCTTATATATTTCTCTATCTTTCTCTAAATATTTCCCAATCTGATCTTCATCTAATTTGTCCTTTTTTTGCTGCTTAATAATTCCTTAGCTCCCTTTTCCTCTGCTCTGGGTTATTTGGAATAAACCCCTTTTAAACTGTCAGTTCCTTGTTTAGCTTCTTTGTTCTATGGGTCTATCACAAAAAAATAAACTCTCCTCTTTTGCCAACCAGGAATACTCCGTCCTGTTATGCCGTACTAATTCTTCATTCTCTTTAGGTTAAGTATAGAACAGAAATAAACACTGCACAAATTGGTAAATCAACACAGCATTCCTACTTCCGTGGGCTTCCCCTTACCTGCCTCCTTATCTGATATAGCTCTTTCCTAGGTCCAATTCCCTCCTCCCTTCTTCCACGTGCAACCCCACCACTCCTGTATAAGGGAACTAACCTGGTCAAGCCGTGCTCCCCTGTGAGCGTGGCTTGGGCCAAGTGCCTCTCTGGTTGCATTGGGTTCTGGGAGGCACAGCGGCGAAAGCAATTGCCTCCCTCCTCTCTCCTGGAGCTCTTCAACTCATCCCGCTGTTGCTTCACCATCCACGGTCTGCCACCAGCTATTTGGCATCTTTGGTCCTCCTTCTCGCTCCATTGTCTGCTCTCTCGACTCCTCTTGTACTTCCTTTGTGTCTCCTTCTTCTATCTCTCTTCCTGCACCTGGCTTTTGTCCCTTTTCTTCTTGTTGTGCACTCTGAAAAATAGAAGCTAGTCCGTGGTCTGTTTCTATGTTTTTTTCCTTCTTTTGTTTGTGCTTCGTTGTTTTTAATGCCCCTCCTTTCTGTGTTCTGATTTCAGATGCCGTTATGGTGGAGGCCGCTTGAGCCAGCAAAGGAGTGACAAGTGAGTAGGGTTCCACCTCCTCTTCCAGTTCCATTCCGTCCTCCTCTTCCTCACAAGCCCCCCCCCCTGTAAGTTTTTCTGATAGGGAAAAACTGGGAAGCGTCACAAATAGTCGACTTTGATATGGTCAGAACTCTTGCGATGATGGACCTCAAAAGAATAGGTCTGGAGGGACAGAAACCAACAGAGAACCATGGGATTGCACTGCTTGTTGCTGAACAGCCGCATGAGAGAGGCATGGTCAGAATAAAGAAGAAAGCGGCGTCCATCCAAGTAATACTGGATCTTGTCAATAGCCTATTTGATGGCAAGGCAATCTTTCTCAATCGTTGGATAGCACATCTCACAGGGATAAGAGCTTCTGACTTATGTACAGGAGGGGGTGTTCTTCATGAAGGTCATTCAGTTGAAAGAGGACTGCCCACCCTACATTGGAAGCATTAGTATGAAAAATAAACGGTCATGGAAAATCAGGAGGCCAGAAGACAGTATGGGATGATATGACTTCTTCCAACCTAGTAAAGGCCTGTGTGGCTGGCCCTGGAGGATTTTTTTATGTGGAAGAACTTTCCGACTGTTTCAGCATGTCAGTGAGGAGGATGGAGAGGATTGAATAATGAGTTATAAGCCTTCGATATTACCCTAAAAGACCCAGAAAACCTCTTATGTCCCATTTTTTGGGGGGGAAGGGAACCTCGATAATCGCCTATTACACCGTTCCCCAGGAGATATCCCAAATATTTTACCTTACTAAAGCTATTTTAGATTTTTTGGAATTCATGTGGTGACCTGCCTTTTGAAGGGCATTCAAAATGGCTGCTAGTTATTGTAAATGATCGTGCCACTGGGATCTGAAGATAATAATATTGTCCAAGTATGCTGCGGCATAGCAACGATGTGGTTTCAATATTTGGTTCATGAGTCTCTGAAAGGTGACTTGGGCCCCATGCAATCCGGAAGGTAAAACGGTAAATTGGTAGAGACCCTGAGGAGTGACAAAGGCAGTCTTCTCTTTGTCTTCCACTTTTAAGGGGATCTGCCAAATATATTTGGCTTCTACTAATTGCTCAATCATTTTGTCAATTCTGGAAAGTGGATAATTTTCAAACTTGAAAACCCCATTGACAGCCCAGAAATCTATGCAGAAGCAAATACTACCATCAGGTTTGAGAACAAATACTATGCAGGATGACCATTCGCTTGAGGATGGTTCTTTAACACCCATTTCCAACATTTGTTTGATTTCTTTTTGTATTCCTTCTCTCTGAGCCTCTGGTATTCTGTAGGGTCTCTGCTTTACCACAACCCCAGGTCCTATGATTATGGTATAGAGATTAAAAACATTCTAGCTTGTAAATCGGAAAATATAGTGGAGAATGGAAGTAGGGTGCCTGACAAATCTTGTTTTTTTTAATTAAGCTTAGTGTGTCTCAAAGGAAAAGGTAATTTAAGGTGTTCTCTAAACAGCCTACATGGGGAGAGCGTCTCAGCCACTTCTTAAATAGGTTGATATGATCATTTTATTCCCAGGTTTTTGACATTTGTAATTTCTACGTGAGCTTACCGGTCCTTTTGAAAATTTGATAGGGAACCTGCCATTTAGCTTTAAGCTTATTTTCACAGGAGGGCAATTCACTAGTACCCAATCTCCTTCCTTTAATTCCCTCCATTTGGTGCCTTAGTTATAGAAGTATTATTGCTTCTGCTGCGATTGATCTAGTTGAGTTTCACTAAATCCTTTAATTTTCCTAATCGCATTTTCAATTGAGTAGTATATTATAGGAGAGACTTCTCATCTTAGTTGGTCTTTTCCCAAGTGACTCGTGTCATCTCAATGAAAGTTCTTGGTTTCTTTCCATAAAGCAGTTCAAAGGAAGAGCAACCTAAACTTCTCTGAACTTTATTTCTGATAACATATAGGGCCTTTAATAACAATTTATCCCAGTTCCTGTCTTTACCCATCATCATCATTTCTAAGGTCAATTTTTAGGTTCCATTATAGCTCTCTATGTTTCTTTTGTCTTGAATTCTGCACTGCTCTTATTTCATCAACCATGCTGGCTTTAACATTTTCCATTTTAATCTTGTCCTTTTTCTGCTTTTCATAATCTCTTCTTTCCTGCACCCACAATTTGGATCTATTCTCACAACATATTACTTTTAAAAACTCAGTATTGGACCAACTATACACAATAAAAGTATAATGATAGGGGTTGGTATTTTATGCATCTTAGCTCCACACACATCATCAAACCATTCACCAACCTTTGTAATTCCCTTTCCAAAATCTTTAAATTATGAACCAACTGTTTTCCAAAGACCAATCTCTCTAAGAGCTTTTGCGCCTAATGAAATATTTATCATATTACTTATATATTGATTAATTAATCAATATTTTCCAGCACAAAAGTACAACACTGCTGGACTTTTATTATACAACTCACATCACCTTCCTTCGCCAGAAGAATATCTAATGTAAGCCTGTCCTGTATAATCACATATACTGCAACCATCTCTTCATTAATTTTTGTTAGGGCACTAGCAGTAATAGTTTAGTCTTCATCATCATTCAAAGCAACACCGATAGGAGGAATCAAAACACCAAAAACATCCATAAGCGCTTTTGTCCAAATCCACGTTTCACTCATTTCATTCACATGATACACTCTAGGGAAAACTAAAGCTAAATAGCAGTTGCTCACCCAATTTCGTGGCATATTAGAATAACTGTCTTTCCACAGACATAATTAATTCCTCTATATATAGGACCATCACATTTCATATATTCATCAACTATAAAAGTAACTACATTCACTTTTGTAGTCCCTGTGCAAAATGTGCCATATGACAATAATTTTGATAATGATGCATGATTGATATCATGGGAATGCCCCTCCCAAGTGTGATAACCCCCATAATCACTAAGACTTAATCAGCCCAGCACCAACTCATATGCAACTCATATGCCCTCCCCTTTTCAAAACTGTCTGTACAGAGAACTAACATCCTGGTTTATGTGTTCGTTTCAATCTAACCACTGAGAACACTACTCCCTTGGTCCCCCTCCCTTGTATTGCCTCCTATGCACCTCATTACATAATGCTTATGAATACCATAGAGTACGTATGACTTTCACACCATCGCATGCCCTTCAATACCTGGTCTTTGGTGCATGGCACATTTCGCACAGGGACTTCAATTCCCATGCTTGCTGGTGCACCCGGCACATTGCCAGCTGAGTGCCATGCTACGTTAATGGATGTGCGGCTATGCTCGTTTCCTCTTGCCAGGCACGCCTTACGAACGACACGCTGACTTAAAGCAGGTAACGCTCTTCCACTTTTACAGTATAGCGGTTTTTGCCCACTACAGACCTCGTTACATGGCCTATACATTTATAGATAAAGCCTTTTAGACTCCTGTATGCTATTCATTTCAACAGCACTCATCCACACTGTATATCCTATGGGGAGACCACTTGATTATATAATATATCCTTTATGGTATTTTCTGGTTACCCCACTCTGGGCACTATTGGAAACAAGATGAATCAAAATGAGCTCATTTTGAGAAGCGCTTATTTATAATGAGTATCCCATGGGGAGACCGCCTAACAATGTAATATGATACAAAGGGGATGATGGACGGAACGCTTGAGCCAATCAAACACTCACCCCCAGTCAACTGATCTGGGTTTAATCCATCATCATTCTTTAGCTCACTCCACCACCCCAGTTCAGACATGGCCATATGCAAATCAGTCTGACCCTGTGCCTCATGGGAACAGTCCAGCCCGAACTGCCAAGCCATGTCTTCAATGGACCGGAAACAAGCATCCTAGGACCGGTTTCTGGCATTCCAGCCGTCATCAGCCAGGCTTGCTTGAATCCAGTGGCAAAGTGAGCAAGGGACCCACGTCTGGGCATACCCCGCCAACTTAGGGCGAACAAAGTGATACAAAGGGGATGATGGACGGAACGCTGAGCCAATCAAACACTCACCCCAGTCAACTGATCTGGGTTTAATCCATCATCATTCTTTAGCTCACTCCACCACCCCAGTTCAGACATGGCCATATGCAAATCAGTCTGACCCTGTGCCTCATGGGAACAGTCCAGCCCGAACTGCCAAGCCATGTCTTCAATGGACCGGAAACAAGCATCCTAGGACCGGTTTCTGGCATTCCAGCCGTCATCAGCCAGGCTTGCTTGAATCCAGTGGCAAAGTGAGCAAGGGACCCACGTCTGGGCATACCCCGCCAACTTAGGGCGAACAAAGTGATACAAAAGGGGATGATGGACGGAACGCTTGAGCCAATCAAACACTCACCCCCAGTCAACTGATCTGGGTTTAATCCATCATCATTCTTTAGCTCACTCCACCTCCCCAGTTCAGACATGGCCATATGCAAATCAGTCTGACCCTGTGCCTCATGGGAACAGTCCAGCCCGAACTGCCAAGCCATGTCTTCAATGGACCGGAAACAAGCATCCTAGGACCGGTTTCTGGCATTCCAGCCGTCATCAGCCAGGCTTGCATGAATCCAGTGGCAAAGTGAGCAAGGGACCCACGTCTGGGCATACCCCCGCCAACTTAGGGCGAACAAAGTGATACAAAAGGGGATGATGGACGGAACGCTTGAGCCAATCAAACACTCACCCCCAGTCAACTGATCTGGGTTTAATCCATCATCATTCTTTAGCTCACTCCACCACCCCAGTTCAGACATGGCCATATGCAAATCAGTCTGACCCTGTGCCTCATGGGAACAGTCCAGCCCGAACTGCCAAGCCATGTCTTCAATGGACCGGAAACAAGCATCCTAGGACCGGTTTCTGGCATTCCAGCCGTCATCAACCAGGCTTGCTTGAATCCAGTGGCAAAGTGAGTAAGGGACCCACGTCTGGGCATACCCCCGCCAACTTAGGGCGAACAAAGTGATACAAAAGGGGATGATGGACGGAACGCTTGAGCCAATCAAACACTCACCCCCAGTCAACTGATCTGGGTTTAATCCATCATCATTCTTTAGCTCACTCCACCACCCCAGTTCAGACATGGCCATATGCAAATCAGTCTGACCCTGTGCCTCATGGGAACAGTCCAGCCCGAACTGCCAAGCCATGTCTTCAATGGACCGGAAACAAGCATCCTAGGACCGGTTTCTGGCATTCCAGCCGTCATCAGCCAGGCTTGCTTGAATCCAGTGGCAAAGTGAGCAAGGGACCCACGTCTGGGCATACCCCCGCCAACTTAGGGCGAACAAAGTGATACAAAGGGGATGATGGACGGAACGCTTGAGCCAATCAAACACTCACCCCAGTCAACTGATCTGGGTTTAATCCATCATCATTCTTTAGCTCACTCCACCACCCCAGTTCAGACATGGCCATATGCAAATCAGTCTGACCCTGTGCCTCATGGGAACAGTCCAGCCCGAACTGCCAAGCCATGTCTTCAATGGACCGGAAACAAGCATCCTAGGACCGGTTTCTGGCATTTCCAGCCGTCATCAGCCAGGCTTGCTTGAATCCAGTGGCAAAGTGAGCAAGGGACCCACGTCTGGGCATACCCCGCCAACTTAGGGCGAACAAAGTGATACAAAAGGGGATGATGGACGGAGCGCTTGAGCCAATCAAACACTCACCCCCAGTCAACTGATCTGGGTTTAATCCATCATCATTCTTTAGCTCACTCCACCACCCCAGTTCAGACATGGCCATATGCAAATCAGTCTGACCCTGTGCCTCATGGGAACAGTCCAGCCCGAACTGCCAAGCCATGTCTTCAATGGACCGGAAACAAGCATCCTAGGACCGGTTTCTGGCATTCCAGCCGTCATCAGCCAGGCTTGCTTGAATCCAGTGGCAAAGTGAGCAAGGGACCCACGTCTGGGCATACCCCGCCAACTTAGGGCGAACAAAGTGATACAAAGGGGATGATGGACGGAACGCTTGAGCCAATCAAACACTCACCCCCAGTCAACTGATCTGGGTTTAATCCATCATCATTCTTTAGCTCACTCCACCACCCCAGTTCAGACATGGCCATATGCAAATCAGTCTGACCCTGTGCCTCATGGGAACAGTCCAGCCCGAACTGCCAAGCCATGTCTTCAATGGACCGGAAACAAGCATCCTAGGACCGGTTTCTGGCATTCCAGCCGTCATCAGCCAGGCTTGCTTGAATCCAGTGGCAAAGTGAGCAAGGGACCCACGTCTGGGCATACCCCCGCCAACTTAGGGCGAACAAAGTGATACAAAAGGGGATGATGGACGGAACGCTTGAGCCAATCAAACACTCACCCCCAGTCAACTGATCTGGGTTTAATCCATCATCATTCTTTAGCTCACTCCACCACCCCAGTTCAGACATGGCCATATGCAAATCAGTCTGACCCTGTGCCTCATGGGAACAGTCCAGCCCGAACTGCCAAGCCATGTCTTCAATGGACCGGAAACAAGCATCCTAGGACCGGTTTCTGGCATTCCAGCCGTCATCAGCCAGGCTTGCTTGAATCCAGTGGCAAAGTGAGCAAGGCGGGGGTATGCCCAGACGTGGGTCCCTTGCTCACTTTGCCACTGGATTCAAGCAAGCCTGGCTGATGACGGCTGGAATGCCAGAAACCGGTCCTAGGATGCTTGTTTCCGGTCCAGGGAAGACATGGCTTGGCAGTTCGTGCTGGACTGTTCCCATGAGGCACAGGGTCAGACTGATTTGCATATGGCCATGTCTGAACTGGGGTGGTGGAGTGAGCTAAAGAATGATGATGGATTAAACCCAGATCAGTTGACTGGGGGTGAGTGTTTGATTGGCTCCAACGCTCCGTCCATCATCCCCTTTTGTATCGCTTGTTCGCCCTAAGTTGGCGGGGGTATGCTCAGACGTGGGTCCCTTGCTCACTTTGCCACTGGATTCAAGCAAGCCTGGCTGATGACGGCTGGAATGCCAGAAACCGGTCCTAGGATGCTTGTTTCCGGTCCAGGGAAGACATGGCTTGGCAGTTCGTGCTGGACTGTTCCCATGAGGCACAGGGTCAGACTGATTTGCATATGGCCATGTCTGAACTGGGGTGGTGGAGTGAGCTAAAGAATGATGATGGATTAAACCCAGATCAGTTGACTGGGGTGAGTGTTTGATTGGCTCAAACGTTCCGTCCATCATCCCCTTTGTATCGCTTTGTTCGCCCTAAGTTGGCGGGGTATGCCCAGACGTGGGTCCCTTGCTCACTTTGCCACTGGATTCAAGCAAGCCTGGCTGATGACGGCTGGAATGCCAGAAACCGGTCCTAGGATGCTTGTTTCCGGTCCAGGGAAGACATGGCTTGGCAGTTCGTGCTGGACTGTTCCCATGAGGCACAGGGTCAGACTGATTTGCATATGGCCATGTCTGAACTGGGGTGGTGGAGTGAGCTAAAGAATGATGATGGATTAAACCCAGATCAGTTGACTGGGGTGAGTGTTTGATTGGCTCAAACGTTCCGTCCATCATCCCCTTTGTATCGCTTTGTTCAGCCCTAAGTTGGCGGGGATATGCCCAGACGTGGGTCCCTGCTCACTTTGCCACTGGATTCAAGCAAGCCTGGCTGATGACGGCTGGAATGCCAGAAACCGGTCCTAGGATGCTTGTTTCCGGTCCAGGGAAGACATGGCTTGGCAGTTCGTGCTGGACTGTTCCCATGAGGCACAGGGTCAGACTGATTTGCATATGGCCATGTCTGAACTGGGGTGGTGGAGTGAGCTAAAGAATGATGATGGATTAAACCCAGATCAGTTGACTGGGGGTGAGTGTTTGATTGGCTCAAACGTTCCGTCCATCATCCCCTTTGTATCGCTGTTACGCCCTAAGTTGGCGGGGTATGCCCAGACGTGGGTCCCTTGCTCACTTTGCCACTGGATTCAAGCAAGCCTGGCTGATGACGGCTGGAATGCCAGAAACCGGTCCTAGGATGCTTGTTTCCGGTCCAGGGAAGACATGGCTTGGCAGTTCGTGCTGGACTGTTCCCATGAGGCACAGGGTCAGACTGATTTGCATATGGCCATGTCTGAACTGGGGTGGTGAGTGAGCTAAAGAATGATGATGGATTAAACCCAGATCAGTTGACTGGGGGTGAGTGTTTGATTGGCCAAGCGTTCCGTCCATCATCCCCTTTTGTATCGCTTGTTCGCCCTAAGTTGGTGAGGGTATGCCCAGACGTGGGTCCCTTGCTCACTTTGCCACTGGATTCAAGCAAGCCTGGCTGATGACGGCTGGAATGCCAGAAACCGGTCCTAGGATGCTTGTTTCCGGTCCAGGGAAGACATGGCTGGCAGTTCGTGCTGGACTGTTCCCATGAGGCACAGGGTCAGACTGATTTGCATATGGCCATGTCTGAACTGGGGTGGTGGAGTGAGCTAAAGAATGATGATGGATTAAACCCAGATCAGTTGACTGGGGTGAGTGTTTGATTGGCTCAAACGTTCCGTCCATCATCCCTTTGTATCGCTTGTTCGCCCTAGTTGGCGGGGGTATGCCCAGACGTGGGTCCCTTGCTCACTTTGCCACTGGATTCAAGCAAGCCTGGCTGATGACGGCTGGAATGCCAGAAACCGGTCCTAGGATGCTTGTTTCCGGTCCAGGGAAGACATGGCTTGGCAGTTCGTGCTGGACTGTTCCCATGAGGCACAGGGTCAGACTGATTTGCATATGGCCATGTCTGAACTGGGGTGGTGGAGTGAGCTAAAGAATGATGATGGATTAAACCCAGATCAGTTGACTGGGGGTGAGTGTTTGATTGGCTCAAACGTTCCGTCCATCATCCCCTTTGTATCGCTTGTTCGCCCTAAGTTGGCGGGGTATGCCCAGGCGTGGGTCCCTTGCTCACTTTGCCACTGGATTCAAGCAAGCCTGGCTGATGACGGCTGGAATGCCAGAAACCGGTCCTAGGATGCTTGTTTCGGTCCAGGGAAGACATGGCTTGGCAGTTCGTGCTGGACTGTTCCCATGAGGCACAGGGTCAGACTGATTTGCATATGGCCATGTCTGAACTGGGGTGGTGGAGTGAGCTAAAGAATGATGATGGATTAAACCCAGATCAGTTGACTGGGAGTGAGTGTTTGATTGGCTCAAACGCTCCGTCCATCATCCCCTTTGTATCGCTTTGTTCGCCCTAAGTTGGCGAGGGTATGCCCAGACGTGGGTCCCTTGCTCACTTTGCCACTGGATTCAAGCAAGCCTGGCTGATGACGGCTGGAATGCCAGAAACCGGTCCTAGGATGCTTGTTTCCGGTCCAGGGAAGACATGGCTTGGCAGTTCGTGCTGGACTGTTCCCATGAGGCACAGGGTCAGACTGATTTGCATATGGCCATGTCTGAACTGGGGTGGTGGAGTGAGCTAAAGAATGATGATGGATTAAACCCAGATCAGTTGACTGGGGGTGAGTGTTTGATTGGCTCAAGCGTTCCGTCCATCATCCCCTATGTATCGCTTTGTTCGCCCTAAGTTGGCGGGGGTATGCCCAGACGTGGGTCCCTTGCTCACTTTGCCACTGGATTCAAGCAAGCCTGGCTGATGACGGCTGGAATGCCAGAAACCGGTCCTAGGATGCTTGTTTCCGGTCCAGGGAAGACATGGCTTGGCAGTTCGTGCTGGACTGTTCCCATGAGGCACAGGGTCAGACTGATTTGCATATGGCCATGTCTGAACTGGGGTGGTGGAGTGAGCTAAAGAATGATGATGGATTAAACCCAGATCAGTTGACTGGGGGTGAGTGTTTGATTGGCTCAAACGTTCCGTCCATCATCCCCTTTTGTATCGCTTTGTTCGCCCTAAGTTGGCGGGGGTATGCCCAGACGTGGGTCCCTTGCTCACTTTGCCACTGGATTCAAGCAAGCCTGGCTGATGACGGCTGGAATGCCAGAAACCGGTCCTAGGATGCTTGTTTCCGGTCCAGGGAAGACATGGCTTGGCAGTTCGTGCTGGACTGTTCCCATGAGGCACAGGGTCAGACTGATTTGCATATGGCCATGTCTGAACTGGGGTGGTGGAGTGAGCTAAAGAATGATGATGGATTAAACCCAGATCAGTTGACTGGGGGTGAGTGTTTGATTGGCTCAAACGTTCCGTCCATCATCCCCTTTTGTATAACAATGTAATATGTCTTCTGTATTTGGGTGACAAGGGTTACTCTAGATGTCTATTTTCAACTACTGTTAATATATCTTGGAGGTTGAGAGGTGTCGATACATTTATTGGCACTACACATAGAATGAGAAGTGTGCGTGGGGCTGTTTCAGACTGACTGCCCTATTCATGTCCGTTATGTGCACCCCAAAATCATTACTGATATGATGTTCATTACAAATTATGTTACACAGCTTTGCAGTCTAGGCAGCCTATTTAGGCTTGAGAGTGAGCAGAAATACCACTTTGAGGATACGATTGCTCATCACTCTGCCTCCATCACTAGTGTGCACATTGGTGGTGGGCACTTTCTCACTTAGGTCTACGCACATTACTTTGGTAGTGCACATGTGATTATTGTTATGCTTTTGAATGTTTTCAAATGTTGTCTTTTTATGATATAGTACGACGGTGGACCCCAATAACAAAGAAATTGTGTGCCATCTTCTGTATCACCTTTCTTACTATCAAAAGGCCAGCACCAGGTCTTATGTTTATGTTTGTTATCACAGAGTGACTGTACCAACTGTTAAGGGCAGCATTTTTTTCTAAATTCCCCGTCTCCACTCTTTACATCCTAGCCACTGAGGGCAACTGAATAAAAATAACATTCAGCCCACCAGGAGGAGGTTTTACATTGACTACACTATATATGTAGTATTCTGCCTTTCACCCATACATAACGCTCATCTAAAAACAAAACACCTCAACTCCTCTCTGTTGGAGAGTTGTAGCCCACACCATGTACTACTAAGACCTGGTGTAAGGTGGAAGCCCAATGATGAAGCATGCCACCCTCGAGTGGGTGAGGATTCTTGTCCAAAAGAAAGCATTCTCCCACATACAATAATAATACCCCATTTACTAGACTTACTCTTGGGAGTAGTACAGTTCTGGTTGGGTTTCTTACTCCCAATAGACACCATGTTTGCATTTAATTGCTCCATATTGAATGCCATACATAAGGTTTTCATTAATTCACTTTTAAAGTGACTGTCCATTTCTGGTTCTAAAGAGGCTGGCAAACCATATCTAGGAAACAGCTCCCTCGGCAAGAGCTTAGGTGCAGTTAAGCTATCACACATTCTAGTTGAGTTGGCTTCTACCCACCTGGAAAAGAGATTGACAATGACTAAAAAATATTTTAGCCCATTGCATAAAGGCAGTTCCACAAAGTCAATCTGTAACCTTCCAAAAGGACTTTCTGGATGATCAATGTGACTTAAAGTCATGTGTCTTTTTTGTAACATTTCAGTACTTCCAAGTAACACAACGCTGACACAAACTTTCAGCAACAGCTTTTAATCTTAAATGAGTATAAAACAGAAACTCTTTGAAAAGCTTTAACATCCCATAACATCCAACCATGCATATATCTTGCCATTTTTTTCATAATATAATTTGGCAAAACAAATCTATGATCAGCTGATTTCTACAAATCATTTTCATCTTTGTTACAGCCTGCTGTAAGCCACTTTTTCTTGTCATCCTCTTGCACGTTGTTTTGCAGATTTTTCAGTTGCTACAAAGTATGTACTGATGTAGAGAAAAACAATGTATGCTTTGCTTTTCAGAACTACAGTATTAGTTAGATTCTAATGTACCAGACAGGAGAGCAGAGGACAGTTTTTTGCAACTTCATCCACATAGCGGTTGTCAAGTGCAAGCATATCATCTCCAGTTTTATGTGCACCACATTTCACAACAGCAATTCCTCTTGTTAGTGCCAATGCAGTTAATAAGTCCAGAATTCCTGGCCCATTTTTAATGGGTATGGCAGAGCAGGTCATGAAGCCCCTTTGGGACCAAAGCTGCCCAAATCATGGACCAATCCAAAACCTTACTGGCTTTTAGTGTAGACTGAAACACTCAAACCATTGGCCATGCAGCATGTTCCTGTTATGGCCATTAATTCTGCTGAAGTTACATTACTCATGTATGATGCTTCAACAATGTATGTTATTGTGCAAATCACGTATGCTGCTCCCAGTATTCCTTGATGGTCTCTCAGACAAGAAACATCCACAAATAAACTTAAATCAGGAAATTTGACTACTACATCTTCAATGTCTGGTCTTAGTTTGGGCCACAACTCTGTCACATCAATGCAGACATGATCACAATTATTGTCTCCATCATCGGTATCTTCTCCATCAGGCATTGGTAAAAATGTTGAGGGATTCAGGGTATTGCAACGCTTAATTGAAATACTCTACTCTCAGCCGCAAAAATAATTTGTTTGTATTTTGCCAAACGACTCCTTGTGAGATGGTGAGTTTGAGTATGGGTCAGCAAGATATCAACTGAATGAGGGACTAACAGAATAAGTGTGTAACCCATCACAATCACTTCACTTCGCTGAACGGCAAGACAGGTTGCAGAACACTCCTTAGGCAACCCGGAAGTGCGGTGACTACTGGATCTAATGTAGCTGAAAAGTAATCTATTGGCCACTTTGCTCCTCCGTGTTGCTGAAAATGTTCAAGAGAGTGATTTCACAATGAGCCGTATTTGATTGCTGGAGAATGTATAATTCATAAATTAGAGAATATACTTGTTATTCCCCAACATATCACTTGCAGTTAAGAATTGATTATATGTTATTAAGTAAGTCACTAATCCAATGCTTGCTTAATGCCAATGGGCTCTATTCTGATTTCGGGTCATGTTACCTGTTCCTTTGTACTTCATTAGATGGCCCTTTAATAATTTGTTGTTTGACAATAATGTCTTTAATGAAATATTCAAACACCTTGCTAATGAATTCTTTACGTTTAGTGTATTACAGTGTTGTACTATTATTATGATTTGGGGTATTTTCAAGGACATTGCAAGGGGCTTTATAATTAATTATAGTCAGACTGTTCCAGGTCAAGGGCATCAGTGGGCAGCGTCATAAGTAGCATTTCTGGGTACAAGTGGCAGCAAGGGGAACAAAGATCAGAAAACACCAGGGGCCAGATTTATCAATAGTTGATGCAGTGCAACGCAGCAAGACAACTTGCTGCGCTGTGTCAAATAGAGAGAGGAGGAAGGAGCCATATTTACTAACGTATCGCACATTCCTGCTCTGTATCTGCGCAGGTGTCACTGTGTGCTGCCTAGCACCAATGCAGCTACCCTTGCGCCATGGCACAAAGATGCCTGCATTTCCAGCAAGATTGTTTTTGTGCAGGACGGTACACCTTCCTGCATAAAAACAATTCCTAGAGCTGTTTTCCTCTAAGTGTGCTACACAATGCACCACACTTAGAAAGAGGTAAAAATGAGGAGAAATAGAGATATTTCTCCTCATTGTGCCTCTATCTGTAAAGCGTACAATTTTGATGCATTCCCAGGTTTACTTGTCTTGGTACATCTGGGTATGCGCCATAATGCATGGGTGGGTGCATGGGAATACCCACTCTCCACACATGTAATTCCTTCCCAGCGCAGAGTAACGCAAGGCAGCGACTTGCTCTGCCTTGCGTTACTTCATATTTACCAACCCACCCAGGGCCACGCAAGGTGGCTTAGCGTGGCTTGGTAAATCTGACTTAAGGATTGCGTAGCCCTTGTGTCACTTTGTGTGACGCAAGGGCAACGCAATCCTTTGGTATATCACACCCCAGACTGTGATGCTTAGCAGCAGCGGTTGTTAGGCGTTTCCCCTTTGTCTCAGGTCACACCCAGATCTTGTCCTTGCATCTTTTTTGTTTCTGTTCTGTCTTCGGCTCCTTCTGGAAGGTCTGCCTTAGGCAGGAGATTCTCTCTGACCTGTATGCTTACAGCTGCCCCCTGCTTCAAGTTTAGTGAACACAGTTCAGCTTCCTATTGATATCCTGGTAAAAAGGGTGCTAGTTGCAGCCTTCTACATACTGTGATATTACAAAACCTTACTGTATACATACCATTTTTTTGCACATTCTTGACAATCTTGTAAGATTTAACTGGGGTTATTGTGCTGCCTTGTGCTGGAGTTCTCATGAAAAGGCCTGTGCTATCTGATCCCAACTGTGAGGAGTAAGAGGGAGTGCTGCCCGGCTTACAAAGAGATGCTTGTGTTTCTCTCTCTCTTTCTCTCTTGTGCTTTTTCTCCTTGTGAGTTGATTCTCATAGACCTGACTTACCACAGGCTTGGGTGCTACTTATAGCAGACAGTGAGGGCTAACATCCCGTCTTGGGCTACCATTCTTATGCTTCCTAGCACCTGTGAAAGTGTCCAGGGTTAAAAAGATACCCAAACTGGGAGAATTAGAGAGATGAGATAGGCAATTGTACAACAAATAAAGTGAAACTGGACACCAAGAAGGCCAGATCCACAGCTCAAGGGAGGTGTGGGAGGGTGTCCTGTGAGTGTGCCCTCACACTGCCAGGACTTCTGAACGCCAGGGTTGCCAAACGCGAAGGCTGCCTAGTCGTACTCTTTCTTACACCACCCTACACTTCCTGGCTGGCTCTTTATCTCACTCATGCATGCTCGATTTTTACCTATTTTCTCTTCCTCCTCTTCTTTTGCCTTTCTCTCTCCTGCTTTGGGTCAAAGTCTGATGATAAAAAATACATCCAAGTTCCTATTACCGTGTATTTCTTGCATGTCAAAAGAAAACAAGGGAACCCCAATATTAGAACCAGGGGTAACTATATATTTTACAAAAAACAGTGGTTTCTAAGTGGCCAACAAGGTCCAAGGAAAATGCGAGAGTAGCGCTAAGGTTATACTTAACCAATATGCCTGTATTTAAGTGGGCATATAGGGAATTCATGCCAGGAGGAACAGTGAGTAAGTACTTCAACAGGGACAAGGAGGAGTTTATATGACACACATTTATTTGTTGTAACAACAAATTAAGTATAGTTCAAGTGCTCACCCAAAGTGACAGCAAGCGTGGGGTGACAAGTGAAGGTGACTATTAAAATATATACATCGCATTGACAACAGGAAGTAGAAACTCCTAAGAACCAAGTTTTTTACAATAAGAAGAGTTTCTTGTAGGAAGTCGACGGCGTTTCGATCTCATAAAATTTCTTGCAGGCACAGCCTTGCGGTCGATTATCAGGTGTGCTGCATCTCGTTTGTATAGCGCACAATCGCCACTTACCGCTTTATGTGTGTACTTTTTCTGGAAGCATAAAAGAGGTAATTTTTTCCTACTAAATCAGAATATGGATATTACTGATGTGCTATTGTCTCTGTTGAGGTTACGACGGCCTCTAAAGGGATTTGCTTTAAACTAACTTCGTTAGTATCGCAAGAAATAGATAAGAAGCTGTCGGCTAGCTGCAGAGACCTGCTTAGATTTTAACTTTTCAGAGACACAATAATGCAATTTCTGGACAATGTAAACATGCCCCTTTATTACTTTGTGTAGCATCTTACCTACCGACAAGCACAGATCCATCTAACACGTTTTCAGATGCGAACATGACAGCCCTGAAATTGACGCTGGAGAAGAAGAGAAAACAAATAAAACGTGGGGTTAAAGTACTAGGGCGAAGGCAGAATAAAAAGCAGAAATAATGCTGCACGGATCTCCCATACAGCTATGAATCGTGCTCCTCGGTGCCACGTCCCAGGAAAGAGAATGAATGCTCACTGGCGCGTGACACTGCCTCCTAACCAGGAAGTGCAGCGTGCTGTGACTGGCGATGGGGTCTCGTGCATCCCCCTCGCGCCTCCAATCACCCGCCCCGGAAAACAATAGACCTGGCAATGACACTCGATTTAGCAGAAAAGGGGAATGCCTCGTCTATGAACTAGGCTAGGAAAATCTGTAATTTGAAACGGAAGAATAATCAGTAAAATACAAATTGGATTTAGCAATTTTCCCAACTAATTTATTGTACTGGCTCCAATAAAAAAAAGGTGTCAGGCACAGTGTGATTAACCCTTTAGCCACATGCTTCTGATTCAAGCTCATTTGCAGCGTGGTTCTCAAGGGGACGTAAACAATCAAAATGTCATTAAGCCTGCAAAGTAATAATCCTAATGTGCCTCAGCGTGTTGGTGGCAATCAGCACAATTTGAAGAAAGCACATCTAATGAATAGACAATGACGGCTAGTGTCTGTGGCGGAATCAATCAATGTTCCAATGAAAGATTTCTCGCATCGATAACAAAGAGGAAAGCAGGGTGCGCTTTAAGAAGAGATAATTGTTTTAATGTGTGAAAAAACATGCTCACAGTCTATTGATTATATTATCGCGATATATTAAAGATGTATGTTGTGGCATCATTTTAACTTCGGTCAGATGCTACTTACATTAGGGAAGTGATATTAAACTTTAAGTGCAGGGTTGGGGTGAGGGTACATCCCAGGTTAAACCCTGCTCAGTCACCATTTAACATGTCATTTTACCACAGAAAGAAAGCACACGCAATGGCTAAGGGGATCTAATTATTTAGCTTACACAATTCCTAAAAAGTCTGCGACTGATGTAAGCATTACCTCCTAGCGCGAGTGACCCCCCCCCCACCCCCACATTTAAGAGGTCAGCCTGAGGAGCAGATACTGCACAAATGCAGAGTGGGGGCCTGGAATCAACAGCAGGAGTAACCGATTGCGGCTTGCCTGACTCCACTATGGAGCCCAGAAGAGACTTGCCTGACCTAAATATGGCGCCCGCCATACATCAAAGCAACATACAGAACTGAACCTAGCTGCCCCTTTAACTACAAGCACACGTGAGCCAGCCAACTCTTCCAGGATCCAGCGAGAGACTGTTTCTATCTTAGCATCTTAGCATTCGTAACTGTTATACCTGTAGTAGCGATGATGGCTCTGGAGGTTGACAGCCAACGTCCCAACTCTCCTCAATAATGGCTTCGTGGCCAACAGAGGGCCATGGTGGCGGACGCGTCTTTCTGATGCTCCGCGCCGGCTGAACACAGGCATAAAAAGGCATCGGTGGAGCCCCCAAAACTTCGGGGACGAAGCGCTAACCGACGACAGTCACGCCCGGTAACTAAAACTTGCAGTAACGGATGGAAGCAACCGAGCCGAGTGAGTGAAAGCAGAGAAAGGGATGGAGATCGGCATCAAAATGGACGCGCCCGAAGTATGAAAGCTGGCCCAGCGGAGACACAGCACCGCAACACAGAAGGAGCCCTGCGAAGGTATACCGCTGAGTAACTTGAAGGGAGCTGGGATTCTGAAGCAGTCCCCCCCCGCACAGATAATCGTAAAGAGAGTGGGCGGGACAGAGACGGAGTATAAAATGGCTTCGCCCAGGGAGTGAACGGTGATCCCGTTTGGGCGTGAGCCGAAGAAGTGAACGGTGCACCAACGGGGTCCCGCGACCACACCGGAAGCAGCGGAGAATCCCCCCCCCAGCTGGCCCCGAGCACAACCGAAGGAGACACAAGGTGAGAGCACAACTGGCGCCAGCACTGGGGGGATACCAAAACACGAAGGACAGCCAAACTACAGAAAATAGAAGCACACCCAAGTCAGGGGCCGGATTGACTTCAAAATTCACGCGCGCACTGACAGGGGGTGGCCAAGCTGAATTTGTCCGGTTGAAGTGGCGTAATTACACCAGTGACTGAAACAGATGGTAGCAGTGGCAATCAGCAAAGTCCACCGCTGCAGCATTCGGTAAGAAGTGCTGGCAGGGCGGGGAGGTCTCAGCGGCCAACTAGTTAGCAGCACTGGAGGCATTAAAGGGCGGGGCAGTCTCCTGGTCACAGTCCTGATAAACACAGAGCAAGATGATAAATAGATGACAATGGTGTCCGTGTTCCGGCTTGAGGTCTCCACATTTGGAGGTCGGTTTACTCCCTCCATTTGAACATTTATTGGCCCTGTGTTATTGCCCTCCATCTTGTGGGTGCCAGCCCTCCTGGCCTCATTAGAGAGCTGGAGTGCCTTACCTTTGTGGCTGTTGAGGACCGGGGCACCCTGGGAGATCCCGAGTAGCCCTTGGAGTGAGCGCTGATCCCCCCCCGGAGTGAGCACCGATCCCGAGACCAAGGTAGTGACCAAGGTACCTTGTTTGACTTTGACGATCAGCAATTCTATGTGGCCTCATGACGACTGAGGAGGTTTGAGTCTACAATGCCTGACTTTACAAAGGAGCCATACCGCGCATTATGGCGACTAACCTCTCTCGACTACTGGAATTTGTACCCTCTTCTTCCTCTTACACCACTCTATCTTCAGTCCTATCTTGTTGAATCAGTCCTGTTCTGAAGCAACAACCTGTTCCTAATCGCATCACTTCCCTATCAGCACATCAGTTCGGGTATCTTCACCCGACTTCTGGAATATGTGCCCCCTTCTTCTCCTTATACTTCTCCTCACCACCGCTACCCTAGTAACACCCTTCTCATATCCCCACCATCCCCCTCCTCCTCACTTTCCCAACATGGCCACCACTCGAGTTAAGTCTGGAATTAATTGCTACAAAATCATTTATCCTCCTAACCTGACTAAAGCGTCAGCAAAACGATTCAAGCATAACACCATTGAATGCTTCTCTGATTCCCTTTTTGTTGATCAATTCTACAATGGTCGGTATGGGAGGCTCAAAAACGATTTCCTTTTTTTCACTCACGACATCCCCTCCTGGTCCACCAGCTTATATAATTTCCTTAACGTCACCTCCTCCTCTTCTATCCCTCATGGGAAACAGCTAAAAATTTCCCCCTCTGCGTATTTTAACTGATCCCTCACTATCTCACTCTACAACAACGGTACTGTCATGATCCAAGCTAAAGACACCTGTCTCTCTCTCTTTGACCACCTCTTCCCCTCCCTACTCCCCTCCCCTTCGACCGGATTCTCCCTTGACTCTCCATCTAGCTCCACCCATTACTCCCTATCTCCTCCCCTGACCCCCCTACATAGGCTGCACCCTCGGGAGGCACAGGCCGACCCTCTACCCCCCTCCCCTGTTCCCTCCTCTCCCATTCTTCCCCCCTCACAGTGTGCCCCCCCTTCATCACATCAGCCGTACCGCTAGCTAATACGCTCCTCGTCCAATCTGCACCATCCCGGTACTCCAATCTTATCTCCCCCCACCTATCCCTACCTGCCACCCCCCTATTTTGTCCACCTCTCCTCCAACCTACTCCCCTAGTCAACTTTCCTTACGTTCCCTCTATTCCCTCCTCTTCTCCTCTTCTCTACCCCCTCCTCCCCTCGCTATGTACCCCGAATTCTTCACAAACCCATTGCATCTCTCTTCTTCCCCCCACTCCTCCAGTAATGCTGTGCTACCCCCTTTCCCCCCTTGGCAACCCTTTCCCTTTCCCTCCCTCGGACCCAGTAGAACCACTTTCTCTCTTCAACTTCCCTATCTCCCAACCCCCCTCACTCTGCCAGGTGCCCGCTCTCTCACATCCACCTCACCTAGCATACAGGACCCCTCCAACCCCCTCCCCTCTCTTCTGCCCAAACCTCCTCCCTTCCTATGACTCCACGCATCCCCCCCTCCCTTTCCGCCCCACCGCCTCGCTCCTCACCTATCTCCCCCTAATTATGTCCTCAATTCCTATCCTTCTTGCAACGTCAACAAAGACAACTCTCCTTTCACCTCTGATGCACCAACGCCCGCTCTCAACCACTTCCTTTCCCCACCCCTGAACCCTGTACCCCAACTCCCCTCCCATACCCCCACCTCTCCCTGCCCTCCGCCGCCAATTGCACCCCCTCCTGTTTCTATCGAGCCACCCAACATGCCGTGCTCTGCCCTACTCTCTCTGGAAAATAAGCTAGGTTCTCTCATCACCTCCATCTCCCAGCTTGAAGCTACCATTTCACTCTTAAGCTCCAAGATTTCCACCTTTCCATACACCTCAATTCCTTTGGAAGACACTCACCTTCCCACGAGATGCACCTTGCCCCATCACCCCAAAATAGCCAATCATAACCTGTCGTCTGCAAACATCACAAACTCACTCAAGTCCACGAACGCCACCCTTCTTCCACTTTCCTCTCCAAGTAACCCTACTATCTACACTATTCCGACCATCTCCTCTGTCAGAACCAATCATCCACCTAAATCCTCCCGAGCACCCTTGTATAAGTACAATATCCCTATCACCCCTCATAGCCCAAGTGCCCCTGTCACCAAAACAGTCTCGACAGAGTTGCGCTGTCTGCTCCACAACTGCAGATCTGCAATAAAACACAAACTTGAAATCTCTGATATCATCACCCTTCACAATATCGACATGCTCTTCCTCACAGAGACCTGGTTCAACGATACCGCTCACTCTATGTTTGATCTCCTATTACCCACAGGCTATTCTATATTTAGAAATGACAGAATAGACAAAGTTGGGGGAGGTGTTGCAGTCATCTTTAGAAACTCCCTTCAACTTAAGGCTTTTCCTAACAGCTCCTTCCGCACTTTTGAATGCCTATCTCTTGAGCTTCAATTGCACCACCGCTCACCCCTCAGATTCCATGCCATTTACCGCCCGCCGGGTAGCGGCCCTTCGTTTATGGAGGAACTCACTGACTTCATCAGCGACCAACACTCGCAAAGTGACAATCAGATCTTCGTGGGTGACTTCAATCTCCACTGGGGCTTGCTGGAAGACTCTTCTGCGAATATACTGGCCACCTTTCTCTCTGAAAACGATCTTATCCAACACTGCACAGAAACAACACACTCTAAGGGCTCAATCCTAGACCTTGTTATTTCTAAAGCAGACATGCTTACTATCGCTATCCCTATTCATGTAGACTGGTCTGACCACCTCCTCATCCCATTCTCTCTTCACCTATCACACTCTATAACTCTCGGCCAACCTAAGAGGACTACTTCCTGGTTCCGTAACACGAAAAATATTGACCTCGGTACCCTCTGTGATTCGGCTTTGCTATCACTTCCAAGGCTAGACCCGAACCTGGATGTGAATGAAATCAATAACGTCGCTCCTCTTCAAAGCAAAAGGAAAAGGCCTACTCCCTCAGCACCATGGTTCAACAAATCCCTTTATGAAGAAAGGAAGTACCTAAGAATCCTGGAGAAACAATGGAGACAAGCGCCCTCCACCAATAATTTGGCCACGCTTCGTTCAGCAAGATCCAAGTACAACAAGCACATCTTCCTTGAAAAAGCATCGCACTTCAGAACCCTCCTCGACTCAGCCAAAAATAGACCCAAAAAACTATTCGACCTCATCAAGAATCCAAACTGCTCTCCCCCAACCTCCAAGTTGGAGGATTCTACAAAGAAAGCAGCGGAATTCGCTATATTATTTGACGAAAAAGTGAAATCACTTGTGGATCAGGTCAGTCATCCTACCCCTCCAGAGGAGCGCAAATCCTTTGCCATTTGGCAGAACTTTGACTCCATCTCTGAAGATGCCCTCCTCAAATGCATCCTCGAAACAAAGCCCTCCAACCATTCTCTTGACCCCATCCCTAGTGTCATTGCAATCGACTTCTACACCCATTCTCTTTTCTATTGGACCACTCTGGTTAACCTCTCCCTCTGTCAAGGCTCCCTTCCTGTTTCCTTCAAAACTGGGCAGGTTACCCCTCTTCTTAAAAAACCCACCGCTGATGCGAACGACCTCAACAACTTCCGCCCCATCACTAACCTACCTTTTCTTGCGAAAATCACAGAAAGATGTGTTAGCAAAACAACTTTCCCGTCATATCAAGGACAATGATCTTCTTGACAATTTCCAGTCTGGCTTCATTCAAAACTGCAGCACTGAAACAGCCCTGCTGCAAGTGATTGATGACGCACTGCGGATACTCGATTCAGGGGAGTCTTGTCTTCTAATTCTCCTTGACCTTTCTGCAGCCTTTGACACTGTCAATCATAACACTCTCCTTAACACTCTTCAACAGAGAATGGGCATGGAAGGCACAGTGCTTAAATGGTTTGCTTCCTTCCTCTCTGATAGATCCCAAATGATCAAAATAGCGAACAGTCTTTCATCTCCTTTGGCGGTAGGTCAAGGTGTTCCTCAAGGCTCTATACTTGCACCCACTTTGTTCAACCTCTATTTGGAACCATTGGGAAATCTCCTAAGTAAATCTGGGATCCTCTATCATCTCTATGCGGACGACACTCAAATCTATCTCAAGGTGTCCTCCACACACGATCTCCCCATCCTAAACTCTACTCTCGACTCCATTCAAAACTGGCTGTTAATTCATCAACTGATTCTGAATCCCTCCAAAACTGAATTCCTTCTCCTCTCCTCCTCACTCTCTCCTCCTCCGGTTCAATCATGGATGGATCAGATGAATCTACTTAACAATAAACCCATCATTGTCGACAGCGCAAAATCCCTTGGTGTCATACTCGACAAAAAACTCAATCTACTCTCCCACATCAATTCCATTGCAAAGTCTGCTCGATACCAACTGCGCTTTCTCTGGGGGATTCAACGCTTCTTCCCAGAGCAAGACCGAAAAACCCTGGTCCAATCGCTGGTTCTCTCTAGACTGGACTACTGCAATTCTCTTCTTACTGGCCTCCCCAAATCCCACCTGTCCCCCCCTTAAATCTGTTCTCCATTCAGCAGCTCGTTTCATATGTGGGACCAAAAGAAGCGACCACATCACACCCATTTTATCTTCCCTCCGTTGGCTTCCCATCGAGGCAAGATCTATCTACAAGACTGCCTGTACACCCACAAAGCCTTGCACTCCTCCTCTCCTCGCTACTTGGCGAACAAACTGAAACTCTCTGGAGGCTCTAGACCATCACGTAATGCGGAAAATTTATTGCTTGAACCTCCCACTTTCAAAAAGGAAAGATCGATGGCCCAATCCTTTTCAGGCAACGCAGTGAGAATCTGGAACTCACTTCCGCCTCAGCTCCGGACCACCACCTCCTCCCGGTCCTTCAAAACTGACCTCAAATCTCTCCTTCTTCAAAGACACTTCCAAATCTAATTCACGCCCTCTCTATTCCCTCAAGGAAGTTCTTCCACTATAGGAAATTCTGTACTCCATGCCTATAGAAGTGCCTTCCCAGTGTGTTCTGAGTGACTGCCACTTATTGCAGCATTATATCTCTATTTGTATTTTGTATCTTATGTATCATGCACACTTGTCACTTTTCCCTCTTGTAAAGTATCATTTGCTACCTCTTCTTGTATCTTGTTTGCTTTTGTTATATGCACAATTGTCACTTTTTCCTTATGTAATGCAACGTTTGCTTTTGTAACATGCCCACTTGAAATCTTCTCCTCATGTAACTTTACTGTTCCTATTGTGAAGCGCTCTGACACCTTCGGGTAAAGTCAGCGCTATATAAAATCGCATAAAATAAAATA